>VZTH01000557.1:572133-924232 GCA_013397815.1 Aleadryas rufinucha
GGTGACATTGGGGATCGGCGCCTGAAGGGGGAGGCAGCACTGCGGAGCCTGCAGAGAGTGAGACCTTCGCCCACACCCGCCGCCACCAGCCCGCCACCACCGCCCCGCCACCACCGCCATGGTGCTACGCGTTATCCTCACCCACGCGAAGAAGCACCCGGCCGTGAGTACCTGGGCCCGAGTACCCGGCCCCGGCCCCGCGCCCGCCGTCCCCTGCCGCCGCTCGGTGCCCCCGACCGCGCCGGTCGCCTCCTCCTCGCCCATACGTCCCTTGGCATTGCTGTGCATGCCGGGCCCCTGGACCGGTCGGAGCTGGTTGAGCAGACGGGGTCAGGTCCCCTTTTTCCTCCGGTCTCTGCGGCCTTCCTTGTGTTGCAAGGCTCGAGGTGGCCCTTCTGTTCTTTTTGCGCATCAGTTTCATTCCACGCTCCCACTCTGATGTTTTTGGTTTGTAATCTGAGTACGGACAGTAGGAGCCGTTTTGGCAGTGGAGGGACAGGTGTGTGTCTCCCAGAAACGTGTGGTGACGGGATTTTTGGTTTGGTTTTGGTTCTCTTGAAGTAGTGTTTTTTATACCTGCTTCTTCATAGCTGCTGGTTCCTCAATGACCCCAGGGATGTCCCACAAACAGGGAGCTTATGCCAGGGGTTTAGAGGGCCACGCTTTTTGGCTCAAAGTCTGTAAGATTGTTCTTTGGTTTGCCATAGCTGCAGTCAGAAGTGCTGTGTATCAATACTATTTTGCTATATCATAGTATGATATTAAATTTTTTTGTTGTTGTTACTCCAGTTGATCCCTCTGTTTGTGATCATTGGATCTGGAGGTGTTGGTGCAGGCCTATATCTCATGCGTTTGGCGATGTTCAACCCTGATGTCAGGTATGTATACAGTAATCCCCAGTGCCAGTCCTCTTGCTGCATATGTTACACTCCACTGCCTTGGTTTTTATGTTCCTGGAGGCCTTAATGTCTTGATCCAGTGTCACCTGACATTAAGTGTGTGGAGCCTTCCTTGTTTTGGAGATCTCTTTGTTTACCATGATATTTAGAGACTGCTGACAAAGGATGGTGCCTTTTTCTGTGGAAACTTGCTTGGATGGGTGACTCCATGACCTAAAAACGACAGTACATATATAAATTTTTTTTTTTAAATTTTGAAGATAGCATTAATATTTTCTCACATCTTGCATTTCTCTCAATAGCTGGGACAAGAAAAATAACCCAGAACCTTGGAACAAATTGTCTCCCAGTGACCAGTACAAGGTAAAATGAGAAATACAGATTTTTAGGAAGCATAATATTAGAGGTGTAGCCTACTGCTTTAGGATGTTTGATTATATAGGAAAGTAGTTGAATGAGTGATGTATTTGTTCTGTGCAGCATTTATTTGTATCTAGAACCCTGAGCAGAGATGGCTGAGTTCGAGATTTAAAACTTTCCTAATGATGGTTGATAATGGGGTGAAAGGAGTCTGTATGAAAGCAGTCGTATCTATTGCACTGTAAGGAAAGGAGGAACTATATGTGAGAGGAAGAATTTACTGGCTCGTAATACTCAGAAATAACCTACAGGGAGAAGGACAAAACCCCAGAAGTTCTGAACTACAGTTTCCTAAGCTCTAAGCTGGTGGTCTTTACTCATGAGAAGCACTGCAGGAAAATGTCGGTGTTTAACATAACCATGAGTTCAGTTCTGCAGTTGATTTTTTGAACACAAAACAGCATTGTAAGTAACTGGATGCAATAGAAATGTTCTTTAGCAGATGCTCAACTAATTTCATTGAACTAATGAGGATGCGTGCAAACATGTTTAAAACATTTGATAGTTTACGGAAATCCTAGAATCATTTATGTTGGAAAAGACTTCCAAGATTATTGAGTTCAACCTTTGATTGAACACCCTGTTGTCAACTAGACCAGAGCACTAAGTGCCATGTCCAGTCATTTCTTCTACACTTCAGGGATGGTGGCTCCACCCCCACCCAGGGTGATCCATTTCAATGTTTGACAGTCCTTCCAGTGAAGAAATTCTTCCTGATGTGCAACCTGAACCTCCTCTGATGCAGCTTGAGGCTGTGTCCTCTCATCCTGTTGCTGGTTGCCTGGGAGAAGAGGCCTTCCCTCCCTTCAGGGAGTTGTAGAGTGTGACAGTCTCCCCTGAGATTCCTGTTCTCCAGGCTGAACAACAACAGCTCCCTCAGATACTCATCATATGACTTACTGTCTATACTCTTCACCAGCTTCATTGCCCTTCTCTGGACACGAATCATGTTTTAATCATGTTTTGCAGAAGTGCTATTTTAGTGGATTGCTGTTAAGAATATTTTAAGATTATTCTCAAGCTACAAAAAAAGCAAACCTACTGTGTTGTCAAAGCTAGTGTCTTGTTCAGTACCATATACTACTATTCCAGTCATTGAAATAAGTAGAAAAACCCCACACTTCCAAAATAAAACAGATAGCAGTTCCCTTAGAAGTCCATGAAGAACATTTCATTCTTTGTTTTCACTGCTGATTTTGGAATGTTGCTGGTTTGTAAATAGCTAAACTCGGCAAATCCAGCATAGTGCACAGCACAAATTCTTTTAAAGAGTGCATGACTTCTGTAGCATTCCCCTTCTGCCTTAACATGCAGGCACAGCCTCGGGGTTTGCCATATTTGGGTGTGTATATCATTGGGGACATTCTTTTCCAAATCTGCACTGTGGGAAATGAAAAGGACATATACTCTAATTTGAGGATGACTCTTTAGTAAAAAGTTCTTGTTATACAAGTCTTAGCTTTTGATGAGATTTTTTTCTATTGTTAACTTCTCTTTGTCATATTAACTTACTCAGTTTTTTTCCAAAGAAAAGAGTTGGAGACCTGATCATTACTGTAGGAGTTGCACAGAAAGCTGTAGTTTGAATGTGCTGTAGGCTGTTTTGTTTTCTTTGAGAAAGTTAAAAAAAATTAAAATTGGGTATAACTAAAAATAATCAAGCTAATAGTTACGTGTTTTTCTTCCTTTTGTTTTTTTAAGGAAAACTGTTCGTGCTTGATGTCAAGTCAGGCTGGGATGCCAAAATATGCAGTTAGTCTGTAAACTCATTGTCCTCAGTCACTTTTTGGGTTGTTCTGGATTGCTTGTAACAGGATCCAATTATAATAATATAGACCGAGTGTGTTAGAGGATCTGTTCTTGCTTTCATTCCTCCTTGTCATCCTTTGCAGTTCTAGATGCAGCTACTTAAACCAAACTTGGCTTTTGCAGCACTGCTCTAAATGTTCCTTTGTGCCACTGTCTGTTCACAGACACTACTTTGTGCCACTTGGCAAGCTGGCTTTTGCCTTCAGTATACTGGAGCCATAGATTTTGAGCAAAATGGATAAACTCAGTAAAAACCAAAAAGTTCATCTGAATGGACTTCTAATTCTGGGGGTTTAAGAAGAGATACTGTGGGTTTTCTTTAGTGGAAGACATGAGCACTGCTTCATTTTAAATACAGAGCTTCTAATACTGGGTGTAGAATTAATATTAAAAGGTTACTGCTTATCAAAAGGTTTTATTTATTATTGTCCAGTTCACAGACTCAAAATATGATTTCAGTGTCCTGATATGAGTTGAATCATGCATGTTTTTAGTAAATACCAGGGAAAATGTGTAGTCAAGCTTCTTAACTAATATTTTTTCCTTTCTCTTTCCTAGTTCTACTCGGTTAATGTGGACTACAGTAGACTGAAAAAGGACCGTCCTGACTTCTGAAAACACACTCATGTTCATAAGCTGCACAGAAAGATCTTCCAGAAGCCGTCCGCACAAATGTCATGCTTAATCATCCAGGAAATAATCAAATTTGCCTCACACAGCACTAGGCCATGTGTTTGAAACTGTTTTGATGAGGCTTAATAAATGTTTAAAACTTGAAGTGTCTGCTCTTTCATTTTGCAAAATGACAATATCCTCCTTTTAACAGTTTCTGCTGTATGGTTTGTCAGTAAGCAAAAGCCAGTTTATGTTTCCTGGACAAGAAAGCAAAGTTGTTGTGATGGGCTTTATGCTCAGTGTGTTGATCTCAGAAAAATAACTGCATGCTCATGCAGTTATACTAAACTTCAAGAACTTGAAGGCATGTATTTATATGTGAGCATATATATTTTTTTTAATTGCACCTGAATTTATCTGCTTGCCACTTTAAGAAGTTTTGGTTGCAGAAAAGTCAATGCCAACAAGTCGTTATCCATCAGGGAGGCAGCAGATGTTGCCATATGTTGCTGGAGGGAAGGAAAAAAAAGAGACTGAGCTCTCCAAAAGGTTTTGTTTCTTTTCTTTCATTTTTTCTTTTCAAGTCAAGCAGGTTTTTTTAATAAACAGAAAGACAACTTTCAATATTTAAAAAATAAAACTACATTCTCAAGATTTTCTGTGGATCACAGTTTTAAGGAAGGGAAGCACATAGCAGAAGAGGGTACAGGTTTTGGGACATAATTAGCTATTCATGTAAGAACAAAAATACCTTTTAGAAAGGGCAAAATCTTACACTTTAGTACTTGGCTCGGTCTTGCTAGGGGAAGACTAAAAGAAAATATCTTTGCAAGTCTGTAACTTATGGTAGGTTCTTTGTGCTTTACTGTGAACATCTGGCATTTCCTTGGATAAGGGATATTAATTCTGGACTATCTGACAGAGTACAGCTGTTCTTGATACTCTGCTTAAAGTAGACTCCAAGAATGTAGATAACTATAGCAACTCTTAATAAAGTCAAATCAAGCAGCAAGAACTTTTATTGGAGAAGAAAGGCTGTTCTGTGGTAATTGCAAAACAACAGATATTTGTAAGTACTTCATATTTTATATGGAAAAATCTTGTAGGTAAATGGATGTTGTTTATTTGGTAGCAGTTCTGATTATCCTTTCATTATGTACTGAACTGGTGGATTCACTCACAGTTTTTATTTGCTTGTTTCAGAGGCTGTCATGAAGTCTGAATAAGAAAATGTGTGTTACGAGAGACATTACAGTGGTGGGCAAAGCCTGTAGGTGTCCTTGGGGAATGGTTGCTCTCTGGATGCAAATAGAACGTTCTGTTGCAATACTTCAGTTCAGTTTTAAAAGTATGTTGTGTAGAAGTGGGAAGTGTGTTTTATAACTTGCGAGCTGGCACTTCCTTTGGATTTTATCTCTTCAAATACAGATTCTCTGGACATTAAGGAAGACCAATATCCAGGAAGTAAATCTGATTCTTATGTGAGACAAGGTTATTCCTTTTGTGCATAGCTGACAGAAGCATAGGCTCATGTCTTTCTTAATAAAGGCACTTAAATGCATATTTCAAATATATTTAACAAGTACTTAAGCTGTTTAAATACAAATTGACTGGAAAATAAAGGGCAGTTAATTCAGTGTTACTTGTCTTTGCTCATTACAGCATACTTGGTCCTAAAAATACACAAAACTTAAAGTCTTCTAAGTTTATTTATTCTAGAAGTCATTATCCTGAGGGGACACTTCCTCCTTTTTCTTTTAGGGGTGTACTTTTGTCCTATGTTAAATGTAGTGGACAATAGTCACCATTACTTGCCAAACTTAAAAGTCTTGACAAGAATCTTTAAAACTGCTTCTTTAAAACCATCATCTACCTCTTTCTTCATGAAGCCAAAGACGGTGTTCCCTGAAGACAGCATGAAAAAATGACTGCAGTTTGGATTCTTAGGATTCCCTCTTGTATTTATCTTTGGTTATTTACTTTTATGAAACAATGGAATCCCATCATTAGTAGGAAAAGTGAAATCCTTCATTAATGCCGTGGCTTTTCATTTTGTTTGAGCAGATGTGTTATTTGAGAGACTGATACTCTGCTGTCTTAGGTTTCAACTGAGGTGGATATAGCTGCTCGATTTCCATTTGTGGCAGATTTTTTTGGAATGGTCAGTGTGGACCTGGTCTTCGTGTCCTTTTCATGAGCCACATACAGAAGATTCATCTCTTATTTTTGCAGTGCAACATTGTGCCTGCCGCTGTCAGATTTCTGTTAATGTAGTTATTCTGTGCCTCCTTGTCAGTGGTCCTGATATGCAGCATGGTGATTAAGTCTGAAATTAATTCTGCCCATCTAGGGTAGAAAGATTTACAGTTTTCTGTAGGTCTGGCACATGAACACATACTCCATGCAGCATGTTGAAAAATTTGTTGTTTGCCTGCAGTAAGGAAAGCTCCTTGTGGGTATAAAATATCTAGCTGCCTTTAAGAAATTAGAAGGGTGTGCCTGATATTAAAAGAATAATTTAAAATTTTTGTGGGATTTATAGCCAAATGTCATCTGAGGAATACATTTCAGGTCTGTTTTCAAGCGCTGCTTTACCTTTAAAGTTAGTTTGGTGAGTGACTATTGAATGACCTTTAAAATAAGGAAATGTATGTTTAATACTGATTCGCTTGTAGTACTTTGTCAGGAAGAAAGATTGAGAAGTTATTACAAGAATTTTTAAAATGTATTTTGAATGAGTTAATTGAAAAAAATTAGAGATGTGCAAGTGCAGACAAAGTTATTGTTTCTACTGACTAGCCAGCCTTACTGTGGAAACAACTGGATGAGCTACAGAACCTTTTATTCAGGACAAAGTGAAAACACAACAGGTCTGTGACAACTATGGAAAACTGGTGTTCACTAGCATCATTGCCACAGTAGGTTTTTTTAATATTACTTAATAGAAACCTTTTCAGTCCTCTCTTTTGAAATCCAGAAGTTGGTTGACTCCATGCTGTTGTGGTCCATTCATTTTTCCTTAGAAGTGTTCTTGACATCAGTACTTAGTCATAAGTTTCTGTGAAACTCAAATCATTTCATCTCCTCCTCTGATCTTTAAGCTTCTTGAGAGTGTCTCTGGACACTGCTATGATGGCATATTTCCCAAATGTGTGCTAATTCTGGTGCTGTGCAGTTTGGAAGAAATTTGGGGTTTTTTTCAATAATTTCAAAGTGCTACTATCTGTGGTTGGTAAGGCTTAACACTTTCTTAGTAAGGATGACATGAGCCAGTACAGTGGAAGAAAACATACACCTCTTCCATTCTTGAGAAGCAAATCCATTTTTAGCATCCAGAGTAACATTTATCTGAACCAGGAAAATCATTTGCTTTTTTTTCTTTTCCTCCTTTTTGAAAGTTTCATTTAAATGAAACAATAAAGTAATTTTTAGACTTTCTAAGCTAACATTATTTTCACAGTTACAAAGTGAAAAACCTAAGCGATCACCACACTTTTTCAGGTTTTTTTTTCTGTTTTCAGTCAGAATCAGTGATGCTTTAGGTAATGTGAAATGTAAACGTGTATGCAGGTAAAGGCAAGAAAAATGTATTGAAACTTTTGATAGCTTGCTATCGGCATCTACCTGACATTCATTTGCTACTAGAACTGACACAAGACTGGCAAGTGGAACTCCTGCAAGAGACAGCAAGTTCTGAAGATGATCAGAAAATAGTTTATTAACACATGGCAATGCATACATTACAAAGAAGAATTCTGCTGGTAATATTCATGGGTATTGTCAATGCTTTATAACAGTCACCTAAAATAATATTTCTAGGGTCATTAATTTGAATTACTTTGGGCAAAATAATGCACTACACCATTTACAGTTCATCACTATAATGTAAAGACAACTTTACAAGGGAACTGCACAAGCCATAATCCAATAGATAAATTTATAGACTTGTTTTTTTCACATTGGAAGCAAACTAACTATGAACATGAAATGTTTTCTAATTTTAGTTTCTCTACTGCAGGCAAATGAAACAAACTGCTGAGAAGGTAATGAAAACAGATTACTTAATGGTGAAAAATCTGAGTGCCATTCTTTTTCTACCAGTGGTGCCACTGCTGGAATTTAATGGAGTGGCACCAGTGTGTCTGAATGAAGATTTTGATCATAGCTGTTTAAAAATAGAGTTGAATCTAATAAGATTTCCTCAGTACTGATGGCTTTTTTTTCCCCCTACACTGAGAGCAGGGAGATAGCAGAACTCATTATTAACACGAAAAAAAGAGGAATTTCATCCCAGTTTCAAACTTCCTGCTCTAGTTCCACTTACACTTCATGATAGTCTCTAGGATTTTGTTAGAGTATTAAGGGGATAATTTGCTTCAGATGTTCTTATCTTCATGTTGTGTCAAACAAATTTAACTTCCTAGCTTTTTTGGAAGCTTAGGGGAGGAAAATTCAGGCCAGTAATAATGTGCTTAAAATGACCAGGGATCATTGAAGCTCGTTTTTTTGCATGTGATAATCATCTCTCTCCTACCCCTTTATAAAAGTCCAGGTAAATTCAGGAAGTGTACCAGGAGAAAAAAAAAAGAGCAACAGACGTGATGGAATAGGCAGATGGAGCTGCATCAGGTTTTACATCAATTACAGTAAGTTCTTGGATTTAGTGCAGGAGCTTTCTTAGTTTATGTCCTTCCATTTCTGCATGTATTTGGCAATGCAAAAGTTGTTTGTTACACCTGCCATGACTGCTTGGCCTATTAGGATGCAGTGAGAATTAGTCTGAGAGTAAAGACAGAAGTATGATATTCCGATGGATTTAAATTACTGTGCAAAATAAAAAAGCGGTAGCATAATAACTGCAGAAGAAGACCTGGTGCACTGTATTCTGAATTTAGTTCACTAAGGACAAGTTTGTATTAGTGCCATAGTGTGAAATAAAAATAAAAACAATTTTATGGCTAATTTTGAAAATAGCATTCTTTCTTTCTGCATTGCCTCGTAACAGCACAGTTTCTAAAACACTCCAACAATGTAAAAAAATGTGAGCTGTATCTGAATTGTATGTATTTTAATTTATGCTTTCTTTTAATGACTTCATTCTCAGTAACCATTTATATTAGTTTAAGCTCCTAGTATTTTATGTCTCAGCCTATGTTACTGTTTCTGAACAAAACTTGTCTTGTGCTTTCAAACTGGAAAAGAGTTTCAGAAGGTCTTTCAACTTAAATCTAATTTTATTTTCATCTATGAAAATTAAACACCTGCATCACCAGAAAGGGTTTTTCAGCAGATTGTTACTCAAAGCATTGGAGCAGCTGTTTTATGCTGGTGGCGCAATACCTGAATATGAAATAACTCTTTTTCATGGTTGGATGGATGGATTGTGAAGAACCACTACCTGACCTGCTTTTTATCCAGGTCCCTGGCAAATGTTTGCTTTTGTCGAACCCTGGCAGAGGGGAATAAGGTCAGGAGTTGACTAATGGCCCAGACTACACAGCTGAGTACTTAAAAGTGATCTAGACAGCCATGCAGTGTTTACAGAGTAAGGATAAAAAAGATGACTCAAACCTTTCCTGTTTCCCCATATCAAAGCAAATCTTTCTCAGCTGGCCTTGTAGCTGGAGCAAATATGAGTCAAGTTTTTACAAATTCGACAGTTTATTAACCTGCGCTTGGGCTGATAATGCTTAGAGAACCATGGGCAAATTTAAAATGAGATCCTCAAATTTAGAGTATTTTGCCAAATAACTATTTCCACCACACAGCACAGTATGCAGTGGTCAGGCAGTAGACATGATTTATATTGTACATAGCAGTAGACCTCCTAATCCTGAAGTGTAGGTGCTTGCCCCAGCAGTTGAATGAGCCATGTAGCTGCATTTGCTGGCTCAGGGAGCTTAAACAGTCTGCTTCAGGAAAAGTGAAGCTCTTCTGAATGAAGCTTAATATTCCACTACCTACCTGTGTGCACATTAAATGCAGAATAAACAGTCCAATAGTGCATCTGAAATTCTATTTAGATGCATTTTACTGATTCTCAGTCATTACAGAGAGCTTTCATGTGAAAGAAGAATGAGCTTGTGGAGACCCCAGAAAAAGAGATTTGTTACATCCAAAGCAAGGAGAATGGAGAGACAGAAACAAGCAGTCTACTCACTCAGGCGTAGGAAAGCAGAGGATGTAAAATGTCCAGTGGAAGTATAATTAATTCCTCCATTACAAATTATTGTCACAGGGAAATGTTTTTGTACATGAATTCTGACACAGAAAATTGGATTTTTTTGTTTGTATGTTGCATTTATTGAAAATGAGAAAAGCTCAGTGACAGCAGTATATAAATGTGTATAGGTATGTTGCTTAAGGTGTCCATTTTTCTTGTCTTCAGACTTTATTCTCTCATCCTCTCCTCAGCTAGATAGCCAGGGTTTCTGCTTACTAGCCTGAGAAATCCACTTCACTCATATATCTTCCTCTTGTCAGGAGCTTTCTTTCTGTGAGGCTATGCTATTTCCTGACATGCTGGAATCACTGGCTACTTATGCATTAAAAAGAAATAGCACATTTCCCCATCAACATCTCATTACAGCTGTGTCACCAGATTTCCGAGTAAGCAGAAAAGTTAAGTGATCCAAGTAAAACTTTTTAGAATTTGCAATAGAAACCTCACTTGACACCAAATGGATGATCTGATGGAAGCCTGATCTCTCTGAAAAAGTAGGGATCTCATATCCTGGGCAGAACAATATCACTGTACATTAAATAGATAAAATATTGTTATCTCTTTCAAGATTGTATGAGTATGTTATTTGATAGCATAAAACCAAACAAATTTAGTGCCACATACAGAAAGAATATAGTAAATATTCAACTTTAAAATGCAACTGTAAAAGACACAAAGGTATTTGTATTTTGTATTGTTTTGTTTTCTACTGAAATACTGTTAATACCAAGTAGAGACCTGTGTACATCCAAAAGGGACACATATGGTGTTACTTGCTTCAAACCAGATTCTGTATTATTGTACAGGGTACCTGTTGAAATTAAAAGAGCTCCCCATCAGCTACAGCAGGCTTTGTATTAAGAGCCTGTTAACTATTTTAGGTTCTGTGAGGAAGGAAGGAATATCCATGATGATATTTTCATGTCACTGTGGTCAAGTGAAATTTTGTGATTGCTTAAAATGAGATCAACATTTTCCTGTAGGATTGAATTTTCAGTAGAGTTTGGTGGGGATGCAGTCAATTCTCTTTACAGTAACTAAAAGGAAGCTGTGTGCTGGATCTGTGCTGGAAACAATGTTGATAATAGGGATGTTTTAGCTGTGGCTGAGCAGGGCTTGCACAGGGTCAAGGCCTTTTCTGCTCCTCACCCCACCAGCGAGCTGGGGGTACACAAGGAGTTGGGAGGGGACAGAGCTGGGACAGCTGATCTGAACTGACCAAAGGGATATTCCACACCATATGGCATCATACCCAGCATGTAAAGCTTGGGAAGAAGCAAAAAGAGTGGGACATTTGGAGTGATGATGTTTGTCTTCCCAAGTAGTGGTTAGGTGTGATGGAGCCCTGCTTTTGTGGGGTGATTGAATACCTACCTGCCCAAGGAAGCAGTGAATGAATTTCTTGTTTGTAACTTCTGTTCTACCTATTAAACTGTCTGTATCTCAACCTGTGAGTTTTCTCATTATTACTCTTCCGATCTTCTCCCTCAGCCCACTAAGGGAAAATGAGAGAGCAGATGTGTGGGACTTGGTGGCCAGCTGGGATTAAACTATGATACACAGAGGTGGTTCATAAAAGCTGCTTTACAAATCCAAGGTGTCAGAGAGAACTCTTAGAGCTACTTCATATACTTACTATTTTGTACATGCACGCAAATACATTTAAATTTAGCAAGTTCAGTTGTCACACAATTTTTTGACTCAGTGACTTTAATTCTGTAGAATGCATACTATTTTGCATTTTATCTCTGTTTCCTAAGCCAAATAGACCTTGCTTTTTTTAAGCAATCTTGGCTATATTAATTTTCTTAGGACTAATTAATGCGTGCAACTTCCAACAGAGAAGAAAAATTAACTTCTGATTTCTAGTGAGAGGTGTACTTGGATGTTCTGGCTAATGCTGACCATACAGCTCCCTTTCAAGTATACCCTAAGCCTTAAGGAAACTTGTTCAGCAGAATCCTGTGCCCCGCAGCAGTGTGACTTTGGGAAAACAAGCCTGTTTTTTCACGTTAGTAGCCGTCCAGCCACGACCGTAGCACACGGCATCTGTTCAAGCTAGCAGAGGTACCTCACACTGCCGTGAGGCCACGGCTGCTGGTGTCCAGGCTTGCTAAGAGCCATCTCAACTACTGTGGTTCAGCACTGCCCTCTGTCTTGTGCATTTATGTGGTCTGGAACATACTTTATGATTTTAAAGGGCAAGACTGAGGGATTTAGACCATTTCATGAAAAAAGAACCACGGGAATTCTGTGGTTTTGTGCTTGCAAACTACAAAATGCCAACAGGACAAAGAACATACATTACAAATAAGTGATTCTTTTGTACATCTGTGAGTATAAAATACTTTCTACCAAAGTGTGCACATATATGCACACAGTGCGTGATATATATTGATATAGTACACACACATGAAATATTTTTTAATATTGGCACTTCAGGTGGTATGTTGACATTAATATGGTGACATTCACACAGCAGTACAGAGCTCACATATCCTGTGATAGTTAAATGGCATGTGGTCTTCTCTCCTTCATGAGCACGGTGTGTCTTTTTGCAGCTGAATCTCTATAGGGATATCAGTTCTTAAAGGAGAGTCACTCATGGTGGGGAAGCAGAAGGCAGGATTTCTCAGCTGAGCTCTATGTTGCCAGGGCTGGAAGTGCTCCACTGAGCGCTGTGCTGCGCCAGCCCTTCAAGCCCTTCCAGCTGTACCTACATCTGTGCATCATTAGAGCAGAGGAGGCTACTGCAGTCACCCAGTGGCTGTTTGTGAGCAGCTTTCTTGCGATTTTATTGCCTGGAAAGGAAAATTTCTCTTTATCTTCTCTCCACTGAGTTCCCAGTTGTGTGAGGTGTGTGAGGTACAATGACAGTGATTATGCTCATAATGCATATCAGGTGATAAGCCTATTTCTTAAGGTGTTTTAATATTCCATGTTGGTATTCCAGCATACTTGAAAAGCAAATCTTGATGGTGTTTATTATTATTTCTCCATTCTTGCATAAAATTTATGATTTTCTAAGTAAAGGAGGACTCTTTATCAACATTATTTTAGACACAATGTTGCTATTCTGTTTTTCATCTTGCTGTAAAAGGTTCTTACTTGAGAACTGATCTATTTTGCACAAAATTTTGGGGTGTGGTGATGTTATAAATGGCAAAGCTTTACTATGAACCCTTAGTTTCTTAAAGTGAATATTTTCTATGAACAGTCAATGCAGACATAAGTGTGGATTTATCTACATAAATTTTAAGGAGATTTTACTTAATAGTAAAAAGCCATCTATCCATTAGTTTAACAAGTGTAGCAAAAATAATTACCAGCATATTCAGTGCACTGGGATGACATACAAAATTGAAAAGGTTTGTATTGTGGCTAAAAGTTAGAGGTAAAATTTACTGTTGCTTTAAATGGGACCAAGATTTCTTTTGGAGTTATTTAAAAATCTTTAGTGGAAGCTTTTGCAAACTGAACTAGTGTTTGCTTAATCCCTGAGTTTTCAGTGGAGAAACATTTATGAAACATGCATGAGATGTCTGATTCTTGGCAGGAAGAGTCCTGGCTGGTTTTTTTGCTGCAAAGCATCTCAGCCTTGGCAAAACAGGAGTAACAAGCTTTAAACAGATTAATAGTTTATCTGATTTAGTGATCATCTTGCTTTAGGATAGAGTTAAAACCATCAGAATCCTTTCTTGATCTTACTCGGAAAGCATAGACTGAGAAGTGAGAAAGCTGCTTTTAGTGCAGATGTGCTATCGCTGAAATTAATGCTGTTGGGTGTTACTGTGGTTTACTTTATTTACTGGTTGTTCTAGGATAGCCCTATTTTTGCAAATAAGTATATATGTAGTATATCTAGTGATATACACATATATATATACATGTATGTGTGATGTTTTATCTTGCAATAGCTTTTGAATGCAATAAATATTACAAAGGAGAACTTTGAAATCCTGCTTTTTTATCATTATCTTTTTGTGGTTGTTGTTTGGTTGGTGGGAGTTTTGTTTGTTTTCATATTCACAAATAAGACCTGTTTAAGAAACATGCAGTCTACAGGGAAATGTCCAGCTCTGACAATCTCAATCCCAATTTTTGCATTATTTTTTTACTTGTTAAGTATTCTTTGAATACACTTGTGGTCCTTGAGATCAAAGAATTAGAGGGCATGTCTTTTTTGTCAGCTGCTAAATTCTCCTTAATTTCCCTCCTTTTTATGTGGTGTACTATGCAGTTTTCGAAATTCCACACTCCACCAGCAGCTATAAATCTTTACCCCCGTGTTTATCCAATCTATTATTCAAAGACTCAATTTTAAACATTTGCACTATGACAGCTCCAGGATCTAATGTATAGTCCTAATACTAGATTGACCTTTCCAAAAGAGTATACAGTCTGAATAAATAAGATAGAAAGGAGCTGGAGAAAGAGTGCACGTTAATCTACAAATACAAAAATAAAAGTGACAATTTTGTACAACAGCACACAACCACACTTTTATTGAATGGATTGCTTCACTTTCATTTCCTTTCATTTATTGGGCCTGCCATATGGCCACACTTTTTCTTCACAGCGAGTGATATTATCTGCTTTTCTGTGCCAGTGTCCTAGCCCTTGAGGTTGTTTATCCCTGAAAAAAGAGAAGATCAAACTTGTAATCCACTGCAGCAATAGTCTTCCAGACTCAATCAGATTTCTCGTTAATCTCCTTGACAAGCATGAGTGTAGCTTCCTCTGCCTGAAGAAAAGCTTAGAGTTCACCAAATCTCTGGTTCCCAGCATGGATGGGTATAATTCTCACTTTTGAACTCTGACAGCTCAAAACACCGAATTGGTCCAGTTTATTTTTAACATTGGAACCGATAAACATTTGTAGAATTACCTCAACCCTAAACTCAGCATTGTGGACATACTGTGAATAAAAAGAGTAGGAAAGATAAATTAAATAGATTGTATATAGAGGGAAGGGAAGGTTCGGGGTCGGGAAGGAAGAAATAGGTGTTTTATTATCTTGTACTTGATTTTAAGCAGTTCCATAATTACTGGACAACAAAAATCCATTCTGATAGCATAGATGTTGAAAAAGGTTTCTAGACCTGCTGAGGAATAAAAAGAGGTTTTATTTAAGAAAATGGGACTGTGAAGAGCCCTTTTGCATGAAGGTTATGCTCAGTGCCAACCCTACACTGTGCCAAGTCCTGTGCAAAGCTCATATAGACTTCCTTTCCTAGTTTTGCATTATTTCCTATCCCAAGCAACTCCTTCTGTGAGGAAAAAGTAACTATTATATCTAGTTGAGTACAAAATGTTCAGGCAATAACCAGAACTGCATTGTTATATTATAGAGAAATCCAGTTACTATCTCAGAAACAGAAAAAACACATAGTCCTTGAATGAAGTTGTAAAAAAGTCTTCTGGCTAAGAAAAAGGTCCAAAACATTTCTTGTAGTGTCTGTACCATTTACTAAGTATAAACTGGAGTAGCTAATAAATTTTGGGCAAGGCTAAGAATCATTTGTCGAGGGTCCAACAGAAATAGGAAGTTGATTATTTTTCCACTAGCCTTATGAACCTTAAACAAGGTACATAAAACCAAAGTCACTGTAAGACATCCCAAAAATTGTAATTGCATGCAGATAGTCTTTGCCCTTATCCACTGTTGGAAGGGGGAATTGAAGAGAAAACTGCATGATAAGCAGAGCTGTTGGATACCTGGCCAGGCTCAAGGGCTTGCTTTCCATTTCCAGGGGCTGTAAAGGTGGGGAAAAGTGCAATAAATTTTTGTTCAGTGACTCTTTCTCTTTTTGAGAGAAATGGAAAAACCGAAAGCTTCATGGTGAGTTTTTACTCCTTTAAGTGAAACCTCAAGGAATCATATATTGAATTCTAATTAAGCAGTGATTTTAGGTATACTTCTTCCTGATAAACTTAGGGGAATATAAAACTTAAACTTCTGATAATTTAGTTCAGTATTTTAAAGCACTCCATTTTATACCATGTATAAGGCAAAACAGGAAATAAGGTAATATTAGCACACAAACTTACAAAATTGTCAGAAATGTGTTGTTTTAACTGTGACTCAAACCAAAATAGTTAGATACTGAAAATAATTGTGCTCTTTTTTTATAGTAGTTGCACTAAAATGTAACCAAGTACTATAAGTCAATTTATTAAGGAACTCAGTAATTTTGGTTCTTTTTAGTTTCCAGAACTTACTGATCTTTATTACTTGACTATATGAGTATCCTGTGAACCATAGCTGCCTGGGTCAGTTTTTGTGTGAATGCCTTAGCACTGTTCAGTTCACTCTGTGTTTATACAGTTTAGTGTGGCTCAATAAAACATTACTCAGCTTAAAATTTTGAAACTTGCAGATCTACTAAATACCTCCAAGGTCAATCCCATCAGTGAAAGGAATTCACTTTATTAATTTCACTTCTGATATTAGGAATGGCATTTATGAAAATGGGAAATGTATCCTGTTAGCTTTCTATTTAGAATACCAGGTAAAAAATATGTACACATATATTGCTGTCAATGAATACATTGTGTATACAACATTTGGGGCCCTGGATATGTGCAGTTAGCTGAGGTTCAGGTGAGCCTCTGTTCTAAAAATTGATAGAACTAGTAGAATTTTGTCTGAAGGGATAAGATGACATTAAATAAAACAAGTTGCCAACTCCTTAATGAGAATTTTTTTTTCTTTTTTACCTTTCATATTTGGGATAACACAACTTCCCATACTTCTACATCTTGTTTTTTCTTCAGTGCAATTTCCTTTCCTTGCCAACCACACCAAATGCCTACGCTGCTCAGATACACTCAGACCTTTCTTTTGATAAGCCTAACACAGATCCAGAAGAATACAAGTGCTCTGAAGGGTCAGCATTAAAGGTTTGGAGGTGCTTTAAAGCCCTAAAAGGCTCCTGTCTTGCAGTTTAAAACCAAGTGGGAGCAGGCACATCCTTCTGGTGTGAAGTAGACTGAGTAGCCTAAAAATGGGGTGATGAGCCCAATGGTCTCCAGCATCTTAGATGCACTTACACCACCAAAAGAACTGTAAAAATGATTCATTCTAAATGGATTTGCTTAATTCAAGTTAACTGACTTGCACTGAGACATTGAGAATTTTACTTAGCAGCTTGTATTAAAATCTATAGTAAACTTACAGTTTTCACTTAATTTTCTGACCAAATTAAAGCATAGTTGCTTTGTTTTCAGTGTCATTTCACCAGTTTGACTTGTTCTGAGAATATTTTGAATAACCATGTAATTAGGCCAAGATGGACAACTTTTAACTTGAAAGCTTAACATATAAAGTGAACCATTTCTCTCACTGTGAGATAAATGCTTATAAATTACATTAAGAACTGACCATGGTGGACTAGAAATGGAGCAAATATAGCTACCTAGCAAGAATGAAAAAAAGGAAACATTTCACAGTTTTTGAACCCACTATAACATAGAAAATTATATGTTTTCAGGTTGTCACATTCTGAGGCATGTACTTCTAGGGTAACTCATTTTACTGCGTTTAGTATGTAAATTGAGCCAAACCAATTTTGTAGTAATGCTCAACTATAAGGAATGATGAGGGAAAAAAAAGTTGATTTGGGAAATAATTTAGTCAATGAGAAGCAAAATGAGTACAAATGGAAATAAATGTCAGAATGAAACAAACTCAGGAGGAAACACTGTAGTTTATAGATAAACTCCTTTGTTTAGTGATGGCTGTGGAGCTAAACTAATGGTTTTGTGTCCATCCATCCACCTGCACCAATTAGAGCATCTTTTTACCAAAGCTTTTACCAAACTACATCAGCACTCGTGTTAGAAGATGAAAAATTACAGAAAAATGAAGTCCAGAAGCAATGCTTTATGTTTGATAGTTTGTTTACTTATTTTAATGACAAATACTAAAGTGGGGAAGGGAAGTCAGCAGCTTGAAAATTAAGTCAGTTACTAAAATATATGTGGAGACCTTTATTTTGTAAAGTGGTTTTTTCTTTGGTTTGTATAACCAGTAATACTTTTCAAGAATATTAAATGTATTGCATGAAGAGAGAAATAACTGAGACATAATGATGAGATCCAAGTTAATATATGCAAAACAATATGCACAGCTTTGCTTATGTGACTAGCCTCTCTGTAACCAAAATGTACACCTCTAAATCAATAGGCAAGTTATTTGCTTGGGTATGTTTTCACAGGATCAAACCCTTGAAATATAGCTGCTGTGCAGCTAGTTCCGACTGCAAATTTCATGTAACCATTTGACAAAGAATGTCTTTTACCATGAAGCACAATATAGTCTGTGAATCCCATCATTCACTTTATAAATCCCAGCAGCAAATCAGCAACGCCCCAAGTATTTATAGAGTTTTGTGGTGAATTACAGGTAAGGGAACATGGTTATTGAGTATGGAAGCATTGAAATGGTTGAAACTAATTTGTGCTATTTGCCCGAAACTGTCTTCTCTAACTGTCTATTATTGCACCCTCCACAAGGCATGGACTTTCAGCACTTTACCTGTGTCGCATGCTACAGCTATTTTAAAAACTGGTGTTAATAAGATGCCTTCCTAGGAAAGCTCAGAAAACGAAGGATAAAGGATTTATTTGGGTAATAATGTATTGTTCAGGGTTTTTCTGCTTCCAGATGTCTGAGCAGTCGACCAAGAAAATTTAGTTTGACTGCAATCTCTTCCAAATACTTTACATGTGAAATTCACAGTGCAGTCATTTAGTGGCACAGGAAACTGTGCTTGCTTGGATTGCTTTGTTATCCCAGACAAGTCAGTCCCCTTGTGTGCAAAAGTTTTTATAGGAGCAACACTTTGGAGCTCATGATGCTTTCAGGAGAGAGCAGAGCATCTGAGCAAACAACAGTACAGCAGTCATGGTCTTCTGTATTTGAGTTTTCCTCAGTGCCCTTCTTCCACTGAGGAATCTCAGCAGGTTTCCTGTTCTCCACTTCTGAAGATTTCCAGCAGATAGATACCGGTTTCTCAGGAAGTATCCAAAGATGGGCTATTACAGAGAGATGTTAGGGACAAGAGCAGGCAGACATGAGAAGAAAAGAAGATGGACATTTACCTCGTTTTTATGCCTCCCTTGCTAGCTCTGTATTGGGGTCCACATTACTTCATTCCATATTGCAGTCAGATGTGTGCATCTCGCTGCAGAATTCCCATTGCCCTGCATACAAAATCTCTGATTCCAGACTTCGTAGTGGCTGTGGTTCTCTCTTCTCTCAGTTATCATAGGCTGACATTTATTTTTGTATATTTGTACACTGTAGCTTTTCACCCCAATTTGTTCTTTTTGTCATCATTTCCTTTCATCAAAAAAATTAGCACTCTCTCTCCACTGATTTTCTCAATACCATCCGTATAATGCATTGTAACATTAAGACAAATACTGTATTTTTAGAACTAATTCACCAGTTTTCATTTTTCCTTCATTATTGTTCTCTCTCCTCAAAGTTCAAGATATATGTATGTGTATATATATATATATATATATGTATATGCATATATATTCTGGAACTGACTGGAATACCACAATGACAAACACTTAAGCAATAGCTTATAAGAGCTCTAAAATACTTGCAATTCTCTATGAACAACAGAAAACAAAAGAATGCTTACCCATTTCTACAGCACCAACAGAGTAAACAGTACTACTGTGGGAATTATTTGTCATGGCTGACAGGAGACATTAAAAAGAATATTTGAAGGAAAGACAAAATAAAATTCCTTGATGAATTATTCTTTATTTTTTGGAAAACTGTCATAAAATTCTGATGCCAGACTACAGTAATATTATTTCAATTTTTTTAATTTGTTTGAGTCTAACAATTGTAATCATTAATGTTTAGTGGTTCCACCTAAATTTTCAAAGCTTTGTGTGTGGTAGGGTCTCACTAATCTTGTTAAAGTCAATGAGAGCAGTGTTTCTAAATCTCAAGCAACTCCTTGGAAGTTTAGCAATTATGTCAGATATCCTCATCACGAGGATGATCATACTGGAACACATTAGGGAGACAGTGGTAGCTTCATCGCCAATCTCAGCATTTCGGAAGGAAGGAAGGAAATAAGTCAGAGCTGCAACATATAGATGAATTTCCTGGTCCTATATGAGTAGATAGGTGTTCCATATATATCAACATTAAAGCCACATAAGGAATGGTATAATAATTTGGAAAAACCCCCATTTAATAGGGGATGCTTTTTCTTCCCAGAAATTGCTTTACTATTTATTTAGCTCTCAAAAAGCATGAAGCAACTATAAGAGTAGTAATAGTAATAATAATAATAATAGTAAAAAAAACTTGCCGCTCAAAAGTTTTCTCTTTTTTTCTTTAATTCAGTATTTATATAAAAAGATTTTTATGTCAAACGAAAGGATCAGCCTGACTCTCTCTGTTAAGATTGTTGTAAGGAACTAGGGAGAAGGAGGTGTGGGAAAGGTTACAATCAGAAGCTCTGCAGTGAGGCAAGGAGACGGAGAATTAGTTTCTGGGAAAATAACATCTTCTGTTCTCTAATACAATTCTCTGCTTGCTGTTAGAAATTACTTTTTCTGTGATTCTGAAAGTATCCCATTGAAGTCCACTTATTCCAGGAACAATTTGTTTGTTTACTATACATTTGAAACAAATATTCACATTTAAAAAAAACCCCTAACATTTTTGAACTTTCAAGTGCATGAATAAACACAATAAAAGCAAGTTATTTTGCGAGTTCTAGAATTACTCATAACTCATTTCCTACAGATTTTAAAGCTGTCCCCTAACTCTTCCAAGAAAAGTGAGCCTGAGTTTTCCATCATGTCATGACATGCACCAGAAGTACGTGCTGTGGCTAGCCAGGGTCCTAGATGTGTGTTTCTGTGGCCATCTGTCAGATTCCAGCCACAGTCAATAACTGTCTCCTTCTGTCTGAATTCCTGTCTCCCTTACATCAGAGATGCTTGTTTGGGTCTCCTCCTCCGAGCTGGTGATTTTCATGAAGTTTGTAGTAATCTAATCATTGTAGAAACTTAAACCAGTGTTCAGTCTTGTAAAAGTGGATCAACAGATCTACATGTTAGTAGGGAAGAAGAGATGGGCAGATATGGAAAAAAAGTCTTAATTTATTTTGCATAATAAACCTTAATTTTATTTCAAAAGTTGATTAGAAAAAAAGCACAATGGATTACCAGACAGATTTTATTTACTTAGAAACAGTTGAATCAAGCATGATAGTGCTTCTTAAGCACTGTAAGCATAACAAAATTCTTCCCAGCAGTGGGGACAGTCTACTAGATTTAGATTTTAAAGTAGGAATAGTAATAGGAATATATTGCTGTGTGGGATTTGCTTTACTGGAGGACAACTTGGTATTTCACAGAGTTTCTTCTCCAATGGGCCTTTTCCTGGAGACATTTGTCATTCACAAAGCTTTCAGGAACTGGTGTACCATTATACTGCTCATAATCTAGTAGCTGTTTTCCTGGAGACTGCTGATTCTAACTGAATCACGATGCCATACATGAGGCATCAGACCAATATATTTTGAAGAGTTATGTCAGAGAAAAATAGTTCCTACATCAGCAAAATGTTCTTTATTATATTATGCTGGATCATTGCTACCAAGTGTTCTATTCCATGTCAAAGTAGTACTGAAATAATTGATGTTTTGATTATTTTAATTCCTTTACCAAAATATCAATGTTTAGTCTGTGCTCAAACTACAAATAGAGATTTTTTTTGTTGTCATCGTTCAGGGAATTTCTTGATTAATTTTTTGTACAAAAACGTGTCCTCTCTAAGTGCAATATAAAACATACCCAATGTGGCATCTTTCAGGGTGAAGGACTGCAGAGTGTCATTCTCAAAGCAGCTCAGAGCTTTTGATCCTTCTAGCCTCCTTCTTCTTTACAGGTATAATGAAAAACATGAGGGAAAAGTGCAATTTAGGTCTGGAATTAGACTCCCACCTTGCTACAACCTCCCTTCAAGTAGTCATAGAGAGGATTTCACCAATATGTGTGGTAATACCATGATCAGGTAGTTTTTAACTCCCTAAGCCCACTCATAAACTTAGTAATTTCTATTGGGTAAAATTCAATGCTGGATTGAATTTCAAATGGATTTGAGACGGAATCACTGTACTCCTTCATGCTTTTCATCAAGTTTCGAGATTGTAGAGATTGTGCAACATAAATGTGAAATCTACTTGACAAAAAATAAATAATATAGAAATGCTTCTTTGTATTGAAGTTTCTATGAAAAAAATATTATTTTAACAGTCTAAATTAAGTTGGAAAGAAACAGGTATTTTCAAGCAAGTGTAAAGCTCACTGGCAGCTAAATATGCTGAAATACCTCAAGGCCATCATCATTCCATGCACAATTTTCAGCACAGATTCTGGCATCTTACACGGGCAACACTGTGTGCATATATGTCCAGTCTGACATACACACCATAACAAAACCATCAGCTCTCAAGTTATACCCAAAAAATGTGATGTGCAGACCACATCCACAGCACCATTCTTGCTGTTATCCTTGCCCTACATTTATCCAAAATATGCAGCTGCAACTCTTCACTCTTTTCCAGACAGAGGAAGGGTTCATGCCCAGAGGATTTATAATCTATATAAAATACATACGAGGGATAAGAAATTACATTTAACAAGGACAGTAACTTATCCTACTGCTCACATTATTATTGACATTTAATATGAATGTTGTCATTGTTTTTTGATACTCAGATGATAAGTAGGCTGGTGGTTTTTTGGTCTTCCAGCAGAAATAATTCTACATATAGAGGCAAGGAAGGTATTTCACAGACTTAGAGAAACATGGGGCAGCTGCGAGACAAATTAACTCAGGAAGCCTATAAGCATTAAAAGCAGGAAAACTTAATAGAAAAATAAAAATAAAGATGAAAGTAAGAATGAAGAGTTTTACTCAAAGGCTCTCCCAGATCTTGTAAGTGTTAATTAGTGTGAATAGATGTGTGAGTAGTTGCCCTCAGTTTCAGTTCTTGTGTGTATGGCATTAAATATTTGGGCTTTAATAGAAAATTGTGTCTGAAATCATAATCATCAAAAATATATCTGGCAAGAGCAAACCTTGGGATTGCATCCAGCATGTGTTTTGAGTAATTCATTTTTGTGATCCATTCCCCAAACTTTTGTGTCCAATCACAAGCCAGTGGCTTAATGTGGTATAAACTCCTTTCTTTGTCTGAGTGCATGGTGTGATTTTGTTCTTTGCCAAGGTTATTGTAGTAGGACAGATACTGTAAGCCATAAGGATATACAAGGTAAGTCGTAAGTCATATGGGCCAACAAAGCCAAGACTTGGCCTTGCCTTTGACAGAGGTTGTAAATTTGACAACACTGACCTACTCACATGGGTACGGCTATTATTTAACTCAAGTACATCTCCTGAATGCTCTGCAGGGGACCACTGGCTAAAGCTGTTCTTTTCTGGCAAAGTTTTTGAAACAAAGCAGCATTGCTATTATTCTTTTAAAGGCAGTGTAAGGTGCAGCCAGACTGAAATTCACACTGAAGCTTGCAGTTGTGCAGAAACAAACCCAGAGACATTTTTAATAATTTTAACATTATGATTGTGTTTATTCTGCACCAGTGAATACTATTACTCTAAGTACGTTCCCAAAATCCTGTTTATAGGCAAAACCATGGGGTGTTTTCAGCTGAAAACCTCTAATAGAGGAAAAGGAACTGCAGCAGTCAAATAATGAAAAACCTAAATAGATATCTTGTTTATTTTTGGTATAATTGGTCCCCAGCAGTGTTGCTAATAAAATAAATGACAGCCAGAAAGCAAGGGAAAAAACAGAACATCCACTCTTTTCTTTGCAGCAGCTTTCAGGAGGCTCTAGGCTTAGGTGATGAATGGTTGCTAAGTGAGAAAAGAGATTTCCATTAAAAGACTAAGCCTTCCTTTAAGCTTTTATCTGATATTCAGGCAGAAACACTATGTGCAAGTTGTAAACTAAAAAATTCATGTAAAGCACTAATATATTTCTAGATGAGAGGAAAAAAATTGGATAAATATGTAAATACCCTGCCACTAATTACAATGAGGAATTTACTTTCCTGTCGTGTTTCAGGGCTGCTACTATGTGACTAGACTTATTAATTAGTACAATGCATCAGGCAGTGGGGATACCAGTAGCATTTCATTCTACTTGAGAAATATAACATGTAATTTTATCAAGGCTTCTTATATATATATTTACATAAAGCTATTGAATAAAGGAATAACTAATAAAATTGAATAAAGACAAAGTTTTCATCTTATAATTCTGGAAGCAACATAAGAACGCTTAGGACTCTTGGATTGCTTCTGATGTCTTAGAAACCTGGTGGTTGCCTCATTACTCTCTTTAAAAAAGTTACTGAAATAAGGCTTCATGCAAAGAAGGGTGTTTTCTAGAAAACTCGTTATAAGCTTAAAGCATTGTTTAGCAAAATGAAAAATGAGTTGCTTAGACCATATATCCAGCAGACATTGACAAGTCTAATCTTTCTGATTATCTCTTCAATAAATCTTAATTTTAGAAGAAAACTGCCATTTCAAAGTATTTTTTTTTTAGCCAGCAGAACAATAAAGAGGATGATGGAATTCCTATTTCATAAATCATATTGCAGAACATATATCCAGCTCAAAAAGTATGTCATCAGCAATATTTTTCTGATCCTGTTTCAGATGGATGAATCCTTTAAAGACTTTATTGTATCTTGTAATAATCTAATGGTTTGCCTGTGTGTTCAATAATTCCTATCAATACTCATACCTCTTAGACCAGGCCTTTTTTGCCTGAACATTTATGATATTTTGTTTTTATGAAAAAGTCCAGGGCATGACTTAACTGTCTGTTGCATACCATAAATCACGCCAAGAAACCTGTAGATGAGAATATAACTTCATCTCAAATGCCTTTATTATTGTTTTCTTGAAACTTTCAGTCTAAGATGAAGTCCAGTGTAACCACACTGTTGGTGATAACACTCTTACTTACTTCATTCTGAGGGCAGTTGCCAACATAATTTCTTCAGCCTCAGTGCTACAGTACTGATTTATTTACTACAGTAATCAAGCAGCCTCTTATTTTCTTTCTGTTTTAAAAACCAACAAAAGCAAACAAATAATGAAAAATTCATGAAGTAGTTTATACAAAAATACAATCCTTGCAGTACCAGGAATTTTTCAGTATGAATGGGTTCTGGTTGTTTACCCAGTCTGAGTCCTGATCTTACTTGCATCATGTGTTTGAGCATTAGCAGGTAAAAATTTAAGATTTTAATATCTTTGGAGTAGTTGTATCTTGTGACCATTTAGTGAATATCCCCTGCCCCACCCCCCCNTTCATGGCACTCAAAGTGACACCGTTACCAGATCTGGTTACCAAAACATCAGCCAATGGCTTAATAAGCGTGTTTTCTTTCTTCTGTTCTGTGAAATAATTTTAATGCTAATATTCTGCTATATATTAGACCATATTTCTGATAAATATTGCCTGGATATCAAGATTGCTTCTATTCCCCCATTAGTTACCTATTATCTAACAGACATTAACCTTACATGGAATTTTATGAATACTCTGGGGGAACTGATCCTTTGGAGCAGGACTGATGATGTAAAAAGTATGGTTGTAGCTTAACTGTACTTTTAGATTACTCCTATATTTGTCTGAAACTTCTCTGTATGAGATATTCAATTATAAGGTTTAAGACCAGAAAAGAAAATTTCTTTGTCATTACTAGAAATAGGGAAATCATCTTTGGCTTGCATCCAAATTGACAGATAATAAATATTAAGAGCTAAAGAGAAAAATAAGAATTCTGACTTAGTAAATTCTCAATGATATAGCATCCTTACACCCAGGTTTTGTACCGTGCCTTGAGAAATATTAATCTGAAATATTATGCAGTGTTATTTTGTACTGTCAACTTTAAAATACACTGCTTTGTGACATATTATGTCCATGGAAAAGTATGATAGCTGTGAATCAGAGAATTACTTAAGAATATAATTTGATTCTGATGGTACACCTAGCTTCGGTGTTACTATTTTGGATGTAAAATTATTTTATATATTATTTTACGAAATTTAGGCATAACTTTGTGACAAATAAGTGCATTTTTTTACAAATAATTCTGAGAATCAATTATATTTAGGCTTAACTGTAAACTGAAGAGTCAAAGCCAATCTTTTTTTACAAGTAATAGCATGCTGCATTCATCCTAATGGCCGAGGCACAACCTAAGAAACCCTTAATAATGGAAATGACAATAAATCAATGTCAGCTTAGGAGAGGAGATTGGTAAATCTCAGTGCAAAAATATTCAGCTTGGTACAGAACTGTACTGAGACACTATACCTTTGAGGAGGTATCTGCAACACCACATAGTGTTCATGTTGCAGTTCTTTAAGAGTGCAAATTGTAAGGGAATTTTAAGTCTTCTGGCAGTTTGAAAGTTCTTCTTCCATCTCCTTTAAATGAGCTTATCTGCATTTTCACATTCTATTTCCTGAATATTATTTTTCTGTAATATCTGTTTATATGCTATTTGCTTAACCTTTTTATTTGCTTTATAAACATTAAAAAATCAAACACACTTTTCATTTCCTCTTTTTATCTTCTCTAATACTCTCTCTCTATTTCTCATCTGTATGGTACCTATGCATACAATTTGCAACTGGCTTTTTTCTATACAAACAACTCATGATTAATATAAATGAGCTCAGATTGATTCAGCTACAATAGGGGCTGGAGAGTGATGGCTGATGCAAACAGGAAGGGGGATTAGCATTGTTCTTGCTGCATGATGAATTGTACTACATCATGCATTAAAACAATGAATTGTCCTTCAGGATACCAAAGACATTAGCACACAACATGATGGCAAATATACAGTCTTTTATCTGATGGAGACAGTATTCCTCACAGAAGATGGTAAGGCTGGAGTAGCATCAGCAGGATTGCCAACAGGATTTTTGGAAGCTGGCTGCATGGAGACAGAGCAGCTGCTTGGTCTATGAAACATACTGCCTGAAGTAAACCTTCCACAGTGAGCTCTCTCGCTGTCTCTTTTTGAACAGTTGTGTTTTAATGATCATCATCATTGCTATCTTCCTCAGATGAGTGAAGGTCCAATCAAGTCAGTCAAGGGTGGAGATTGGAAACAAAAGCAGTAATTGTCTGGTGCCAGTCTCACAGATGAAGCCCCTTGAACCTCACTGGCAATGTCACAGCACTAGCACTTATGTACGAGTCCATAAGCACGGGCCCTTTGGTTTGTAGACACAATTTTCTACTGCGATGTCAGTTGTCTTGTCTTAAATAATAATTTCATCATGTGCAAGACATGCACATGAAGAAATTTTGCAAGTATTTAGCAAAATGGGCTATGCTACTACAGCAGCTTGCCTTTAAATTATTTCTCTTGGCATTACTTTAGTAAATTTCTCTTATATGAATATATCACACTGCCTGAATATTGCAAATTACATTTGTATTTATGAATAGCTGGCGAGCAAATTCAACTGGTGAAACCCACCTCCAGCAAAAAAGCAAGAACAGAATAGAGTAAAAAAAGTCTTTCACTTTTAACTACTGCTTCCAGTCATCTGGTGGCCTGTTTACAGGAAAAATACTTGTGTTGTTACTTCACAGTTAATCAGACTCCTCCTGGGGCATTACACAGCAGTTCTAATTGTATCTTTCTTACCATTATGGAGAGTTCAAGCACCTTCACTTTTATTTACACATTCTATGATGGACCTGTTCATCCGTGGGTGTTCAGAACTTTGTCAGAAATTCGAGTTCACATGCAAAAGTAGGGAAGCAAGACTTCACATAATGAGAAACATAAAATGTGGTTATAAGTGCACAGTTTTCACTTTACATAAAAATAGTACCCAACACCCTACAACAATTTGAAACCTCTTCCCTTTATTCCTTCTGAAGAGATAATTAACTTTGGTGTTAGGCAATTTTTTGCCCAATCAAAACTAATCATCCCAATCAACTCTAATGACATTATGTTTGAAATAGGGATATTTTGCTTGATCAGCTACAAGGTATTAAAAATTATATTTCCTTCCAGGCTAGACTGCATTAGCTCTTGTTCACTTGCTTAATTTCAAGGGAAACTCTACAGAAACAGGCACTAATTTTTATTTAATTGGAATGACAATATTTAAAACTCTGTAGTATTTAAACATTTCAAATTTCAGCAGCAATTTTCAAATTTTCATAATGAATTATGTTGTTTAAGACAGATAATGAATATTTTTTTCATATTGTTCTGTCTCTAACAGGGGTTTTTGAGGTGAAAACATACTTTCAGAAATTTTTGACATGTGATATTGAGTGATGCTTTAAAAAATTTCAAAGTCCTCTCTAATTAATCTGATTTATCATATGCATACCAAACCCACAAAGAATGACAAAAATTACCATATTGAATCCCTGTAATTCACAGTCTACTCCAATACTTGCCCTGCAGCTGACAGATATGGAGAATATGTTTAATACTCAAACCTTCTTCTCCATTATGGACCTCCCTTTGGACTGAGGAATCCAGGGTTGGTCCTGACTTTCCTCCTCTGCTTTGAAGTCACTTACTTTTATCCATCTTGCCTGAGACAGCTGTTCCATTTCACTGATAGATGTTATGTCACCTTACAGCTATCTTTTACTTTATGAAGGCTGTTTTCATCTACACATTTTCATTTCAACTCTTGTCTTCTTATATAAATGATGAGCTCTTTAAAAACATACTACTGTAATCTATTGGCACAGATCAAGTGTCTGCAATCCACAAATGAAACTGGTGTGTGGGTTGTGGTTATCTCAACTCTATTCTCTTCTAGACATCAGAATCATAAACTTTGACATTTCAAAGAGGAAATGAAATGGTCTTATATTTTATCTGGCGTAACTATACCCTCATTTGTTTCAATTGCCTCAAATTACACTGGCAATATACACTGTTTGTAGCAAGACCAGTTATATCAAAGATAATAATAAAAATATGTTTGCTTCAGACTGAACTGCATTTTCAATTTGGTTGCTTTCCAAAACAGAGCAGCAGTAGATGTAGTATATTAATCTGTGCAATTTAAGCTTTAATGGGCTAGGAAACACGCTTTTACATTAATATGATTTAAACCTAAAGTACAGCAGTTCTATTAAAAATAAATCAACTTCTACATGGATGTCTGAATAACCAAAGTTTTTTTTACAACTAGCACTGCTTTTTCTTTGCTCTAAAAGGCAGAGACAATCTTGAAGGGGCTGACACAGGAATTTCAAGCTGCAGTGCGTGATGAAAACCATACTTAACAGCTGAGGTATAAAGCAAGTGCTCTTAGTTTCTGTAACATGTTTATGTTCTCAAAAAATATAAAGCAAACAACATTAATTAGGGGGATTTGTCATTTTTAACACCCATCGTGTTGCTGTTCATGTACACGCCCAGGCTCGGTGTAGGGTCAGCCCACACCAGCCATGCCCACTGTACGCGCATATCTGCTCTGTCTGTGCAAGTGTTTCTTAGGCAGCCTTTCATTTTCTTTGTGTTGCTCTCTCCTTGCCCAAGATCCACATTGAACCTGCTGGCTTTCTCTGGCTGCTGTAGTTAGAGGCCTTTTCCTTTCTGCAGGGGGATGAAAACTTTTCCAACGGCCATGGCAGAAACCTGAGGAGGAGGGGTGATCCCATTCGCCAGGTTGCCAAAGTCATGGGTGACGGAGAGAGTGTAAATGAATACAACGGGAGGGAGGAGAGCAAATATGAACTGGCCACTGGAGTTTCATTTTGGAAACATTATAAATTTTCATTATGTTTTTCCTGATATGGCTTTTGTGAAGGTATAAATAGGAAAATTGCTACTGTGGTGAATAGCACAAAGCAGTACAAGATAACAGTGGGACATGGTTTCCAGCAATCAGTGGGAAAAAACAGGCTGGAAGCTTATCTTAATTTGGCACTGATTGTTAACTGCATGCATCAGAGAAACTAAAGAAACATTGAACTTCATTTTATGAACACAAATCTACTCTTTATTAATGTCACTGCATGGGGAAGTGGAACAGCGAAATGCTGATGTTGATGTAGTAGTGTATTTTTGGTGTCTTATTTGAGGGTTACTTTTCTACTTCAGTATTAAATAATCTTATTATATATTTTATTTTTATTTAAATTAAGCTCATAAGAATAGATACATATTTTATCAGAACAGCTTTAACTAATATATAAATTATATTGAATTTTTTTCCTTTCTTAAGGACTTCTTAAAAGTGGCAGTTTTGTAGTGCTTTGCCCTCACTGAATCTTAAGCACTTGTCTTCCACTTCTGGAGTGTGATGAATATAGCTTCTCTGTGGCCTGAAGTATACCTAAATATGCTCTAAGTGGATATGACAAGCTCTAAATATTCAGTAAGAATCTTCATTATAAAATTCTACAGGAAAAAAAAAAAGATGTTAAGACAGCAATGCTGAGATTACAAGGCCAAGTGCTTGAAAGTAAAGACACTCCAGCGTGCAACAGAATTTATCCCCCTTTCTGCTGTTAGCCACTTATTAAGCATTTGAGTAGTTGCCTTTTCTAACAGTGAGCAGTGATATTATGATCTACTGCTTCAGCAGTCTCTGGAAATTAAAATAATTAGTATAAACTGAAGAGTTCAGTCATGTACACTGCTAATATTCATTGTAGGAATTTAGCCAATTTTTCAACTAAAGTGATAGTGGTTTTGCACCTGAATTAGGTACCATTTTAACCATAAGAAAGAAAATAGATTCAGGTAATGAGTATTCAGTAATTAGGAGACTATCCTGGTTCATGAGTGACATCTGAATGTGGGTTTGAGGCTTTGTACTGGGAGCAAGCAAACACACCAGGAAAAAAAACTGTTCACAAGAAGTGTTCACTTCTAGCAGCTAATGAAAAATCAATGTTATGTTCAGGATGTTGAGAGTCTTCAAAAATTCTTATGAATTTTTTTAATATTTAACATTAAATATTTTTAATATTTAATATCTAAATCTAACTATTAGATAACCTTTTCGTCTTCAGAAGCATTAAATCACTAGGAGCTCCATTGCCTAGGACCTGGCACTAAAATTCTTCAGAAACAGTAAATGTGGCAATAATTGTCACTGTAACTTCATGAATAAAAGACCGTAAGTCCATGAGACGATAGGATTTCCAAGTTACCTTCTGGCTACTCAGATACTGTGAGCATCTTGAAGAGATGTAAACCCAGTCATTTGATCTCCAAACCAGCTGGGCTAAGCACTGGGGAAGGAGTCTAGCTGGGACATATTTCTGATTAGGTTGTTAAACAAGAAATGCTAGAGGTAGCCTGAAGTTGTTTTTATTGTCCTTTAAATCCTGTTTCTTCATTCCTTGCAAGGCTTAGAGCTTGACCATGATGAAAGAGTTGAGACTTCTACTTTCTGCTACTTTCTGCTAATATGTTTATCATGTTTTAGTTATATGACTGCTGTCTGTACTCTGGAAATTCTTGATTATAAGACAAAGAAGATATGGACAAGTAATCAATTTCTTCTTAATGACTCGATGTGGTAAATTGTAAGTGTTACTTGTAAATAAATGTGCAGAAATAAGCAGGAGATTTAGGATTTAGGATTTTTATAGGTAAAAGCATGAAAAGGACTTACTCTGAAAACCAAAGAAACAGGGTTTTATTTTGTAATAAATGTGATGAAAGAAATTATTTAGACTGGGAGTGGATGCTTTCTAATGAAGCCTCATTAGCAGTGTATTATGTAGCCATATTGAGATTGAGGATCCAGTCCTACGAGTGAATGAGCAGTGATAATTAATCTGCATTTTCTCAGGCTCAGGCCAATTGTTTTCTTAGGTGGTAATTAATGAAAGATCTATTTAGGAATCATGAGCTTTTAATATAACCATGAGTAGGTATTCCACCTTAGGGTGTAGCACAGATGACTAAAATTAATTTGCTTTAACAGAGAACACCTAGTCTCAATAAGAACATTTCAAATGGAGTTATGTTTTAGCCTATGCATTTAGAGAGCTCCTTACAATTTCATAGGATACCAGAGAAGTGCAATGTTTCCGGTGGCATCAATCATCTTTGGATTAGGACTATTGGATCAGCAGTTATTCTCTTTATCTGGGTTCAGGGCATGAAATGATGTTTGAACATAGCACAACATTTTAATTGCTTAAAAGCTCAATGCATGTTTAGCACCAGTCACATAAGATTTACATGGGAAAATTTTTGTTTGTTTGTTTGTGGCAGGATAATTTCCTGCAGCATAGTTTTCTTTGTCTCTTGGAATATACTAATGCTATCCAGTTAATTTTTGTCATTAAACCCTGGAGCATTTACTAAAAGGAAAAAATTGTAATTCTATCCCTTACACAGAATTGAAAATTTGCAAACCTAAGATTAGGTAGAGCACATTAGCATGTGCACAAGTACTTAATTACATTAGTGATGCAAATGTTTTGCAATGTTGTGGTTTTGTAAACAAAATAATCTTGTTATTATAGAGAATTTGAAGGAGGCTCAGAACTGAAACACACGACCATGTGTAGTTCCTAAAACAAAGGTTTCTTTAAAATCCGTTGAATCCCCAAAACAGTATTAAAAAAATCACTGTTTATTTTTACATGGTAAATTTTGTAAAAAATCTGTTTTATTTTATTCTTGTTCGGTATGGACTACTTCAAATTCAGTTGAATAATTACTTCAACAATAATATAGTCAACTGTAGCGCTTTTTTCCTAGCTAAGCTTCAGGATATTCCAAATCCCCAACAATCAAAACCACACGCGAGTAGAGGAATAATTTCACACCTTCAACAGTACAACTTGGGATATGTGTTTACACACTTATTTTGCAAAATATTAGAAAATATATTACATGGCATGAAATACATTGCAATGAATAGCTAGGATTCTCAGGAAATAGGGGATCATTTCACATTTATACCTGGTAGATTATAGTCTGCATCTTGAAAATTGATGCATACCTGTCTAAAATATTAACATTATTTTCTATCAGTCTGAAGGTGTTTACTAAGTTTCTTATCTTAACATTAAAGTACTGATTATTATTTGTATTAATAATTTTTTTTTTTCCTTTCCTTCCTTTGGCCATGTTTCTTGAAAATCTCCAAATTTTCATTGAGTTCCATGGGAATCTGAGTTGAACAAAGAACAGATTTAACTGTAAAATACTTTTATTGTTCAAATACAAGTATTTTTCCTTGCTCAAATACAAGTATTTTTGCTTGATTATCAAATAAGAGAATCTGAATGTAATTCTTCTTTGATGACCTTTATAGCTCAGCATGGTTTTTGCCAGAGGCATCCATCCCAGTTTCATAGCTATCAATACCCTTTTGCCAGGGCACAGCAAGGGCCGGATGCTCCCTGAGGGTCAGGGAGCCAGGAGCAAGTCATGATGTGAGAGGTATTTATGCTGTGGAACATGTAAGACTGTGGGGAAAATTATTTAAAATTATTTCGGTTGCAGAATCATGTTAATGGAAATTGGGATGCACTAAGATACTTAGCTGCTTCTATAAGCCTCAATCCCCTTCCCTGTGTGACCAAGTTGTGCATGGAAGAATGACAAAGCATTATGTAAAAATAATGAAAAATTTATTAAGCCATCATTAGATTTTTACATGAAGAAGCAGAAAGTGCACAATTAGCGCTTCTTAAACGTGAAACTGTGATTTTTGAAACTAACCCTCCATTGTTTACAGCAGAACTTAGAGTGTTATTTTTTAGTTTTCTAAAAGGAAAGACTTGAAAGCACTCCACAGTCCTATTTTTCCTCATTTGGCTGTGCACGAGAAAACTGAGACCCATGTGGGCTGAGTTTCAGCATTTCAACCATGTGCCAAGGGAAAGTTAGCATTTCACTGCGTTTTTGTAAGAAATATGTTAGGATGCCCAGAACCTTAATAGGCACCTTTATCACTTCAAATCTAAAAAAAAATGAAGTTTTTCTGAAAGGATAACAAGCCTGGGTTTGTGTCCAGAAATACTGTACAGCCTCCAGCAGTTCATGGCATCTCTGGTATAGCATATCATGAGGGGACCAGTTCTGGAACATTTATTGGGAAGATGGACTAAAGTTTTATGAGGAACCCAGCCATTGCAGGGCAAACCCTGATTTTAGCCATGTTTAATAAAAAAAGAAATAAACCCAGATAAAGATTGATGTTATTTCAAAGCAATCTCCTTTTTAATTTTTTTTAAGGATTTTTGAATGATGCATCAAAGGAGATAGAAGACATAAAAAGGGCATAGAATACTTTATAATGGAAAAAGATAACCTAATCTGCTCTCACTCCAAGTTTCCTTATGTGTTGGTACATGTAGCTGTAGATGCATCTGTATATCTATCTATCTATCTATATCTTTATGTAGACACACATACATGCACACATGCAGTGCCAGATCCTCAGCAAATGAAAACCACAATTATACCAACCTGATTTGTCACAGGATGAGTATGTGTCTGGTAAGGACATATACAGTGTGACAAGTATAAATAATAAAAGTTAAACAATACTCTTCTTTTTCTGTATTAAAATGTAAATATAAACACATCTGTATATACACGCAGACATATATAAATATGTATCTATAAAAATATTCAAGAGACTGCTTTGCAGCTGTCTATCTGTCCATTTATCTATGTAATTTCAAACAATTCTGTAATACTGTGATGCTTTACTACCATGAAACTCATTTCATATTCCATCAGTCCCTTTGAAAATGATGAAGTGAGATCATTTACCCTGTTCTTGTTAATGGGCTGGGCTTTTTATTCTTACTACAACAAAATGAGAGAATAGCTTGGCAAATTCATATCCATTACAACAACAGATGTACTGCAGTGATATTAGTCAGATCATGTTTAATATTTGTGCTAATAAAGAAAAATATTCAGTCTTTTGACAAAGTCTGAAATGAGAAAAGTTGGTGTATTTTCTTTCCATTCTGCAAAGGCTCATGTTCTGACTCAAAGTACTCCTGACCTCCAAATTTCATATCTTTTTTGTGAATACTGCATAGTTCAATAATGCTTAGACATGTATGACTTTGTGTAAGTTTGAAGATACCTGCTTTTAGCATGAAGTTGTAATTTTTTTGTGATTAATAACAATTCCCAGGCTTCCAAATGTCTCAAAGCCCTCTGCAAAATTTAATTAATACTTACAACAACCTGAAGAAGTAGTCATGAGAGATAAAAGAATTTTTTTACATGAATTGAAATGCAGCTGTCCTTGGACTGGCATGTAGCAGCTGTTTAAGAGGAGGTGGAAGCACAGATTACGGCTGGAGATGAGCTAAAATCAAGAGGAAACTTCTGTAATAAAAGTAGAGAATTGAAGGTTAGTTGAAGGTGGACATTAGGTCGAATCCTCTGTTGACTGTATCATGATTTCATATGCATGGCTTATGATAACTATTTTGTTGTAGATTGATTAGAAAAATAGACAACTAATAGATGCCTTCTATGTACTTATATGGACATATAATCAATTAAATTAATCAAATGCAAATGAAATTGTATTTTGATAAAAATTGTGCACTTAATAGGTACTTCTGATTTCCCTAACATGAGATAAGAATCACAAATCACAACAAATCTATTCCACTAGTTTTGCAAAAGTCACTTAAGGATGTGCGGAGGAGCAGAATCAATACGTATTTAAAATAAAGCTGTCATCTTTGTGCTTAAATAATAAGATGTCAATAAAAAAATAAAAATAAGGTAATTTCCTATCATAAGATCACTATTGATAGAGGTATCTTAAAAATTTTGGAGGCCTTGTTTGCAGTAGTGACTGGAGGGCTTTGGGCAGGTAGATGTGTCCACAGAACAATTCTGCATAATACGCAATTTGGAATGATGAGCACGTGTGTTGGAGTTATCAGAGTCATCTCTCTATATAGAGTAGTCCCTTTCCAGAGTTTCTGGCAGTGAAAGATGGCTTGTCATTATGAAAACACAGTCAAGAACCACAGTTTTCTCAGGGTTAGAGGCTCTCCTCCCATAGCACTGGGGAACCTTTGGAGGTTTAGAAGAGATCCAGGCCCATAGCCTACACCTTTGGATGACTCTGCCTGGGAGGTGGCTTTATTAAGGCATCCACTGTAGTTCTTTTTCATTAGTGCCATATTAAAGGCTTAGAAGGCAAAACAAACTCCTTAAACATGGAGCAATAACTCTCTATTTTCTGCTGTTGCAGTTCATGCAATATTAATATATTAAATGTAATTTCTTCAAATGACTTGTGATAAATGGAGTCAGTGATACACCCCGGGTTAGTTTCTTCATTTAAAGAGACATGCTACTGCAGAGCTTTAGTGGCAATAGTATTTTGACAAACTGCTATAAACCAAGAAAAAGGCCTGCTTTCCAGTATTAATCCATCAGAAAGCTGTTAGGGATTCATCTTGTCTGAAATATTCATAGGCAGCAAAATGTCCTGAATGCCCTACAGAATTTGTGCAGAGTCAGGCAGGTGATTGATAGTGAAGTTCTGTTCTGAGTCACTCACAGTATGTAACTCTATTTGTCTTGCCAAACACTAAAGAGCAACGAACTCATAAAATGTAAAGGTAAAGGGGCTCATATTTTCCCCAATTTAAGAAAAAACCCGATCCGTCCACTTTACTGTACGTCACCGAAACCAATTTCCATTAAATCAAAGAGGAGAGGCACAGTGTTCCTAGCAGAGCACTTAAAAGATTAATTAGGCAGGTGTCATTTATTGTGTCATATATATTTGTGTATATGATTTAAAAAAAAATCCTCCACAATTTTACATTGTTAACATCTGAGATAAATCAACGGATATGTCTCTCAATTTACAATGACATCGAAAATGTATTGAAGACCCTACTATCACATCCTTAAGCAAAAACTTAGCAATCTCAATGCCTCACTGAAATACCTCTAAGTCAGTAAGTACTGTCTTCTTTTTTTTAAATGCTGTGTGGCTTTTTTGGGTTTGGGTTTTTTTTGAGAAAACACTCATCCTATTTGCATGCCACATCATTAGTTTATTCCATTACTCTACTGTTCTACAAACCTCTAGGGAAAGACACAGAAAAATATCAATTAAAGATGAAGTGGCAGTTTAAACTCTTTCATTGTTTTTCTCATTTTGAGCTAGGCTATAAAAATAGTTGGACATTTTATATAGAGTATATTTTGATTTGGCTGGTGTCAAGGTAGCTGCTTTCTCAGTGAGCCTCAACTGATAACATGCAACAGTCTTTCTTTCTTCTCAGTCCCACAGCATCCCTGTGAAAACATGTTTTGACAGAACTCGTCCAATGTCCTATTGCCAGGGTGCTACTGGGAGTGAAATTCAGCTGTACCCAGAGATGATGTACATTTTCTCTCCTTTTGGAGCCGGACACACTCAGCACCACATTGACTGGGAAGAAACCTATTAATCATGAAATAATGTAGGTGTTCCATGTGTCATCCTTCGCATCTATTAAAGGTATTACAGCTGAATTGTTGACCTTTTGCCCCATTTCACCAAATCGAGAAATTTATTAAATACTAGTGAAGGTCCTCACTAGCTTCTGCAGGAATTCACAGCATTCCTCAAGAAAGTAGACTAGGCAACATGTTGCTTTCCCGAGTACTTTAACAAGGTACCCATTGACCCAGGGGTTTGTGCTGAATATTACTACAGATAGCCCACAGAAGGGAAAAAAATGTTTCCTGATTCTGGCTGCACGTCGTGGATGTCATGGATGAAATCTGGGAGATCCAGAGCTCACATTCATTGAAACTGGTGACCTTGTTAGCAGGAACATTATGCATCTTTTCATTAAAAATGTGTGCCATGTTTTCTAAGAATGGGTGCTGTAGGATGTGGGGAAGGGAATATGCATGCTCAGGACCTTGCTTTTATACCAACTCAGTAAATTCAGCTATTTTACCTCTTCAGAGGGCAACAGATTCTCTGAAAGCCCGCAGGATTTCCTATCTTGCTCTTAGGACTTGTCATCTTCAGTTTTCTACTTCACACAATAACCATGTAGTGCAACTGCAACCTCATTTTTTCGAGACTGAAAAATACCACTATATGGATACAAAGTAGGCATTAAAAAAGTGCTTACACTTGAAAACTGATCATGTAATGAAGATAAATCGAGCTATATACTCAGTTTTGATGGAAAAAAAGGAAAAGTAGAGAAAAAACAAAAGAAGCAGCATGGGGCTTATCCACCCTTTACAGAGGGAAAGTCAGATTAGAGACAGGAAGGAAAAAGGGAAGAATTAAGGCCAGGGACGGCAGAACAACACAGAACACAACTCTCTTCATAAAACAACTATTTTTTACTCAGCAGCACCTTTCTGTTTCTCTACAATATTTGTGCTTAGATAATGTTCATCTGTTAGCTTGTTTATTGAATAATAATCAGTTTTTTTAAAAAAACCAATTTCACTTGGATTTTTTCCAATTTGCCTACTTTTGACTGTTAAATTAAATGAGTGGAGAAGAGCATGAGGCTTTCTACTTTTATATAGAACTGTTTTATCTGATGGTAAAATTATGCACGGCACAAAATGGCTCATTGAGTTAACCCAAATTACAGACCAATTCACCCTCACAAATGTAGTTGAGATGAACCAACAAATATACTATAAATTCAGAAACATGTCCACATGTGAGCCTGGTTTTTTGCATCCTTAATGCTCTAAGCGTTATTGAAATCAGTAATGCAAACATCCTCTTCCAATAAGCAGCAAAGACAATTGAAAAAATTACAAAAACAACAAACTGTAAAAGAAGGTTTAACACCTTCTGGCAAGATACTAATGGCACTGATTATCCTCATGCCTCAATAAAGAATCAGTGGCCAGATTCTCAGCTGACATAAGTGGTGTCAGCAGAACTGTGCTGCTTTAATACCCCATGTGAAGATCACACTTTATTTATGGAAAGCCACATTGCATCCTTAGTTCCAGAATCTAATTATGTGGAAATACTGGGGAAGATCAGAAAAGTGTGTTACTTAATAGGTCTGTGTCTGAGCAGATGAAGGGTTTATTGTCTACTCTAACCTGCACTGTAGTTAAACAGAAGGATACCTGTGGAAGGTACAGTTGGCCAAAAATTACTCAGCTGCTTCTCTGCTTAAAATTTGAAAATAGAAAGAGGGATAAAACTCACGCTAGGCATTGCCTGGATTCTGGGTCCCTCATGAAGCCCATGTAACCTTTGCTCTGTGATCGGGCTGATGGATGAAACTGGTTTATTCCAGTGTGACTGGTACCTCTGTGTGAGAAGGCCAACAGAGAGATCCAGGCTGTGATTTCCGTGCTCTGGGCAAGTGTAGAAGAAAGCAGAGTAAATGCCTTCTGAAGCCGTTTTTGTGGGCAAAACTGAATGGCAAAAAGGTTAATTATGTACACTGTCTGCCAACAGTGTAAGAACAGCATGGGTTCAGGATGGGAGTCAGATTCCTGCTGAGGAATATGATCAAGATAAAACAAATGCCAAGAGACTGATAGAACAATGTAAACGGCAATACTTGCCTAGCTTGGTAAAGCAGATGGAGCAGAAGCACTAATAAGGTAAGGTCATTCTACGAGGATGTCACCGTATGGAGGCAAGACTATTAAAAATAACAAAGCTTGATAAAGGAAAAAGATAGAACTATCACATGAATAGAATACACATTTACACAGAATGCTGTTAGATAGATAGATAGATAGATAGATAGATGGATGGTGCAGTATTTTGACGAGTGCCATAATGAAGCGCTCAGTAAGGGTGAACAACCATGTTGAGATCTGTGTTGAGTAACCAAATGTTGACAAATTCCAAGAGGCATCAGGAATGTTCAAACAACAAAGCTACTGGTATCAATCCACTGAATTCCATCAAAGTATTAAACACACAAAGGGAGAATTCAAACAAACTCTCTACACATTGATTTTATACCTTTTGGAGGTTTGAGAATAAACCAGAGGACTTTTCAAAAAGAAGTGGCTATATACTCAGTTTTGAAAAAGGGAAGATGAGAGGGAAGAAGTGGGAAGGTATTCCATTCCTGTTTATGCCCAATAATAGCCATTCTCTGAGGTCCTTTTACATTGAGTGGCTCATCCTAGAAAGGCAACATGTCATATCACTGTGAATCACTGTGAAATTAATCTGAATTCCAGCAGATTTTCAAATTCAGTAACTATTTGAGAACAGTAAGTATAACCAGAATATGCGCATATTATTATATCATTTTCAGAAACAGGTAGTGCGGTTCCATGCAGTGACTTGTGACATACAAAAAAAATAATTTAGAAGCATGTAATAAAGTGATTAAATTGACAGGGTTGTGTATTTTTGGCTCAAAAAAAGGCTGCAAAAGCAAGGAAAAACCTTTCTATTTTGTTTGATGGCTGGCTGTCAAATTATGGACAAGCCTAAATATATGATCATTGCTGCGGTGCGTCAGCCCATTTTGGGCTGTACATCAGAGAGGACATCTAGTGGGTGGATTTCCCCGCCTTGGGTTCTGCCTCCAAGGGCGGATCCGAGGAGGAGACACGGGTTTTCCCTCTCCACCCACTGGGTGTCACTCCAAGGCTCATNTGGGTCGCCGTGGCAGATCATGCCCCCCATTTTCAATACTGAGATAGTTTGCTGTTAATTACTATTAATTACTTATAAAAATTGGTGAGGAAGGAAGTTTAAGCATGGATAAAGACCTAGAATTCTTCTCATTCTCTGCCTGTGGAGAATTATAGCTCTATTTAAATACTAAGAAAGGCACTATTTCAATTGTGCCAGGGCAGCTATTTCATATGAACAGGACTTGGTCATTTTGCTAAGGAAAAGAAATACAGGCAGGTACGTGGAAAAAAAAAAGTTTTTTTTTGTCTGTTAAGTCAATATGGGGAGACAAAGTTCTAACAAGAAGTGATAGAAAATCTATGTAAATCCACACATAGCCAAAAAACCAGAACCCAGCTTAGCTGGAATATTGAAGAGAGTTTAGATAAATGCATTTAGATAGGGTCATATGATGGTAATTTAACCCATTGTTCATTGAAGAGTAGGATGGAGAACAGGACAATATATAAAAGCAGTGAATGTGAAGGACCAACAATAAGAAAGGTCAGGCTGATGAGGGAGGGGGCTGCAGCAAATGCCCAGATTCATATGGGGAGTCTTCTCTAGTAAGGGAGCTTCCTTGAGAGAGGAAATGAATGTGAGTGTAGAAGCCAAACACAGAAGAGCTGATCTTAGCAAAAATCTAGACAGTGACTTAAATACTGCTAACTGCTTAGCAAAATATCCATGATGTTCTATCCTCAGATGACATTTCTAAGTAATTTTTTGGTACTGTCTAACCAACCAACACTGATGTGTGTGTCCTTGAGCAATATTCTGCCTTTGTTCTATCACCGTAACCGTTGTCACCCCTATTCCCCACCTCTGTTACAATATGTGTTTCACTGAAGATCTACATATCACACATATACGTTTGTAGACCTTATTGTCCCTTATGTTTAAAAGGAAAATGTAGTCTCTCATTTCTCTTTTTGAACAGCTACTTCTCTGTTCTGGCAATGGCTGATACAGAACAAAGATTCCCTTCTCACAGAGCTTTTTTTTTGCTTACCACATTATCTACATTTTCCCTGTTTTTCACCTTTGGTATTTTAAAAGGCAGAAACTGAGCTGGGTTTGATATATTTCATTTCATCTGAGAAAAAAAAAAAAAGAAATAGAAGGTTGAAAGCTTAAAGGTGGACAAAGGGTTAGGGGAATCTATGGCTTCTCTTGCAGCTTTGTCTTTTGTAAGGCTTTCCTCCAATATTAAGAGCTGTTCATTCAGTAAAATGTATAGCAGAAAAAAAATACTGGAAAGTGTCTTTGCTACATTTAAGAAATACTATAACTCTACAATGTGCAAACATTTTAAAAACCTATATGGAGGACTATTTTGACTGCTTTGATATATACAATTTGACAAATCATTGTGTTTAAAACACTGTGTATACAAATGGGTTACAGAGTATAATGTAAAAAAAGAAATATACTCACTTGCCAGATACGGGGTTTTCTTCTCCCACTTAAAAGTTGCTGCTTTTCTTAACCCTGTGGAGCTATTTACTTTGAAATTGTAACAAATAGAAATAAAACTTTTCTTATCCTGATAACTTGAATTTTGTGTTTGGTATCTGACAAGTCCCTTTCCAACAGTTTTTCTTGATGTTATTCTGCCTTCAAATACAGAGAACGTTACAATTTTGCTCTGACTTACAAGAGTTTAGGAATGTGTTTTCCCTTCCTTCCCAGGGGGCATTGTTAACGTTTAGCAACTCTATTGTCTAGTGCAGCAGAAGGAAGCTTACCACTTTGATGTGGATTCCTATTAAAGCAGTGCAGAGTATTAAACTAGTGATCCAGACCTGCAGAGAGTTGAAAACAAACTGTCCTGTTTCAGAGAGCATTCATGAATTCAGCTTCAGGAAAAAAATACCCAAAAAACCAACTCATGGCCAAAGCATAGCGTAGCAGTATTAAATTTTACATTTTGATGGGTTACTTAAAAATTAGTGATATGTATGACAGTATTACTGAGTACATATTATCCTTATAATTAAACTGTGATTCACCTGGTGAAAAAAAATCTTATTTTCCTAAAATTCACCTAAATTATATACTTCAGTTTAAATTTGAAAGAGAAAGATGACAATTTAATGGGAGCTACAATAACACTTTGGTTGACACTTAATTAGTGGGAGCCATCAGACATTTCATTTTGTATGTAATTAATCTTTTTCTACTGAAATTGTTTTAGCAAATCACATTTCACAATTTTCCACTTGTGTTTGGCAGCTGAATCCAAATTCTCTGGGATGAAACTGGTTGCTCTGGTTTACTCTCATGAGTGGATGAAAAGTTAAATCACACCCAGTTACCACCTACTTTGGCACAATTGTATGTGAAAAGAAAGACCAGAATTTGCATAACTACAAACTGGGAATTAAATTAATTATTTCTGTAAAAATACGTCTTGGCACAATCATGTTATTACACACTGCTTGGACTCAGTAGTAAAGCTTAAATTCTGATGATGCATACACGGCAGCCAGAAAAACCCACAATTAAATAAATTTCTATGTAGAGTGTAGGAACCTGCTTCTAAAAACCTTCACTGGAAATATGCAGATGTTAGGTATGAAACCTGGCTGAACGATCAGGCCAGGGGAGGCCAGGCACTAGTGGTGTACCTGGGATTGGTACTGGGACTGGTGCTGTGGGGCATCGTCATCAGCGATGTGGAGGATGGGACAGTGTGAACCCTCAGCAAGTTACTATATAAAACAAATTTGGGATAAGTGGAGGATACAGCAGAGAGTCATGCTGTGATTTGGAGGGACCTCAACAGGCTGGAGAACTGGGCTGACAGGAATCTTTTGAAGTTCAACAGAGAGAAATGCAAATTTCTGCATCTCTGGTAGAATGTGTACCATTGTGTGTTGGGGCCACCAGCTTGAAATCAGCTCTGCAGAGAAGGAATTTGGGATGATGGTGGACGACAAGCTGTCTGTGAGCCAGCACTGCATACTCATGGCAAAGAAGACCAACAGCATCCTAGGCTGCATTAGTAGGAGTGTTGCCAGCTGGTCAACGGAAGCGATCCTTCCCCTCTACTCAGCACTGGTGAGGAAACACACCAGGCTCTGGTTCCTATTCTGGTCTCCTTGGTACAAGAGAGACATGGATATGCTGGAGAGAATCCAGTGAAGTGCCACAAAAATGACAGGACTGACCTAGTGCTGGTTTATGCCCTCAGCCATAGGCGTAAACCCTGTGAACAAGCTGCAGATATGATATTCCTGGCTGGGAAAGCAACAATTGAAATGAACATTAGCGATCATATCCCATCTTTTGGCTGCTGAAATTCATACACATATGTCAGTATGGCAGTATGCCTGTTAGCAGTGCTGTATGCCAATTTTTTGGGTCTTGGGATAAACTGGAGATACATTTAGGTGGGCAGCTTGAACATGACACTAAAATATAATCTCTTCTGCAGGAGTCATTGCTTGGATGATGTTATGAAGATGTCAATATCTGTCTCTTCTTGAGATTTTTAGTTACTGGTATAAATGCCAAAGATGTTATAGACAAGTAGTGAAAATTAAGGAAGGTTTTAGAAGCAGTAGTTGCCAGAAGGACAGTTTGCATTTTGTGGAGAGTGTGAAACATTCTGTAAGAGTACAAGCAATTCAAAACACAAGCTTTAGGGTCCAGGAATATTCATAATATTTTCTTCAGAAGCTGAATGCATAGGCAATACTTTTATGAAAGGAATTCAATACATGATTTCAGCTACAAATATTCCAGACCAGCTCCCAATGCCATTTTGTGCAGCTGAGAACTTAGACTGCAGTGCAAAGAGTGATATCAAGCTGTGATTGTTAAAAAAAATTTTGCTAGTTAACTTTTTTGTTATCTCTTTATACAGATAAATTTCAATCTGTTCATAAACTGTTTGCTTGCTATCAATAGTATTCCTGTAGTGTGGAGTGTTCTTTAAAAGAGGGAGTTTTGATTTTGCTTCTTGGTATCAGCTCTGCTACAGGAAGGAAATTATGTTCTTAAGATGTTTTACTAGAGATGAATTTGAAGTTTGGCATGAGTTGAAGTGTTTTGTTGAACTGAACACTGTGAGTGTAATCTTCATAAATTGCTTGCATTAATCAAATAGTGCTAATTAGTAGCTAAGCTTCATTTTTGGAAACGACTGCATTTATTTATTAAGTCAAATGAAAAACCTCTTCCCTCTGAGTGGCCCATGTAAAGAGGATGGCAGATTACAGCCCAAATATTGAGGAGAGCTAAAAGCTTCTTAATAACTGTTTCCAACAAGTAGGTCTCACTAGGAGGAGGTGGAGCTGCCTAATGTTCCATTGTGTGTTGAGTGTTGGATATCTGTGGAGAAGCAGGACAAAATAGCTTTTGAACCAGCAGTATAACTGTTTAACTTCATGGAGCATTGTTTCTTCTTTTTTCCTTTTTCACACTATGGGGCTGTAGCTGAGTGCCTCAGGCCTCATGCATCATGATTAAATGGATCATATCCATTTGAGCCAATGGTCAAAACCTGTTGTCTGTGACCACTGGAAAGAACAGACTTTATTTTGCTTGGGTCTGTGGGCATGCAAGCTCCGTGGAAGCAGCTATCACCATGTTCTGCAGGGCTGAGACAATGATATACATGTCTGCTGCTCTTTCATGCATAAAACAGCCCTGAATACAAGGAGCTGGAGGAAAAATAAGAATGTGCTAGAGGTGCTTCCAATGTTCTAAAGGATTTGCATCAAAAGGCTAAAGGTAGATGACTGACAGTGAACTGTAACCATGGAGATGTCTACCAGTTTTTAAATTAAAAAAAATTTAAAAAGAAAAACAAAGTATTTCTCTTTTAGGAAAATTGCTGCAGCGACTGTCTACTGGAACTAATCCATCTTCCACTCTTGTGCATGTGTGTATTTGGGTATTCTCATACATGGTGCAAGAGCAGCTTGCATACACAGTCTCTGAGCCCTTGTTTAGTTGAGCCCTTGTCAGTGAGGCTGACTTCCACAACAATCACTGATGAAGAACAGGAGCACAGATAGTTCCATATGTGAATGGTGACATGGAATGGTTGTGCCAGCAACATGGGATTTCAGTTGAGGAATGGGTTTAGTCCTACTTCATCAGTAATCCCAGATGAGCTTCCTTATCCCCTTTTTACAGAGATCCAAGTAGTTGCAGCTTCACTCTGATTGATGAGTTTTGTCAGGGGACAGCTGGGAATTGGAGAGAGGCTGTAGTACTGTAATAAGGATTTAGGTATTGTCATGACAGACACCTTCAGCCCACCCCAGTAAAACTGGGGAAGTGTCTGAAGAAGAATGAAATATTATTTAATTTTCACTGCAACAGGAGGTACCTGTCTGCTTGTCCATCTGTCTGCTTGTGTGTGCTTGTGGCTCTTACACTGTTCTGGTGAACGGTGAGACAAACTCTTCTTGTATCCAATACTTGAATTCTCACATCCACCCCCTCTATCCTCCAGTGCAAAAATAATCATGTTCCCCTTTTACAGATATGAAAGCTTCTCTTCACACTGGAAAGCAAAATTTGCAGTAAGGAATTTATTTTTGCACAATTTAATCTCTTCAGGGAGTCCAGCATTTATGATCTAAGCTGAGCAGTCCCCTCAGACAAGTACTGATCTCCTAGAAATATTTGTAATTAAATGAATGCAGGAGAAATAGAATTTCCGTCTGCATTGTTCATGACATTGCCACTCAAACAATTATTGGACTGTTCAACTTGAGATTTACCAACAAATTTAACAAGAAAAACTCTCCCAGAAATTTTATGAGATCTTTATTCTTCTTAATATGAATATTGAGTACATAAAAGTAATCTTCTGCCTGTAGTTTTAGATAACTTTAAGTTTTATTTTTTGTCTTTTATAACTCTTTGAGATGCAAATTTATTTCCTATCATCAAACTTCTACTGTCTTTGATAGTAGTTTTCCCAAAATAAAACTGTATTTCCCCACTGACCTTGACCAATACAAATTTTCATTAGAAACAGTTGAGGATGTTCTTTTAATATAAAAAAAATCTAAGCAGGACAGTGTTTGAACATTTGACATCTGAAACAGTTTTATAAATAGCAAACAGAATCACTTGAAAAGAAAAAAAAATATTTCAAAACCAATGATGATAATAAAGGAGATAGAGTTTTAATCATGAGGTTAAAAGTTATTTGTTTTATTTATGCTCTTTTAAGATCATGCAGTTCAGTTCAAACATTCTAAACAGTGATATAATAATAATTTAACAATGCAAAGATGTTGGTTTTATTTTGCTTATGTTTTTATCATAAAGACTGGGTTTTTTTACACCAGTGACTGATCATTTTCTGGTTTATTTAGTGCAGTTTTTTGCTTAGTGCGTTTAGAGGATGGGTTTTTAAATACTGTAAAATTTAAGCAAGACTAGGTGAGACTTCAGCTGTTGTATACATCAATAGCCCAAACAAAACAAAAATTAAAAAATCAAATCACATTTCCAAAGGAATGCCGGAGAGCTTTCTGTGGCAGTTGGCAGATACATAAAGGCATTATTTTGCAGATATTATTGTTGATAGGTTTGATATACAGCACGGTTTGTCTGAGCCAATGGGATATTGTCCTCTTAACAAATCTCATCATGCCAGCAGTGTTGGTTCTATAGGATGGCTTATCAGCTCCAACCAGAGTCTGCTACACTTGCACTTGCCTTCATAGCCTGAGAGGAAAATAAATTGTTCCCAAGCAGTTAATAAGAAAGAATTATTGTGAGTGAGATGCATGACATTATGAGAAAGCATGGTGTTTTACTGACTAAATGTTTCTTTGCAACCATCCCCATCTTCCCTCACTTGGCAATATTCCCTCTTCTCCCCCCTCTCTCCTAACAAAAAAAAACCAACCCAACACCTCAGGTTTAGTGTAAATGAAATGAACATTTCATTTTTGGAACAGAGGCTCTTTAAACACTGTTACTGATGTGCCATTCTATTTCAAGAAGTGTACTTATGACATTTCTCCTCTGCATTTTAATATAGACGTTGGAGCGAGCTGGAGAAATATTCCAATACTGCCACTGTTATGGCAACATGCATCTTCATTTTTGCTATCTATGCAGCTAAAAATGAACATATACAAATATATTACATAGTATGCAAATATTAGATCTGAATACAACTGTTTTTTTCCTGTGTGTTAGCAAAGCCACTCCTGGAAAATTAAGGATTTATGGTACTGAACATAAGCAGTTTATGGGCCAAATGCTTCTTACCTTACATACGTAAGTGGGTCCATTTAAATTAATGGAGCCTCATGGGTTATAACAATGAGTGACATTTGGTCTTTTAGTGAATTCCTCACAACCATTGTCTAGGAATCAAGAACAAGAGGTCTTTGGTAAACTGTAAGTTTATATGGAGGCTAATAAATACAAAGGGAAATGTAGGCATATTGTTGTACAGCTTTATTGTCTTTCATTGTGCTATATAGCTGATGTCTTGCTTAGCCAAGCAATTAAGCAGATCTTGAGCTTTATACCCCTGGTCAAATCCCATTTTGGGTAAGGAGAAATGCAAGCTATTTGCTTAACTGTGACTTTATACAGAGCACATATGGAAATCAGTTGCCATATTTTTAATTTCATTTATACAATTCTGATTCTTCACAATTCAGCCATCTGCCATTTCTTATCCCAGTGCTGTCTGTCATGCAGGATGTCTCAGAAAGAACTGAGAATTCTTATGCAGAAACCACCATCTGAGGGAATTGTTCAATATTTTATTGCTTTGAAATGGAAAGTGACTGTGAAGATCAAAGTACAAGAGAAAAACACTGATAAATACAACACTATTACAACTCCTAAATGTTCTGGACTTCCTTAGTATTTGTAATCTTGGCCCTCAAAACATTTTCAGATTTTATTTAAACCTTATGACATGTTTGTAGACATTAGGTTTATTTGTAGACAAAATTAGAGGCAAAAATCATCACCTAGACTGTCATAGGCACCAAATGACAAAATTGCTTGTGGTAACAGGGGACTAACTGAGAAAGTACCATATAGTTATGCATATTTTTGAGACCACATGGTTAGTTTTTAAGATACCTGGAAATTGAACTTATAGTCTTCCTGGCAGTATTCCACTTCCTTTATCCTGGCTTTTGTTGTGTTTTGATTTAAAGCTTGTCAAACTCATGATGGAGATTGCAAAGGTCATGAATTTAAACTGATTTAATTGCTTAAATGCAAATCTGTATACACTTTCTTGGGGTTTTTTCCAATCAAAATTGAGTTTGTTAAGCCAATATGAAAAACTTCTATCTTAGGATATGTATCATTTCATTACAATATTTTGGTAACCTATAGGCAGGTTTTGGCACTTCTCTCAAATTCAGCTCAACAAAAGCTTTCCCTGACATCAATTTAACAGTACAAGAAGTTTCAGGCCCCTTTTCCAGTGAAGCATCTCACTTATGTATAGGATGTGTACATATAATATTGAAGCATTACACCAAATATGCTCAAGTTCACATCATTTTCTTAGGACTCTAGTTGAATCTTATCTCTTCTCACTATATGTAAGGAAAGAAATGATTAGGTGTCTGAGATTTGCAGAAACAGTAATCACACAATGCATCAAATCTGCATATGTTGGTGAAAATAGTCACAACAAAATGTATTATGCAGAACAACCAGTCGATTTGATTAATTTCTATTCAAAATAGAAAAAGAGTGGGAAGATTTATTTCTTTTTATTATTCTGCACTACTAAAGCAAGTAGGAAGAGAAGGGGATAAGGGATAAATTGAATTCAAATTGAGATTGAGACAAGCAACATTCATAAATTCATATCCATGCTGTTCTCCCAGAACTTCACAACTAATTGCTTTGAATTTTTTTCTTGTTCTTATCTAGGCCATCCTCCATATGGCTCCATATGCCTGGGTTTTTTCACCTTGAATTAATTATTTGTGTTTTCTCCACTCCTAACCATAGCCTTTCTTAAAACTCATATCTGTGAACCTTAGACTTATCTTCCTTTTGCTAATAAAGCACACTTCCTTCTGTTAATAAAGAAAATATTACAAAAAAGCTCTTTAAAATACCATCTAAGTAAATTTTTGGCTAAAATGCCTGCACAGTTGTAACTCAGCAATTTGCAGTCCTAGTCAGTATATATCAGCATATCTCTAATGAATTCAGCTCCATGCTGATTCTTTAGTACTGCCATGTCCAGTTCAGAAGTTTGAAACAAAATGCACAGAGTAATTAGGAAATCAATGTCTTTCTGAGACTATTTTCATGCAGAGAAACATCTGGACCCCTAAAATAGAGTCACAGGGTTAAAAAAAGGTAGGAAACAATATCCACTTTTTAACCATGTTGGGGCAGAGGAACATCCCCATAGGAAGTTTTTGAAAAAGAAAAAAAAAGTAATTTCCTGAAAGGGCTTAGAAGCAATCGACCACAAATAGATAAACAGATAGAGACTTGTAAGTGAGAAAGAAGGGAGATGAGAGAAAAGGTAGTGTTGTGAGTGGGATTCGGCTCCAGCCAGTGAGAGGAGGTGAGGAATGGCTGTGGAGTCCCATGGCCTCTCTCTGTGTCCACATTCTTGTTGGTGTTCTGGAGAGTGTGTGCATGTGTGTGTGCATGTGTGTGCTTGTGCCTGTCTGTGTGTCTGTGTGTGCAGACACTCATGGGAACACGGTTCCTCTGCTCACACACAAAGGGTGATAGCTGTACATAGGGAAAATGGAAGTGAATACAATTTACAAAGGACAGGATACACTTCGTTTAGTCATATTTTAAGGCAAAAGGGCTAGCTTCTGGTTAAGCTATATGGCAATCCCTTGTCCTAGAGATATAATTGCATTTAGCAGACTGTACTAATGGTATAACTGGTAGAACCAGCAATACTAGTAGGCAGGCTTGTTCTTTATATGTCACTCTTGGGCCCGAACAATGAGACAACATTACTTTGATGTTCATGAGAATATAGTTTTTTGTCTAATTAAGTTAATCTGAACTTCCCTGAGAGGAAAAGATGCATTGTACCAAGCAGAGGATATGAAATTCAAATCTTCATTTGAATGCTGAAGAACCAAATCCAAATTAAAAAAAAAAACAATCTGTCCCTTGCGTGTTTAGACCTACTTTAAAAGTCTTAACTGAATTGTCTTATCTGTGCTTAGTGCCAAAAATAATTAAGCTTAAAATTAAACATGTACTAAATTATTTGGACATGTTAAACACAGAACATGTCATACAGGTGCAGCTGATGAAAGTATATTCCAGTGCAGTGAATCTGCATTGCAAGGTGCGAAGGTTTGAAAAGTAAACCAGTGAGAGACTCCAAGTCAGAAATACAATTTAATAGGAAAAATAAAATAAATGCAATAGTACAAAGAAAAACCACTGACAGAGTCAGAATACAACCTGGCACCCTGTTGGTCAGGGTGTTGACGGCAGTCCAGATGAAGTGGTCCTGTTGAAGCAGTGATCCTGTAGATAAGAGTCTCGTCTTCGCCTGAAGGTCCATCAGTGTAGCTCTTGTCCTCCGGGAGTCCCGTAGGTAAGGGCTGCCTGTGCTGCTCCAAACCTCTGATTTATATACAGATGGGAACTCTCAGTTCCTCCTCCTGGGTGGAGCATCTCACAATGGAATGGTGAGTCATGAGGCCAGGCAGTGATGGGCCCATTAACAGGAGATAGTCCAGAGCGAGTTATCTATGAGTCATGTGGCAGGGTTCTTGATTGCCCATTAACAGAGATAGCTCCCAAAAGGAGTTATCAAGGATGAGTCATGGTAGCAGATAACAAACACTGCCCCACCTGCTGCAACAGCCCATGAAGATGGTAATAGAATACATGTCCTTGGTCACATTTTACACTGTAACCTAGGACACAAGGCTACGGAGTTTTCCAGTAAGAGGCTGAACTGCAGAATGCATCCAGTGTAGAAGGAGGACAGCTCTTCCTTCCATTTTGTATTGAAAGAGAGGATACTGTGAGAGATAAGACTCAAAACTGATTCTAGTTTCCTGGAATCATTAGTTCCCATCAGAACACAGACCAGTGCATACATGCATACAATTAGGCAATTTTTTATCTGGAAATACCAAGAAAAGTTTCACATTAAAAGCTGTCTAAGGAGAGGAAAATTACCTGAATATTTCCTGAATATAGGTACTAGCCTATATAAGGGCTCAGATCTACTATATAAGTCTACTAAATAAATCTACTATTTAATAATACATAACCCTAAGTTCATATCTTCCATTATCAAGAAACTTGGGTTATGAAAAAAATTACATTATGATTTAGAGCTTCAAGTCCAAAATCAACTTATTTAAAACAAAGTCTGCCTTTCTAACATGGAGTTTTAAAACAAAAGGAAATCTATGAATATCGCAAAACAAGAATACAAAATTTAATATCTTTTCTATTAAAGCAATATTAAAAGCAATTTGAGAGATGTTTCAGAAACTTCATTCCCAGTCCTTGAAAGTGGGTAGAGCAGCATAAACTATTATTACCACTCATCAGGTGATTGGCATCTCCCCTACAAGGCCACAGGAATGAAAAACAGGGAGTTTGCCTTGTCTCATTTAGAACAAAGTTGGTCTAACCCAGTGACAAAAGTGACAAGCTAACCTTGCTGGTTCTAATGCAATAGAAGATTGTACCCTGTTGAAATACACATATAGCATCTTCAAAATATATCAGAATGAATCTTGTCAGCAGCCAGCTCTGGCATTCACTTTGTCAGTGTAGAGTAGGTATTCAACGGTAAGTTTGTAGTTGAACAACTGCTGGTTTTATCCTTGCTTTTTCTAGACCTTTAAATCTGAAAGCACCAGCTCATCTGCTGGGTTTGGCACAAGGTTGAGCCATATTTACCTATATTTTCTTCTTCCCACTGCACAGCTCTGGTTCATGTGCAGTCAGCTGTCCATCTCATGTTTTGAATAAGGCTTAGGTCCCATGAAAAAATAGAATGTGGTTACTCAATGTAAGACTGTGTAATAACACATATTCTCTGTCATCTCTATAGGAAAATTTAGTCCATGCTACTTTCCAAATTAAGGTACATAAAATATTTCTACACACCTTTTCAGCTGACAAAGTGTCCTCCTGCTGAGGTAGGCACTGAAACTAAACAGGCTAAGTCTTAAGTCTACAGCACATGCGGGCTGAATTAAGAAAACTAAGGAAAACTTAGTTTTGCAATTTCTTGATTTCCAAATTTTCAGTCAGAATATTCTTCCACGTTCCTTTTTTTTGTAGTAATTTCCTTTCACCTGAATAGGCTAATCTATTGCAGTGATTGCATCTGTCAGATGCCCATGATAACAATGCCTGGTATCCAACTGTGCAGCTGCATTGAGAGTGACTGGATGCTTCTTTACACCAGCTAAGAGTCTGGTCTCCTTCTGCCAGCTAGGAATGGACTCATGTATTTGTTCTGTCCTGCCCTCTTTGCTCAATAGTACCCCTGGTTCAAAGTACCAATGTACCATCTCAAAACCTGAAGCAAAGGAAAGTTGAAGCAAAAAAGTTTAGTTGTAACCACTTTTGCTCACCAGTAAAGTGCACCTGTAAACTTCTCCACAGGTTGTTCAATGCAAGGCCTGTGGCAGCTGAGTAAAATTTTTTTCAGCTTTTCTCTGTAGACAGTAATCACATATTCTCTTTGCTTAGACTCCTTGCTTATCTTAGGGCATGCTCATTGAAAGAAAAGTGGTAAAATAGTAAAGGATGAAGAAACTAATAAGAATCGAAAGCAAAATAAACGGTAAATAAAAAGAAGAGGACCTAAAAGAGCTTGGCCCTATCAAGAGCAAGGTGAAAAAAAAAGGCAAAAAGAGGAGAAGAATGAAGAAAACAAAATAATTCATTGTGCTATTGGGTTTCTTGAGTGAAGGAACAAAGAATGAATATATTTTAAATATTATGAAATTAAGGTCAGAATGTAGATTTATGTATTTAGTACAATGTTCTCCTACCCTGGGAGTTGGAAATGTAGAGTGATTATTAGCTAGGTTTCTGTTTTTCTTGAGTAGATATCTTTCCTATTATTACTCTGTTCCACTATATGATCATGTTTTTTTGCATAATTTAGATCTGATATATGCAAGTGCCTCCATTTTGAACAGACCATATGGAGAGCTCCATGAGTGCCCAGGGAACCAGAAGAGTGCAACGATTAACCGTGGTTTCTGTTATTTGTTAAGCAGATGAAAAGAGCTGTGAAATAAAAGGCATTTCATGATGGTTTCTGTGTCCTTGTACTGTCCTTTGTTTGGTTGTGCTGCACTAAGGGGGAATAAAAGAGGCAAGTTTTAATATAGCAAAGGAAATTGCATAGCCATTCACAAGATCCAAAGGCAGAAACAAAGGAAAAGAAGGCACTGGAAGAAAAGGCAAGGATCTATATAAGAGGTCAGTGATGATGAAGTAAAGGAGAAAGATACAGATTACATATGTATATATTTTCTGGACCTGCATTTCACTGGATCTAAATTATGAACAGACAAAGGAAGAAAAAAAGATTCAGAAGACATGAAACATAATTTCAGATTCTAAAGAGAAAAAGAAATGAAACTATTTCTAAGACTACCACTTAGATCTCTGAAATTTGTTAACCTCTGTTTAGTCAAGACTTTATATAAGTTAATTTTATTAATTTTGTCTTTCAAATTTAATTTGTCTTTCAAAAGAGAGAAATACAGCATACTAAGGTTTTTACTTCACATAATATAATTTAGTTTAATATAAATTAATACGTCAGCATATTGACATATGTAGCAGATCCTGCTTTTTCAAGCTGGAATATTAATGCGGCAACAGGAAGTTTAGCATTAGATAATTTGCAGATAATCCATAGGTCATATTTGGCTTTAAATAATGCATCACAAAGGGTAAACAGAATAGACTCTGCTTTGGAGTAGCTTGGGAGCAAAAGCTGGCTAGACCCACAGCTGTGGGTGTTTGAGATACATGATGGGTAGACATGAAGCACTCAATTGGAGCCACAATCAGTGTCCCTGCTGGTGATGCATTGCACGTGAACACTTAATGCAGCAGTCCAGGTACAGAGCTAACACCATTATAATACAACCTGATGCATTAAGAACTCAGAAAAAATAAATTTGATGCAGAAGAGATGAATTTTCACTTTTGGATGTAGTTAGGGCACCATATGATGTCATCTACATATAAGCTATGTAGCCTGTTGCTGCTAATCTTATACAGACTTTGGCTGATGCTTTCAAAATGGGAGCTATTAATCTCTTATAAAGAGGAGGAATTATAGAAATCAGTAGCAAATAGTACAAAAAAAAATGAGTAAATGAAGTAAATTAAATTATTCAGGTTAATTTACAAATTGGAGAGAAAAGAGAGAAAATAGAACTGAAGAGACCCCATGTAGACATTCATTGTGTTTGATGATGTGAGATAAAAAGAGAAATTATTCTGATTTTTTTGGCAGACAGGAAAGAAGAATTAGGCTCAATGATCATTTTTAGCAAAATGAGAAAGTAAGTATCTGTTGTCCTAGAGTTAGTCCTTGGTCTGAGGTTTGATTTTTAATAACATTCATTAAAGGGTTGAATACTGCAATAGATGAGACAATTGTATTTAGCTTCATTAAGACTTCAAAATCTTGATGGAAAGATTTGGGGCTGATACAATTCATGAGGGTTAACTTGAAATAAACTTGCCTGTTAATAAAAAATAATGCATTTATTCTTACTCTCTTTTTTAAAGTATTTTAACCAAAAGCTTTACTACTGTTACATTTTGGCATAGGTGTTACCCACTATGTGGTATGTTTCCCTTGAATATCTCCATGGGCTTGAAACATCTAAATACTTTATTGCCCTTCTGTGAAGCTTCCAGCTTTGGCTTTTTGAAAGGATCTAGATGTCCACACTAGAATAATTTAATGCAAGTGCAAAAGCAGAATCCCACTGTCCAGAGAACTTTCTAATCTAACCAGTTGCTTAGTGAGATTTGGGGATGATTTGAGATGGAAAGGTATTAAACAAAGGTTTTAGGAACATAGTTTTGGCACATGGTGCAAGAAGTGCATCTTATGACTATTTACAGCATCAAAGCCTTCATTTTAGATCACTTGTTTCAGAAGTTAGAAGCAAATTAATCCAGTATCTCACGTTACATTGCATCTGATAGACTTGATTGTCCAGCTTTAGATATTTAAGCATGATAGAAGAGAATCATAGAATCACAGGATCAATTTCTAAGTGAAAGATCTCTAATAATTTACTGAGCACTGACACATCCACCACTAAACCATGTCTCTAAGTGATACAGCTGCACTTTAAAAAAAATCCTAGAAGGACAGTGACTCAACCATTTCCCTAGGTATCCTGTTCCAATGCCTAACAAGCGTATCTTTGAAGAAATTTTTCTTAACAATAAGGAAATGAAGAATGAGACAGCAAAAGAAAAGACATTTTATGTTCGACAGCTATACTAGACTTGTTTGTTATGATTTTAATGGAAATTTTTAAGATTTCTATTTCTTTCTGTATGTGATATCACTGCGCATCATGTTCTAGTTGACCTAAATACCTAAATACACAGCACATATCAAAAAGAATGGAAAATGCTCCTCTCAGGAACTGATTCTAGATCTTGAGAATTTTAACTGAAACAGAGACAAAAGAAGAAAGAAGAGATCCATAAAAGCTGACAGAGAAAGGAAGAATGCCACAATTCATCTTATGTGACATAAACGCTAACCTTGCCAGTACTGGGAAAGAAATCTTTATTTCCTTCCGAAGCCCAACACTTACATTCTTTAAAGGCAATACTATATGTAGGATCTATGACATTTTGACAAGTGCTCAACAGCACATTCTAAAAACTTGTTATTGGAGAGATTTTATGATAAGAATTATATAATTAAGAATAAAATCAAGTGTCATAATACTGCTTATAATCTTGTGATTTTTAGTTGTTATTATTTTGTGGATTTTTTGACTGAAGCCATATTTTGTTTAGCCATTGAGAGCAATTGAAGGAAATAAAATTTATTTTCCTGCCAAAATGAAAGAATCATAAAATGGTTTGAATTGGAAGGGACCCTAAAGATCATCTAGTTCCAACCCCTCTGCCATAGGCAGGAAACCTTTCACTCAACCAGGTTACTCAGAGCTCCATCCAGCCTAGTCTTGAACACTTCCAGGGGTGGTGCCTCCACTACTTCTCTGGGCAACCTGTTTCAGTACCTCACCACCCTTGCAGCAAATAATTTCTTCCTAATACCTAATCTAAACACACTCTCTTTCTGTTTGAAGCCATCTCCCCTTCTCCTGTTGCTGTATTCCCTTGTAAAAAGTCCCTCTCCAGCCTTCTTCTAAGTCCCCTTTAAGTTCTGGAAGGCTGCTCTAAGGTGCCCCCAAACCCTTCTCCACTCCAGGATGAAAACAGCCCTAACACTCTAAGTCTTTCCATATAGGAGAGATGTCCAGACCTGTGACTCTCTCCTGCACTCGATCCCAGAGGTCCACATCTTTCTTGTGTTGGGGGCCCCTGAGCTAGATGCAGTACTCCAGGTGCAGTCTCACAAGAGCACAGTAGAGGGAGAAGAATCNCCTTGAATATCTCCATGGGCTTGAAACATCTAAATACTTTATTGCCCTTCTGTGAAGCTTCCAGCTTTGGCTTTTTGAAAGGATCTAGATGTCCACACTAGAATAATTTAATGCAAGTGCAAAAGCAGAATCCCACTGTCCAGAGAACTTTCTAATCTAACCAGTTGCTTAGTGAGATTTGGGGATGATTTGAGATGGAAAGGTATTAAACAAAGGTTTTAGGAACATAGTTTTGGCACATGGTGCAAGAAGTGCATCTTATGACTATTTACAGCATCAAAGCCTTCATTTTAGATCACTTGTTTCAGAAGTTAGAAGCAAATTAATCCAGTATCTCACGTTACATTGCATCTGATAGACTTGATTGTCCAGCTTTAGATATTTAAGCATGATAGAAGAGAATCATAGAATCACAGGATCAATTAAGTTGGAAAAGATCTCTAATAATTTACTGAGCACTGACACATCCACCACTAAACCATGTCTCTAAGTGATACAGCTGCACTTTAAAAAAAATCCTAGAAGGACAGTGACTCAACCATTTCCCTAGGTATCCTGTTCCAATGCCTAACAAGCGTATCTTTGAAGAAATTTTTCTTAACAATAAGGAAATGAAGAATGAGACAGCAAAAGAAAAGACATTTTATGTTCGACAGCTATACTAGACTTGTTTGTTATGATTTTAATGGAAATTTTTAAGATTTCTATTTCTTTCTGTATGTGATATCACTGCGCATCATGTTCTAGTTGACCTAAATACCTAAATACACAGCACATATCAAAAAGAATGGAAAATGCTCCTCTCAGGAACTGATTCTAGATCTTGAGAATTTTAACTGAAACAGAGACAAAAGAAGAAAGAAGAGATCCATAAAAGCTGACAGAGAAAGGAAGAATGCCACAATTCATCTTATGTGACATAAACGCTAACCTTGCCAGTACTGGGAAAGAAATCTTTATTTCCTTCCGAAGCCCAACACTTACATTCTTTAAAGGCAATACTATATGTAGGATCTATGACATTTTGACAAGTGCTCAACAGCACATTCTAAAAACTTGTTATTGGAGAGATTTTATGATAAGAATTATATAATTAAGAATAAAATCAAGTGTCATAATACTGCTTATAATCTTGTGATTTTTAGTTGTTATTATTTTGTGGATTTTTTGACTGAAGCCATATTTTGTTTAGCCATTGAGAGCAATTGAAGGAAATAAAATTTATTTTCCTGCCAAAATGAAAGAATCATAAAATGGTTTGAATTGGAAGGGACCCTAAAGATCATCTAGTTCCAACCCCTCTGCCATAGGCAGGAAACCTTTCACTCAACCAGGTTACTCAGAGCTCCATCCAGCCTAGTCTTGAACACTTCCAGGGGTGGTGCCTCCACTACTTCTCTGGGCAACCTGTTTCAGTACCTCACCACCCTTGCAGCAAATAATTTCTTCCTAATACCTAATCTAAACACACTCTCTTTCTGTTTGAAGCCATCTCCCCTTCTCCTGTTGCTGTATTCCCTTGTAAAAAGTCCCTCTCCAGCCTTCTTCTAAGTCCCCTTTAAGTTCTGGAAGGCTGCTCTAAGGTGCCCCCAAACCCTTCTCCACTCCAGGATGAAAACAGCCCTAACACTCTAAGTCTTTCCATATAGGAGAGATGTCCAGACCTGTGACTCTCTCCTGCACTCGATCCCAGAGGTCCACATCTTTCTTGTGTTGGGGGCCCCTGAGCTAGATGCAGTACTCCAGGTGCAGTCTCACAAGAGCACAGTAGAGGGAGAAGAATCACCTCCCCTGACCTGCTGGTTTTGGTGCAGGCCAGGATGCAGTTGACTTTCTGGGCTGAGACAGCACACTGATGAGTCATGTTGAGTCCATGAACACCCGCAAGTCCTTTTGCCCAGGAATAGTCTCAATTCATTCTCTGCCCAGCCTGTACGTGTGCCAAGTCAGGTGCAGGACCTTGCACTTGGCCTTGTTGAACTTTGTGACATTCCCACAGGCTCACCACTCAAGCCTGTCAAGGTCTGTTTGGATGGCATCCCTTCCCTTCAGTGTGTNTAAGGGGGAATAAAAGAGGCAAGTTTTAATATAGCAAAGGAAATTGCATAGCCATTCACAAGATCCAAAGGCAGAAACAAAGGAAAAGAAGGCACTGGAAGAAAAGGCAAGGATCTATATAAGAGGTCAGTGATGATGAAGTAAAGGAGAAAGATACAGATTACATATGTATATATTTTCTGGACCTACATTTCACTGGATCTAAATTATGAACAGACAAAGGAAGAAAAAAAGATTCAGAAGACATGAAACATAATTTCAGATTCTAAAGAGAAAAAGAAATGAAACTATTTCTAAGACTACCACTTAGATCTCTGAAATTTGTTAACCTCTGTTTAGTCAAGACTTTATATAAGTTAATTTTATTAATTTTGTCTTTCAAATTTAATTTGTCTTTCAAAAGAGAGAAATACAGCATACTAAGGTTTTTACTTCACATAATATAATTTAGTTTAATATAAATTAATACGTCAGCATATTGACATATGTAGCAGATCCTGCTTTTTCAAGCTGGAATATTAATGCGGCAACAGGAAGTTTAGCATTAGATAATTTGCAGATAATCCATAGGTCATATTTGGCTTTAAATAATGCATCACAAAGGGTAAACAGAATAGACTCTGCTTTGGAGTAGCTTGGGAGCAAAAGCTGGCTAGACCCACAGCTGTGGGTGTTTGACATACATGATGGGTAGACATGAAGCACTCAATTGGAGCCACAATCAGTGTCCCTGCTGGTGATGCATTGCACGTGAACACTTAATGCAGCAGTCCAGGTACAGAGCTAACACCATTATAATACAACCTGATGCATTAAGAACTCAGAAAAAATAAATTTGATGCAGAAGAGATGAATTTTCACTTTTGGATGTAGTTAGGGCACCATATGATGTCATCTACATATAAGCTATGTAGCCTGTTGCTGCTAATCTTATACAGACTTTGGCTGATGCTTTCAAAATGGGAGCTATTAATCTCTTATAAAGAGGAGGAATTATAGAAATCAGTAGCAAATAGTACAAAAAAAAATGAGTAAATGAAGTAAATTAAATTATTCAGGTTAATTTACAAATTGGAGAGAAAAGAGAGAAAATAGAACTGAAGAGACCCCATGTAGACATTCATTGTGTTTGATGATGTGAGATAAAAAGAGAAATTATTCTGATTTTTTTGGCAGACAGGAAAGAAGAATTAGGCTCAATGATCATTTTTAGCAAAATGAGAAAGTAAGTATCTGTTGTCCTAGAGTTAGTCCTTGGTCTGAGGTTTGATTTTTAATAACATTCATTAAAGGGTTGAATACTGCAATAGATGAGACAATTGTATTTAGCTTCATTAAGACTTCAAAATCTTGATGGAAAGATTTGGGGCTGATACAATTCATGAGGGTTAACTTGAAATAAACTTGCCTGTTAATAAAAAATTATGCATTTATTCTTACTCTCTTTTTTAAAGTATTTTAACCAAAAGCTTTACTACTGTTACATTTTGGCATAGGTGTTACCCACTATGTGGTATGTTTCCCTTGAATATCTCCATGGGCTTGAAACATCTAAATACTTTATTGCCCTTCTGTGAAGCTTCCAGCTTTGGCTTTTTGAAAGGATCTAGATGTCCACACTAGAATAATTTAATGCAAGTGCAAAAGCAGAATCCCACTGTCCAGAGAACTTTCTAATCTAACCAGTTGCTTAGTGAGATTTGGGGATGATTTGAGATGGAAAGGTATTAAACAAAGGTTTTAGGAACATAGTTTTGGCACATGGTGCAAGAAGTGCATCTTATGACTATTTACAGCATCAAAGCCTTCATTTTAGATCACTTGTTTCAGAAGTTAGAAGCAAATTAATCCAGTATCTCACGTTACATTGCATCTGATAGACTTGATTGTCCAGCTTTAGATATTTAAGCATGATAGAAGAGAATCATAGAATCACAGGATCAATTAAGTTGGAAAAGATCTCTAATAATTTACTGAGCACTGACACATCCACCACTAAACCATGTCTCTAAGTGATACAGCTGCACTTTAAAAAAAATCCTAGAAGGACAGTGACTCAACCATTTCCCTAGGTATCCTGTTCCAATGCCTAACAAGCGTATCTTTGAAGAAATTTTTCTTAACAATAAGGAAATGAAGAATGAGACAGCAAAAGAAAAGACATTTTATGTTCGACAGCTATACTAGACTTGTTTGTTATGATTTTAATGGAAATTTTTAAGATTTCTATTTCTTTCTGTATGTGATATCACTGCGCATCATGTTCTAGTTGACCTAAATACCTAAATACACAGCACATATCAAAAAGAATGGAAAATGCTCCTCTCAGGAACTGATTCTAGATCTTGAGAATTTTAACTGAAACAGAGACAAAAGAAGAAAGAAGAGATCCATAAAAGCTGACAGAGAAAGGAAGAATGCCACAATTCATCTTATGTGACATAAACGCTAACCTTGCCAGTACTGGGAAAGAAATCTTTATTTCCTTCCGAAGCCCAACACTTACATTCTTTAAAGGCAATACTATATGTAGGATCTATGACATTTTGACAAGTGCTCAACAGCACATTCTAAAAACTTGTTATTGGAGAGATTTTATGATAAGAATTATATAATTAAGAATAAAATCAAGTGTCATAATACTGCTTATAATCTTGTGATTTTTAGTTGTTATTATTTTGTGGATTTTTTGACTGAAGCCATATTTTGTTTAGCCATTGAGAGCAATTGAAGGAAATAAAATTTATTTTCCTGCCAAAATGAAAGAATCATAAAATGGTTTGAATTGGAAGGGACCCTAAAGATCATCTAGTTCCAACCCCTCTGCCATAGGCAGGAAACCTTTCACTCAACCAGGTTACTCAGAGCTCCATCCAGCCTAGTCTTGAACACTTCCAGGGGTGGTGCCTCCACTACTTCTCTGGGCAACCTGTTTCAGTACCTCACCACCCTTGCAGCAAATAATTTCTTCCTAATACCTAATCTAAACACACTCTCTTTCTGTTTGAAGCCATCTCCCCTTCTCCTGTTGCTGTATTCCCTTGTAAAAAGTCCCTCTCCAGCCCTCTTCTAAGTCCCCTTTAAGTTCTGGAAGGCTGCTCTAAGGTGCCCCCAAACCCTTCTCCACTCCAGGATGAAAACAGCCCTAACACTCTAAGTCTTTCCATATAGGAGAGATGTCCAGACCTGTGACTCTCTCCTGCACTCGATCCCAGAGGTCCACATCTTTCTTGTGTTGGGGGCCCCTGAGCTAGATGCAGTACTCCAGGTGCAGTCTCACAAGAGCACAGTAGAGGGAGAAGAATCACCTCCCCTGACCTGCTGGTTTTGGTGCAGGCCAGGATGCAGTTGACTTTCTGGGCTGAGACAGCACACTGATGAGTCATGTTGAGTCCATGAACACCCGCAAGTCCTTTTGCCCAGGAATAGTCTCAATTCATTCTCTGCCCAGCCTGTACGTGTGCCAAGTCAGGTGCAGGACCTTGCACTTGGCCTTGTTGAACTTTGTGACATTCCCACAGGCTCACCACTCAAGCCTGTCAAGGTCTGTTTGGATGGCATCCCTTCCCTTCAGTGTGTCGTCAGCACTGCACAGCTTCACGGTGTCAGTCCCGCTGTCCATATCACCAACAAAAATGTTAAAATGTGCCAGTCCCAATACTGGCCACTCATCAAAATCACTGTAACTGCTTTAAATCAAAGTGATGGAAGCATATCTATGGCATCTATGCAGATAAGAATTTTCTGGGACCATTGTTATCCCTTATATCCAACTCTTCAAACTTCAGACTTAATTATGGACAGATGATCATGACTGATTCTTCAGTAATTATTTTAGATAGCTACTTTAGGAGTCTTTTAAATAGAAAAACCTACATTTGAACCCTGCCTAAAGTGAATGCGAACATACTCTAAAAAACAAGTGGCTAAAAGACAATAAAAGACGTGGTTATTTCTAAGAACAGATCATATTGTCTAGCTGAATGACTAGCCTAGGATCCAAATCCTGAGACACGTATCGTAAGAAAAGTTGCTTTTCCCTATGGTCACCTTTTAGAAAGGAAGAGGGAAGAATTGTTTGAAAGAGTAGATAACTAGTCTCCACCTGAAATTTTCGTTGTACTATGAAATGCAATAATACATAAAGTATATATGAAAGTTATAGGTAGTTATACTAAGAGCTTACTTTTCCCCCTCCTCCTTGAGAAAAAAACTCACCTTTTTAAACCTTAATAAAACATTTGAAAATAGTATAAAAATGTTTGACAAAGAATCTCAGGCCTTCATTCTTCAAAGATCTGATGAACACACACATCACTTCTACAGAGTAACTCATGCTTTCAGGAGAGATAAAACATGCAAATCTAACCTCATATTCTAAAAGGGGTGCACCACAAAGTATCAAGTTCCATCAAGGCATATTTGGGGGCATATTCATGACATATTGTGTCTAATTGAAAGTCTCATCGTAATTTAAAAAAATAAAATCTTAGCTTTGAATGGATTGTGAGACTTTACTATGTGAGAGTAAAAAGTAATAATAAAACTGCTGTTTATGCAGAAACTGATCACTGATTCAAACACCAAATTTCTGGTTCTCAAACCATCTCATAAGAGCATTGAAATGATAAAGGTGATATTTGTTAGCAAATTAATCCTGTCAAGACTCTAAATGAATCTTGTTCTTCAATTCTATTCTCAAGAATACTATGAGATACTTCTGTTTTCTCTGAACTGACATTCAACTTTTATTACTGCTATTATTGCTGTATTCTCACTCTCACTCTCATCGGCCATCTCTTTTGTACATTTTACTCATTTCAGCTCTACAGGAAACAGGAAAACAATATCTGCAACAAGACAATGAAGAAGAGAGAAAAAAATACCAACACAATTTCAGGATGCAGAAAAATGTCTATCATGACATGACAGAGCAAATATTGTTTTTTTCCAAAAGAACCATTTTTTCTGCAGCAATTTCAAGAACATGTTGAAGTACTACTATTGTTGCAGGTGCTACCAACTTTTGATCTGTTTTACGTGATGATTTGTGGAGACATGTAAGCTGACTACAGTAAGGACAGCAAAAATGTGAAGAACTGGAATCTGCTCATTCCATGGAGCATCCCATAGGTACTGGAGTATAAGGTCACACTTGTATACTTTCTTCCTCAAAGTCCTTAAAGAAAGAAGCATGCAGCTCTTTCAAAACTTAATTTTCTGTTCTTATGTATGCAGTATTTGATGTTGTTCCTTTGTGCAAACGATATGATAATGTTTCTCCCTTTGGGAGACAAGTTTCTAATAGCTGAAGGGAAATACAGTCTCTCAAAGGAACTGATCCAAAATCAGCCTGGGTGTAAACAGATTCAACCAATTGTTTTCAATGAAGTTGTATGAATTTCGAGCTAAATTAGGTCTATGATTGGTCTAATACTATCATCATCAGGCAAAATTCCCATTATTATAATAAAAGTTCGTAGGACGTAACTATAAAAAAAGATGACTCAGAAAGCTGCATGTCCCATTTGTCTTTCAAAGGCAAATTGTGAGCATTTTTCCCTTTGATCACAAGGTCAAAAAGTATTTTTNGACAAAGTGTCCTCCTGCTGAGGTAGGCACTGAAACTAAACAGGCTAAGTCTTAAGTCTACAGCACATGCGGGCTGAATTAAGAAAACTAAGGAAAACTTAGTTTTGCAATTTCTTGATTTCCAAATTTTCAGTCAGAATATTCTTCCACGTTCCTTTTTTTTGTAGTAATTTCCTTTCACCTGAATAGGCTAATCTATTGCAGTGATTGCATCTGTCAGATGCCCATGATAACAATGCCTGGTATCCAACTGTGCAGCTGCATTGAGAGTGACTGGATGCTTCTTTACACCAGCTAAGAGTCTGGTCTCCTTCTGCCAGCTAGGAATGGACTCATGTATTTGTTCTGTCCTGCCCTCTTTGCTCAATAGTACCCCTGGTTCAAAGTACCAATGTACCATCTCAAAACCTGAAGCAAAGGAAAGTTGAAGCAAAAAAGTTTAGTTGTAACCACTTTTGCTCACCAGTAAAGTGCACCTGTAAACTTCTCCACAGGTTGTTCAATGCAAGGCCTGTGGCAGCTGAGTAAAATTTTTTTCAGCTTTTCTCTGTAGACAGTAATCACATATTCTCTTTGCTTAGACTCCTTGCTTATCTTAGGGCATGCTCATTGAAAGAAAAGTGGTAAAATAGTAAAGGATGAAGAAACTAATAAGAATCGAAAGCAAAATAAACGGTAAATAAAAAGAAGAGGACCTAAAAGAGCTTGGCCCTATCAAGAGCAAGGTGAAAAAAAAAGGCAAAAAGAGGAGAAGAATGAAGAAAACAAAATAATTCATTGTGCTATTGGGTTTCTTGAGTGAAGGAACAAAGAATGAATATATTTTAAATATTATGAAATTAAGGTCAGAATGTAGATTTATGTATTTAGTACAATGTTCTCCTACCCTGGGAGTTGGAAATGTAGAGTGATTATTAGCTAGGTTTCTGTTTTTCTTGAGTAGATATCTTTCCTATTATTACTCTGTTCCACTATATGATCATGTTTTTTTGCATAATTTAGATCTGATATATGCAAGTGCCTCCATTTTGAACAGACCATATGGAGAGCTCCATGAGTGCCCAGGGAACCAGAAGAGTGCAACGATTAACCGTGGTTTCTGTTATTTGTTAAGCAGATGAAAAGAGCTGTGAAATAAAAGGCATTTCATGATGGTTTCTGTGTCCTTGTACTGTCCTTTGTTTGGTTGTGCTGCACTAAGGGGGAATAAAAGAGGCAAGTTTTAATATAGCAAAGGAAATTGCATAGCCATTCACAAGATCCAAAGGCAGAAACAAAGGAAAAGAAGGCACTGGAAGAAAAGGCAAGGATCTATATAAGAGGTCAGTGATGATGAAGTAAAGGAGAAAGATACAGATTACATATGTATATATTTTCTGGACCTACATTTCACTGGATCTAAATTATGAACAGACAAAGGAAGAAAAAAAGATTCAGAAGACATGAAACATAATTTCAGATTCTAAAGAGAAAAAGAAATGAAACTATTTCTAAGACTACCACTTAGATCTCTGAAATTTGTTAACCTCTGTTTAGTCAAGACTTTATATAAGTTAATTTTATTAATTTTGTCTTTCAAATTTAATTTGTCTTTCAAAAGAGAGAAATACAGCATACTAAGGTTTTTACTTCACATAATATAATTTAGTTTAATATAAATTAATACGTCAGCATATTGACATATGTAGCAGATCCTGCTTTTTCAAGCTGGAATATTAATGCGGCAACAGGAAGTTTAGCATTAGATAATTTGCAGATAATCCATAGGTCATATTTGGCTTTAAATAATGCATCACAAAGGGTAAACAGAATAGACTCTGCTTTGGAGTAGCTTGGGAGCAAAAGCTGGCTAGACCCACAGCTGTGGGTGTTTGACATACATGATGGGTAGACATGAAGCACTCAATTGGAGCCACAATCAGTGTCCCTGCTGGTGATGCATTGCACGTGAACACTTAATGCAGCAGTCCAGGTACAGAGCTAACACCATTATAATACAACCTGATGCATTAAGAACTCAGAAAAAATAAATTTGATGCAGAAGAGATGAATTTTCACTTTTGGATGTAGTTAGGGCACCATATGATGTCATCTACATATAAGCTATGTAGCCTGTTGCTGCTAATCTTATACAGACTTTGGCTGATGCTTTCAAAATGGGAGCTATTAATCTCTTATAAAGAGGAGGAATTATAGAAATCAGTAGCAAATAGTACAAAAAAAAATGAGTAAATGAAGTAAATTAAATTATTCAGGTTAATTTACAAATTGGAGAGAAAAGAGAGAAAATAGAACTGAAGAGACCCCATGTAGACATTCATTGTGTTTGATGATGTGAGATAAAAAGAGAAATTATTCTGATTTTTTTGGCAGACAGGAAAGAAGAATTAGGCTCAATGATCATTTTTAGCAAAATGAGAAAGTAAGTATCTGTTGTCCTAGAGTTAGTCCTTGGTCTGAGGTTTGATTTTTAATAACATTCATTAAAGGGTTGAATACTGCAATAGATGAGACAATTGTATTTAGCTTCATTAAGACTTCAAAATCTTGATGGAAAGATTTGGGGCTGATACAATTCATGAGGGTTAACTTGAAATAAACTTGCCTGTTAATAAAAAATTATGCATTTATTCTTACTCTCTTTTTTAAAGTATTTTAACCAAAAGCTTTACTACTGTTACATTTTGGCATAGGTGTTACCCACTATGTGGTATGTTTCCCTTGAATATCTCCATGGGCTTGAAACATCTAAATACTTTATTGCCCTTCTGTGAAGCTTCCAGCTTTGGCTTTTTGAAAGGATCTAGATGTCCACACTAGAATAATTTAATGCAAGTGCAAAAGCAGAATCCCACTGTCCAGAGAACTTTCTAATCTAACCAGTTGCTTAGTGAGATTTGGGGATGATTTGAGATGGAAAGGTATTAAACAAAGGTTTTAGGAACATAGTTTTGGCACATGGTGCAAGAAGTGCATCTTATGACTATTTACAGCATCAAAGCCTTCATTTTAGATCACTTGTTTCAGAAGTTAGAAGCAAATTAATCCAGTATCTCACGTTACATTGCATCTGATAGACTTGATTGTCCAGCTTTAGATATTTAAGCATGATAGAAGAGAATCATAGAATCACAGGATCAATTAAGTTGGAAAAGATCTCTAATAATTTACTGAGCACTGACACATCCACCACTAAACCATGTCTCTAAGTGATACAGCTGCACTTTAAAAAAAATCCTAGAAGGACAGTGACTCAACCATTTCCCTAGGTATCCTGTTCCAATGCCTAACAAGCGTATCTTTGAAGAAATTTTTCTTAACAATAAGGAAATGAAGAATGAGACAGCAAAAGAAAAGACATTTTATGTTCGACAGCTATACTAGACTTGTTTGTTATGATTTTAATGGAAATTTTTAAGATTTCTATTTCTTTCTGTATGTGATATCACTGCGCATCATGTTCTAGTTGACCTAAATACCTAAATACACAGCACATATCAAAAAGAATGGAAAATGCTCCTCTCAGGAACTGATTCTAGATCTTGAGAATTTTAACTGAAACAGAGACAAAAGAAGAAAGAAGAGATCCATAAAAGCTGACAGAGAAAGGAAGAATGCCACAATTCATCTTATGTGACATAAACGCTAACCTTGCCAGTACTGGGAAAGAAATCTTTATTTCCTTCCGAAGCCCAACACTTACATTCTTTAAAGGCAATACTATATGTAGGATCTATGACATTTTGACAAGTGCTCAACAGCACATTCTAAAAACTTGTTATTGGAGAGATTTTATGATAAGAATTATATAATTAAGAATAAAATCAAGTGTCATAATACTGCTTATAATCTTGTGATTTTTAGTTGTTATTATTTTGTGGATTTTTTGACTGAAGCCATATTTTGTTTAGCCATTGAGAGCAATTGAAGGAAATAAAATTTATTTTCCTGCCAAAATGAAAGAATCATAAAATGGTTTGAATTGGAAGGGACCCTAAAGATCATCTAGTTCCAACCCCTCTGCCATAGGCAGGAAACCTTTCACTCAACCAGGTTACTCAGAGCTCCATCCAGCCTAGTCTTGAACACTTCCAGGGGTGGTGCCTCCACTACTTCTCTGGGCAACCTGTTTCAGTACCTCACCACCCTTGCAGCAAATAATTTCTTCCTAATACCTAATCTAAACACACTCTCTTTCTGTTTGAAGCCATCTCCCCTTCTCCTGTTGCTGTATTCCCTTGTAAAAAGTCCCTCTCCAGCCTTCTTCTAAGTCCCCTTTAAGTTCTGGAAGGCTGCTCTAAGGTGCCCCCAAACCCTTCTCCACTCCAGGATGAAAACAGCCCTAACACTCTAAGTCTTTCCATATAGGAGAGATGTCCAGACCTGTGACTCTCTCCTGCACTCGATCCCAGAGGTCCACATCTTTCTTGTGTTGGGGGCCCCTGAGCTAGATGCAGTACTCCAGGTGCAGTCTCACAAGAGCACAGTAGAGGGAGAAGAATCACCTCCCCTGACCTGCTGGTTTTGGTGCAGGCCAGGATGCAGTTGACTTTCTGGGCTGAGACAGCACACTGATGAGTCATGTTGAGTCCATGAACACCCGCAAGTCCTTTTGCCCAGGAATAGTCTCAATTCATTCTCTGCCCAGCCTGTACGTGTGCCAAGTCAGGTGCAGGACCTTGCACTTGGCCTTGTTGAACTTTGTGACATTCCCACAGGCTCACCACTCAAGCCTGTCAAGGTCTGTTTGGATGGCATCCCTTCCCTTCAGTGTGTCGTCAGCACTGCACAGCTTCACGGTGTCAGTCCCGCTGTCCATATCACCAACAAAAATGTTAAAATGTGCCAGTCCCAATACTGGCCACTCATCAAAATCACTGTAACTGCTTTAAATCAAAGTGATGGAAGCATATCTATGGCATCTATGCAGATAAGAATTTTCTGGGACCATTGTTATCCCTTATATCCAACTCTTCAAACTTCAGACTTAATTATGGACAGATGATCANTCAGCACTGCACAGCTTCACGGTGTCAGTCCCGCTGTCCATATCACCAACAAAAATGTTAAAATGTGCCAGTCCCAATACTGGCCACTCATCAAAATCACTGTAACTGCTTTAAATCAAAGTGATGGAAGCATATCTATGGCATCTATGCAGATAAGAATTTTCTGGGACCATTGTTATCCCTTATATCCAACTCTTCAAACTTCAGACTTAATTATGGACAGATGATCATGACTGATTCTTCAGTAATTATTTTAGATAGCTACTTTAGGAGTCTTTTAAATAGAAAAACCTACATTTGAACCCTGCCTAAAGTGAATGCGAACATACTCTAAAAAACAAGTGGCTAAAAGACAATAAAAGACGTGGTTATTTCTAAGAACAGATCATATTGTCTAGCTGAATGACTAGCCTAGGATCCAAATCCTGAGACACGTATCGTAAGAAAAGTTGCTTTTCCCTATGGTCACCTTTTAGAAAGGAAGAGGGAAGAATTGTTTGAAAGAGTAGATAACTAGTCTCCACCTGAAATTTTCGTTGTACTATGAAATGCAATAATACATAAAGTATATATGAAAGTTATAGGTAGTTATACTAAGAGCTTACTTTTCCCCCTCCTCCTTGAGAAAAAAACTCACCTTTTTAAACCTTAATAAAACATTTGAAAATAGTATAAAAATGTTTGACAAAGAATCTCAGGCCTTCATTCTTCAAAGATCTGATGAACACACACATCACTTCTACAGAGTAACTCATGCTTTCAGGAGAGATAAAACATGCAAATCTAACCTCATATTCTAAAAGGGGTGCACCACAAAGTATCAAGTTCCATCAAGGCATATTTGGGGGCATATTCATGACATATTGTGTCTAATTGAAAGTCTCATCGTAATTTAAAAAAATAAAATCTTAGCTTTGAATGGATTGTGAGACTTTACTATGTGAGAGTAAAAAGTAATAATAAAACTGCTGTTTATGCAGAAACTGATCACTGATTCAAACACCAAATTTCTGGTTCTCAAACCATCTCATAAGAGCATTGAAATGATAAAGGTGATATTTGTTAGCAAATTAATCCTGTCAAGACTCTAAATGAATCTTGTTCTTCAATTCTATTCTCAAGAATACTATGAGATACTTCTGTTTTCTCTGAACTGACATTCAACTTTTATTACTGCTATTATTGCTGTATTCTCACTCTCACTCTCATCGGCCATCTCTTTTGTACATTTTACTCATTTCAGCTCTACAGGAAACAGGAAAACAATATCTGCAACAAGACAATGAAGAAGAGAGAAAAAAATACCAACACAATTTCAGGATGCAGAAAAATGTCTATCATGACATGACAGAGCAAATATTGTTTTTTTCCAAAAGAACCATTTTTTCTGCAGCAATTTCAAGAACATGTTGAAGTACTACTATTGTTGCAGGTGCTACCAACTTTTGATCTGTTTTACGTGATGATTTGTGGAGACATGTAAGCTGACTACAGTAAGGACAGCAAAAATGTGAAGAACTGGAATCTGCTCATTCCATGGAGCATCCCATAGGTACTGGAGTATAAGGTCACACTTGTATACTTTCTTCCTCAAAGTCCTTAAAGAAAGAAGCATGCAGCTCTTTCAAAACTTAATTTTCTGTTCTTATGTATGCAGTATTTGATGTTGTTCCTTTGTGCAAACGATATGATAATGTTTCTCCCTTTGGGAGACAAGTTTCTAATAGCTGAAGGGAAATACAGTCTCTCAAAGGAACTGATCCAAAATCAGCCTGGGTGTAAACAGATTCAACCAATTGTTTTCAATGAAGTTGTATGAATTTCGAGCTAAATTAGGTCTATGATTGGTCTAATACTATCATCATCAGGCAAAATTCCCATTATTATAATAAAAGTTCGTAGGACGTAACTATAAAAAAAGATGACTCAGAAAGCTGCATGTCCCATTTGTCTTTCAAAGGCAAATTGTGAGCATTTTTCCCTTTGATCACAAGGTCAAAAAGTATTTTTGCCACTTGACACAACACAAAAATACAAATGATGAGCTAAATCTGTAACTGGTAAAAGTAAGTACAAATTCAATTACTCCATATCTGAGTTTAGCCTCCTCATCTTTTGACTGGAATTGCTAGTGATGACACAATTAATTCCCCTCACCCCCCCAATATTAATGTGCAAAGAAAGCGGATATAAAGCAAAATAACCAGTCCTCTTAGCTATAGTCTCAGGGTTTGTACATATCACATTTCATCCATGTTATTTAACTACTGAGTACAGAAATATATATTTTTGCCTGTGGATACAATTATATTGTTCTGTTTTCATAGACTGCACAATCTTTTCAAGTTAAGAACCTTTCTGTATTGGTATTGTTAATACTCATGATTTTATTCCAGCTCTCATGGTTTTCCTTATCTTTTTTTTTTTGGAAGCTCCAGCTTTCAAAGATGAGTGGCTATGTAGAAAACACTTTTTTTTTTTTTTTTGCTTTCAAACTAAAATTCTGTCCTCTTGGTTATAGTAAAGTGTGTGAAAAGAGGACCTCAGTGAACTTCAAAATAAATAAGAAGAGATAAAATATTTTAAAAAATCTATTTTAAAATACTTTTATTCATTAAAGCCAATTTCATTTCTTATTAAAACCACACTTGAGATTTTTTGAAGACTTGAAATTGGTAAACTTCTATCTCTCCACAGCTGCCAGGTTGAAATTCTTTCCTTACCCATGACTGGCAGATATTGAGAGAGCAGAAAATGAGTATGCAGTCTCCCAGTTGGCTTTCTGTGGATTATTTATAGATGACAGAAACATTAGAGAAGTCCAGACAGCTGGATTGTGTGTAAGACTTTCAGGGAATGATTTCATTTAGAATGTTGTTTCAGGGAGATAATGTAATTAATGTAGTTGGGAGATGAGAAATCTCACACACTGCATCTGGAAGTTTCTCCTCAGGAAATCCTTGTAGCTTGCTGTTTCTGTCAAGCAGGGTAATGTGCCTGTAAAATGCTTTTGACAGAAAACATATTACTGCATCAGCAGAACCAGGAAACGACAAAACATACACAATGCGGAATAGTGAATGCCAATGTCTTTGCACCAAGCAAACACACTCGTGTAAGAAAAAGAAACCTAAATCAGCTGGAATCTTGTAAAGGGGATGGAAGAAACAGCCTTAGCTGAGATGTTCTGCTGGTTCTCCTACTAAGTAAATAAAACACTTTGAACAAGTGAGGAATATCATTATTAGCACAGCAAGCACCTTCTTTGCACAGAAAATGACAGAAAGCCACTACAGCAGGTAGTAGGTTTGGGGTTTTAAATTTTTTTAAAATTTTTTTTTGTTTTGCCATTGCAGCTGTGAGGAAGCAAATAAATCTGAGGGCAAGTATATAGATTTTCAAATCATTAAAACTGTATATTTACAAATGTGAGTATTCAAAAGGCTCCAGAGAAACTAATCCATGTTTAACTCTTATTTTGGCTATTGGCTTTCCTGCCTTTCAAATCACATTTTCAAACTTTTTCTATTAGCCATGAATCCAGAAATTTAACATGACTGTAAGGAAACACTGAAAGTTTGAAAGAAAAATCAAAATTGGAATACTCTGCTCAAGGGCCAATGACTCTCCTCCTTCAAAAAAAACCAAACCCACCCCCCATCAAATTCTAGGCTCTACTAAAGCTAAATAAATGCTCTATGCATACAGGGTTTTTTTGTCTATGAAGATTATATGAAAGAAAAAGAGTAATATAATAGTCACTTACACAGACATGTTTCTGATGAAGGTGGAATTTGAGCATATCATTAACTCAAATTACTCACAGAAAGAAAAAAATCATCCTTATATGGAAAGAAAAAGGCAAAACTAAACTGATGGAAATCTCCTTCAGAAAGATAGGGTTTTTTTATTAATTACTATTTTTTTATATTCTTTCTGTGTTATATGCTTTAAATGCTCAATTTCTGCAACAAGAGAAGAAGAAATATTTCATTGCTCTGCTTACCCAGATCTCTGAAAGAGCAAAAGGTTAAAACAGTAGTCTAAATGAAAGGACACATTTTTTTAAGCAGCAATCTCACATTTCAGACTGAGTTTGTAATAAAAAATTTCGTCTTTTTAGTAACAATAGTTATTTTATTTTACGATACTTCTTTTACATATTATGCTTTCAGACCGCATTCATCTGTCTTAGACATATTCAGAGCTCTCTTGAAACAATCCTAATTTGTTATAACCAAAAGATGGCAGCACTCCATGCAATATACACTGCCTTCCACTCTTATTTATATTCACTGATCTCTTTGCAAATTCCATTTTATAGTGCTGTAGTTTAAGTCATCCTAGCCAGAGAACTATTTGGAAAGCTTTCAAAAGAGAACACATGCGTATTAATTTGGGAAGGTTAACATGGTTTTGGAAAGATTAAAAATCAGTTCCTTTATTTTCTTTAGTATAGTTCCAGACTCGTTAGCCATTGATATTAAATAAAGGGGTCTGAGAAGCTCCAAGCTGAAGTCCATTTTAGAGAAACCTATTCTCATTTTCTGAGGACTTAAGCACCAGGTATTTTGTCTCATCTAGGTTTCCTGACTCTTTTCAAAATATTTTTTCCTTCTTTTTTTCCCCATATCTTCTTTTTGATCTTCTCCTTTTCCTCCTTGTCCTGTCTCATTCTTTACTGTTCCCTGGTCTCCTGTTGGGCAGATCTCAGCATTTGTGCTCAATACCAGCTCTGTGGTGTAAAAACCTCCTTTATTGTATACCACTACCCATCCCGTGGCTCTGTGTTATCTGATGTCTGCACACTGGTGTACCCAGAGTTGTCTGAATTCATGCTCCTCTGTGAGACCGAACATAAAGCAAGGCACCTCTTTCCCAGTGACAACGGAGTTTGATGGGGGTAGAGGCTTAAGTGGCTGTGTGGCCTTGACCATGTAATACAAAAACAGTAATGAAGAGGCTGGCAACTTCAGAGCACAGTCCTTGCTTTTTTGGAGTGAGATCAAGGGGGCATATACAATGGTCACTAGGAAAGTTGGATTGTTAGTTTGGTTTTAAAGACTAATTAAGAACTGAACTAGTTTGCTGGACAAATCAAGGGGTAAAAAGGAATGTAGAAAAAGAAACCAAGACTTTACTGTACAAAAGGAGCAAAAAAGTGGAATTCCTAATAAATGAACAGCACAAATTTTGCACAGTCACTCTAGAAAGTGCCAAACACTTAATGAATACTGTCATCCTAAATAAGAGGCTAAAACAATGAAATATGTCCTTATATGAAGCCTTTGACAGAATGGAGCCATTAGGCAGATGGATGCAAGAGCCCACATGCAAAATTTTGAAAATATACAGAAAGTTAATAATAAATGGTTATGCTCTACTTTATTCCTGCACAGATATGTCCAAATAAATGAGAGTTCTCCCAAATGGCACAGGCTGCTAAGCTGTAAAATGAACAGGTAAAAGCAACTGAGAAGCCGAAGCATGGTGCGGAATAAGCCCATCCAAGACAATCCCAGAGGCAAGACAAAGTCAGTCCAATATATAATTCATTGTACACATGGATAACTGCATGGGGGAGTGAAAAAAAAAAAAGTATGGAAAATGAGCTTCAGCGCAAAGAGTATGAAAAACTGAGTCTTCAGTTTCATAACATACAACCAAGAATCACACAAAATAGTGTTAATGTGAGAGACTCCAGAATGTGTAAGGAGCCACATTGTTGGGTTTGGGGTTCTTTGCTAGTTGTTTTGTCATCTACATTTTCCACTGACTCTAATTAGACTGAAGACTAATTTTATTCTTTTCTGGTACTTACGCTTATTATCAAAACTTGGGGATATTGTTGATTTTCAGAAATCTTACCACACTCATTAAGTGAGGATTCTCCTCCACTCTATTACAAGGTTCTGACTTTTAACAGAGGCTGTACTGAAAAAGTGTTATTTAAAGGCCTTTCCACATTGAAGTTGGTTTCATTTAATGAGCTAACAAATTTTCTGACCTTAAACATTGTTGCATGGCTGACCTGAAATCCAAGGCTTTGGTAAAGGGGAAGTAGAAAGAGGACTGACCATGGATATTCTGTGACCTTAGTACATGTTAATGTAACATGTTTCAAGTAGTTCCTTTTCTACCTGGAAACTGTGTTTCATGACATCTTTTCTAGTGATGAAGAGTCTCATGGGAAGAAAACAAAACCACCTAACAGTATCTTTCATTTTTATATAGAAATAAATATTAACAACTAATCAATTTCAATTAACAGCTTCATTTTCTATACAAGATGTAAAAAAACTAGCAACAACATACATTAGAAGGAAAATCAAAATCATGAGATTTTAATTCTGTTTAGTAAGAAGATTCTGGAGGTAGGAAGTAGATATTCACATTATGAAAAACAGTAATCATCAAAAAATCCAAGCCACAGGAAGTTTGACGCTGGCAGGAATCTGCTTTATCTCACAAGATGCTACAGGCAGTAGATTTGATGATAATATTTAAGAATAGGTCCTGTCCGATTCAAAATACTCTGTGAAGCTGTGATTCTGTGAAACCATGCGTTGCTGGGTTATTCCTCACTCCCACCTTCCCTCCCCTGTGGTGAGCTGGAAAGGAGGATTGGAGACAAAAAAGGTAAAGATCATGGGTGGAGATAATAACAATTTACTGGAAACAGCGATGAGATAAGAAAATGAGCAGTAATAGCAACAATATTAACAACAAAAACGTACAAGAAAGGCGAGTGCTCACCACTGTCTCTGACAATACCCAAGTGATGCCACATTACCCTGACCTGGAAGGGACCCCTTACTCCACTCCTGGAAAACGATGTGAGGTGGTACAGGATTCTTATTCCTAGCCATACCTCTGGGTACTGCAAAAACTAACCCTGACCTGGCTGGAACCTGGACATCTAGGTAATGCAATCATAGTACGTAAAAGAACAAGACACCTGGGGAGATAGATATTTACATTTGTCCTGGGTAAAAATACCAGTTAAGTGCTTTACTTATGTAATATAGAATGAATAGGATTATCAAAGAACCTGAATGAAAGTATAGGACTGAAAAATTAGCTGGACTTTTGAGAAATTTGCATCTGAGAAATTATGCTGATTACATAATCCTGTGAGAAAATGGTCTTAATAGTCATTAATAGTCTATGCATTGCTGTACCTTGTGTAACTGTGGTTACACTATGAAATGTCAAGAATTAACCTGAGGACAAAAAAAAGGAATCTTCTTTAGTAACAAATAAAATTATTACTCTTATTAAGGATGAAGTCTTGTGAAGCCCAGCTCTGGAAATCTTCATGTGCTGGGACCCAACATTTTCTGTGCAAGACAAATATATCTCTATCATATGTTTCTATGAAATCTACAGAATAAGAAATAATTTCATTGTATTTCTATACCATAAGAGTACAGCAGGTGACCTCCTGAAGGGAATATCAGTGAACCAAAAGAAGCAGAAGAATGTTCCAGTCATGCTCCATGTAATAGTGGCCATTAGCCCGGGGAGCAATTATCTCTTTTAATCCTTAACATTTAAATTTGCAGAAAATATCTGGCATTTAAGAATATCAGCATGTGAAAAGAAATGAGAGAGCAGATTATGATGAGAGAAATGGAAAAGTCCATTCCATTTACGCAGCATCACTTTACCATTATATTGAATAAAGTGCATTTTAATTTTTAATCAACTTTGAGCCCATTCTCTATTGTAACTCAGCACAAGATAAATGAAACAATTATTGTATTGCAAAGTGACCATCTCTTCAAAAGACAATTGTGCTATAAATCCTGAGTACACGCTATGTAAACTTACTTTTGCTCCTGAGCAAAAGTACCTTTCCATACTCTGTCTGTAATATACCTTTCACCAATTTACCTACAGTAGTAGCTGTGGTCGTAGTAACCAGAAAAGACAATTCCTTGTGAACATATTCAGATAGGAGATATTAAAAAGAGGGCTTATCAAGAATTCATTAACATAGGGAATTTGAGTACCTTTACATAATCTCTGCAAGTTTGTCTGCCTCTTGCTACACTTCATTCTGGATTTTTGTAGGTAACATTACAATATATATTTGCACACCATGTTCTGTGCACTGATTTTCTTCTAACTTCCCTCATGTGTTTCAAATGTAGATGTTAGCAGTGCAAAGCTCACTGAAATAAAAAAAAAATCAAACTTTCTGTTAATATAATCTCTTTTCTATCTGCCTTCTGAATAGAGAAAATTAAAAAAATGGAAAGCACTTTGTTTTAGTTTGGGGGTGAATGAAGATAAATACTTCAGGTTTTAAAATTAAATAACATCTTGAGACATGTTACTGAGTTTTCCTCTGCAAACTTTACTAAATTTCCCTTGCTAAGACTGAGGATTAAGAGGTTATTATTGACTCTTTGTTTTACTGCATATATAACTGTAAGTATTTTTTTATCTAAAATAAATATTCCCAGAAACTTTAGTTTCAACACACAGTTGTTTTTATTAGTTTTCTTTCTATGTAAGCATTACCTAAATTGCAAAGATAGTCTCATGAATAAGTGATTGGCTTATGGTCCAGGGGATTGAGATTTAGAGTCAGACTACAGATTTCTGCAAAAATCTGAACAAATCCATTGAACTGTCTGGGTTTCTGTTTCTTGTTTGTACCTTTTGGATAGTAATTGCAAGATTTTCTGTGTTGACACATTAACAACATAGTCAAACCCCAAGTTTAAAAAAAATAATAAGTATAGGCAAAAATGAGGATAAAAATACACGCTTTTTTTAAAAATTTTTTTAAAATTTTTTTTTTAGCACTTGTGCTCTGTTTTTTGAATCTTTATATTGTGAAGTTCTTCTCCGTAGCCAAAAGGCATGGAAAACTCATTTTAGGTTATTTCTTTCTCAAAGAAGTTAATATCTTGCACCTTCACATAACTTCAGACACCAGGGCTGTAAAAAAACACTATCTGTGACTATATTTAGAAAGAAGTCTTTACTGTTGATGTCAGTGTTACCTGTTCATGATGTCTCATGTATACTCTGACCATGTCATCCTTTTCACCTGTCAGAACAGCTATTACAGAAAAAATGTATTGAAAGTACTCTGCTCCAAACTGGCTATGGCTGTAGAGCCACTGAGCAACTCCTAAAATTTGTAATTTCTTCCTTTTAGTTTAGTTAGTAGAAGGAGAAATTCATTTTTTTTGGTGGGTAAAAAATCCTCCAAACCAGCAAAACTCTTAGAATTGTTTAGAAACAAACTCGTCTCATGGATAACAATGTAGCAGTTCTAGTAGAAGAAAGCAACATCTCCACCCAATTAAAGCAAAACAAAAAAACCACCTTTACTTTATTTCTGTGGTGGTTAACCTCATAACAGCAATAGGTGCCTTGTGAACAAAAGACACGTTTACTGTAAATCTCTAATAGATTATGAAGGCTTTTCTGTTCCCTGAAGTTCCTTGGAATGCAGAAACATGTTCATTTCTTTGTCTGAGCAACTCTGATACCACAACCCCCTACCAGCACTCTCTAAATTTGCTGCCCATATTTGTAGAATAATTTCAAGATGGCACTGTTGATTTCTAAAAACTTTAAAAAATTGTTCTAATGAGGTCTATTAGAGGTTTTCCTCCTCTATAGCTATGCTCATCTTTATAGGAATTTTGGTGTTACCTCTTAAGTTAGAGCAGTCAGAGCATACTTTAGGTGTTGTAAGCCTGTAATTGAAAGCATATTTTGTTCTGGCATTTTTCAATTACTGCTTGTCCTTTTTTTGCACAACATCTGTCAATTTGTCACTTGGAGGGTGTTAAGAAACTACAATTTAAGTTGGGTTGTTCTTTTATAAACAGCCTCTTAAAATCCCAAGTGTCCTCCTTTCTTTCATGAGACGTGATTGATATTGTTCTTCCTATATACGTATAATTTACTGACCACATTTAGGGTTTTTTTCCCCTGATTCTCCTTTACACGAATATACCAAAATTACAATATTTTTTTCCAGATCAAATGTCTGCAGCAATGCAGTGCCACTCTTCATATGGAGTATCCTCAGACAGCTTCAATATTGTGAGTCCAGAGATAAACGACCAGAAGGAAAAAGAGAACATATAGTGATGAAAACAATATTTTACCATTTACAGTAAGCTAGAGAATTCTTATTTAAAGAGAGCAGCTTCTTGCCCAACTGCCATCAAAGACATGCACAGTCTGTAAGAAATACCAGCTGAAATGCTACACCAGAGGCAGCTCTAATCTAGTTTAAGCACAGAAAATGAATACATGGCAGCTCAGTTTCCATGAAAGTTTTGCAATGCATGACTGGGATTCTGAGTACTGAGGAGGTTCAGTCTTGATCCCAGCATACCCACAGGCAAGATCACACCTACATCACTTACACTGACCCACCCTGGAATCAAAACTTCTTTTGCTGAGTAGCTAAACCAGAGATGTTGGAAGGAAAAGTAAATGTACCAGGCCATGGAGTTGCTTGGTAGATACAAGGAACAGGCCAAGGCCAGGTGGCAAAGAAATTGGAAAATGAACCTAAGCCAAACATAATTTGAAACTGTGGTCTGATGACATAGTGGCAGAAAGGGCAATACTTCACCCAAAGTCTACAACATGGATACACAGTGTTGTGGATGTCAGCAGAAACTGTGCAGTTGTTGGTGTAACACAAAGCTTTACGGCCTGCAGAAATAGTTTTACAGGCAATTCTTTTTCACTTGCTAATATCTCTTTAGACAAAATGGCGTCCATCTCAGCTACTTGAGGATTCATGTAGTATACTCTGATTTTAGTCCTTTGCTATATTTAGGGAAGTTGATCATAATAACCAAAAGAAAGAATTATGCCTTTGTTGGAATGCATCATTACTTTCCATTCCATTATGAAAGAAGAAAATCTGTATCCCCTCTGCAGGAAGAAACTGGGATTCATTGTAGTTTTTAAAAACATTAAAATAAATAGTAGATAATATTTTTGTCTAATGTGAATTTACACTTGAGAGTATAGAAACATTTTGTTTATTGCTGAAAACCTAGCCTAAAAATATGATGGACATCCTATGGACATGACATAGGTATTATATATTCATTATTAATGTTTATCTAAAAGGTTTGATATCTGTACAGCCAATAGCTGAAGTTCAATTTAATTCTTAGCAGCCACATGAGCATGTAAACATCTAATTCAGAATGTCTGAAATTACATTGATCTGAAAGCCTCAAATATCCTTCATTCTAAGCTTATAAATGTCAGCCTTAGAAATTTTTAATGAGTGGGATATGACGCAATGTAATCCCCAGTTGGACCCAACACTAGATGCAAAAGAAAAAGAGCAATATCTATTATGCTATTTTGCATCAATTGTTAATGATCTGTTTTACTAAATCAAGAGCACACTTACTGCATGTACTTGTCCTGAAAGTGAAAAATCTACCACCATGTATAGGACTAACAAACTAATTCAAACAGCAAGTACGAAATGAATGAAATGGGCCAAACTTCTTCCTTCATTTGGCAGAAGCCACTGAGTTGTGCCCCTGTAAAGAGAAGCAGCATCTTCTCTATGTTAAGCCCACTGAAAAAAATGAGAGCTGAAATTCACAATATAGTCTCTTATTGTCATATCAAAATGAAAGGAAGCAGAACTATGGAAAAATCTGAGAGGTAAAGAAGGAATAAAAGTATTTTTATAAGACTGGAAGATTAAGGATACAAATTCTCTACCTTGAATACAGCAGTACAAGCAATAAATACGCTGTGCCCCTTCAGATCTCAAGATAGCTGACCCTTATCTACTGAACTGTTGAAAGAAAACACTCATGCCATTCTGTCAGACCAAGGTCTGGCCTTGCCTCTGCTACTGCCATGAGGAAGCACAGTATTAATTATAAGACTAATGCAAAGTCTGACACAATATTATTGCTAAGGAAAATATTAGGATCTTAAAGCATATGCCCAAATAGGTTGCTAAATACAAAGGTTCTGCTGGACTTATTAAATTGGAGGCTATTTGACACAACCTTTAAGGAAATCACCCTTACCAAGATCATTTGGAAGGCAAGGTATGAGAGGAAAACTGGCTCTTTAAAATGGCAAGTGGCTGCAGTACCAGAGGAGGTTGGAAAGAAATCAAGTGGAGCAGAATAAACATGAAAATGTGAAGAATAAACCATATAAGAATATAGTTCTGAGAGGAAAGGTGTAAGGGAGAAACACGAGTGAAAGTCTTGAGCAGAGTGAATTTTCATAATCACGGGAGAAGAATAAAAAAGTGCTGATGAGTCACCCTGCAGACTCACCAGTACAGTAGGATTTGGGAGTTCAATATGACTTGGTGATGTATACTGGGACTGTGGCAAAGTGAAAGTGGTTCTGCACAGCTGCACTGGAGTACATTACAACTAATCTGTGTGTTCATGCTTCCAAGTATATCAGAAGAAATTTTATTGAATAAACAACTCTGAACCTCTTGTACCTTTATTTTGTACTGTGATTAGTTCAATGCTTATTGCAAATCTATCTGATCTCAATTTTTGTTTATTCTTGTATTTTGTCATTATGACACTTGTAATTATAGGCTCTTGAGTTCTTTCTCTTGTTGTTTGCTCTTCTGCTAAACACAATATTAGCCCTTCAGAAATCCATTTATTTCTACTAGCTAGCTATGAACCACTTATTGGCCGTGCCACAAATGAGTAGTCTCTAATTAGCCCATCCATTAATTGTTCAGATTCCTGAAACTTTATTTAGACTACCATTGCATAGTCAATGGTCAGTGACACCATCTGAGAGCATCTGAGTTTTGTGTGAAAAAACCAGTCTTGCCCAAGTGGTGTGGAAACCTTACACAAGAAGAGTCTTCAGACAGAACTACTACCTTGCACTCCCAAAGCTTCCATCTCACTTCCACCACCTGCTAAATGCTGCCAGCCACAGCTGAGTCTGGCACAAGCAGCTGAAGGGTGACAGAGGCTGTGATGCCATGTAGAGTATGTTCAAAGCAATCAGAGAACAGATTCTGGGGCCAAGGCCCCAAGATCTTATAACTGTCACTGGTGATGCAAGGCATACGACATTTCCATGCTGGGAATAGTGGTGGAAAAGTATGCCTTTTCCAGAATCTTGATCTTTTAAAGTAATACAAATTGATGAAATTTTGCAATCTGACTCATGCTTTTGCTCAAAACCCCACAATTGCAAAGATAGAAATTGTTTACTTCTATTGTGAAATAGAGGACTCAACAGGATCTTATTTTTTGCCAGTAGTATTTCTACCAGAACAAACATGGAATTACCTTGACTGTTTCCTTCAGTTTCCTCTCAGAGCAAAGGGCAAACAGCTTCAATTTATTAACTTTTGACAGATAACTTAACTATAATCTTTCAACACCATCAAGCATATAAATGGTTACTAGATTGCCATATGAAGCTAAAATATGATGATATTATTTGAGGTAAGCCATAAAAATAAAGATGCTACAGATGTAATGACCATGGTGTAGCCGGTGTAAGCTCTCCAGAATTCATATCGTTGCTTAGTACTGATAGCACTGTTTCCCTTTAACTTTTCGGGGTATATACTTTATAATAGATACAAAGGATGGTTTAAATTATCTGAGTATTTATGCTGCATTTAACGGCATTAGGTTTACACTCTATCTCTTTGTTGTTCAGACTGGTCTTTTCTCACTTGCTATGGATCTCATGTTAGCTTTTCAATTACAGATTTCAGGGAATGGCGGTTTATCTTTGAATGTGACTCAGCAATTCATGAATACATAACCTTGTCAGAACAGCTGGAGCATATCTCTTACCTGCTCTGTGGGATGTGCTAAATGCTTTTTTCACAAAGTGAGAATTTGTTAAAGTGTGACTCCAATGCAGTAAAAATTACCATACAGAACTGACCTTGGAGGCGGTATTTTTAAAATTTTGTTGAGTTTTTAATGCTTTATCTTGTTCTGAAGGCCTTTGGAAAAGATCTGGTCATCTGAAGGTAACCAGAACTCTGTCTTGAATTTAGTTATCTTAAATTTAGTAACATTCTATTCAATAGAAAGTTGAAAACAGCTGAATTGAGAACATTTCACAAGGAAATGTTCTAATTCTTCAGGAGTCATTTTGGCATTGTTTGACAGCACTTTTCCTTTCATCAGTGAATTTGCACTGGACATGGCATAAGATATTGCTTGTACTTACCCAGGAGCTGAATTCTGAATTGCCATGACTTACAGCCAAGCTTGAACGGCTTCATTGCCACTCATACCTGAGCTTCCTGCAATTAAGACCAAATTTTTCATTTGTACAAGAGAGATTTAATGGTGTCACTGTCAACTATCAGACAGATCTGTTAATAAGGCATTCCTAGCATTTCTTGTAACCTACCATAGGTGTCAAAAGTGAACTTGTTCTGAATTGTGAGTCTCTTTCAGTCATACTCTGATAGCTCCACAGACACGTCTCTGAGTATAGGTGACAGCAGGATCAATAATTTACCAGCAAAAAGTCTGTCCTGCTGAAAACTTGCCTTTGCCTATTTTTGCAGCTTTTCTTCTCCCACCTGCAAGAACATTCCTTCTCATGAGTGGTTTACCACTACCAATAAGGAATGCTGTAGAAGGTCGCATACGCCAGATTCCACTTTGGCCAAGATAACTTACATACCTGCCATTGTCATCTCTCTGTTAAAAGAGACAAAAGTGACTTCTGCCTTCCATTGTCACCAGCATCACCAATACCAGTAGTATTATTATTATCATCACTGCAGCTTTTCAGAAGGTCTGGTTCAAATCTAAGCTTTTTCCTAAGGCAGTAAAGTAAACTGGACTGATGTCTCCTGCAAAACCTGAGAATGCAGAATATCTAGTCTTAGCAGGCTGTCCCTCTCCTTTTGTAGATTTAGAGTCTGCATATAAGCCAAAACCACTTTCTCTGGTGGGAGAGGGCATGGTAAGCACAGCAAAGACAAACTGACAAAATATAAATAATATTTGGTAAGCTACACTAATTCTCAAAACCCAACAATGAATGAAAAAAAAATCAGTCCACGCAGGATAGTTTTTAAACCTAATAATTTTTAGGCCAAGATGTAGATGATTTGTGAAGGTTTGGGTTTGCAATGCTATTAGGATTTTCAGCAGCTCCTGCTAACATTCTAATTAAGGTTAGAAGCGTGTCTAAGTAAATTGGTTTAGGTGAAATAGCAGCTTACAATACATACATGAGAGGAGACAAAAATATGACTTCTAGACACAGACTCCAGGAAACTTTTCAATCCTTATTTTACATTGGAAAATCTAAACACAGTTTAAGGTTTGCATTCCTATATTTTACCATCATTTTTTTCTATATAATTCTCCTCTGAAAAATTTTATGAGTTTTCTTTTTCTGATTGTGAATTTATGAGTGCAAATAAGGAGTAACAAAGTAGAAAGTTGAGCTTTATATCAACTCTTAATTGGAAGCAATTGCATTGTCTATAAAAATCTCCATCAGGCTAGAGTAGTGATAATACAGTAAAAAAAAAAAATAGTCATTTAGGTGATAAGGGTGAATATACAAAGATTTAGTTACGAATAATTTCACTGAGCAGAATTTAAAAATAAATTTTTATTTTAAAAATTTAAAAAATTAAAATAAATTTTGCCTGGTATAGATACCATACCTATAGATCTCATTTGTTTCTGTTTTGGATCTTCAGCAAAGATATGTTATATTATTAAATATTTTTTAAAATATTTCAGAATGGAAAACCTGTTCAAGTACTTTTTATTTATATGCTCTTTTTTATAGAATAAAGACTTAATTTCAACATCAGAGTTTATCAAGTAATGTCTCTGATGCCATTAAAACACATTTTAATGTAATTGCAAGGTAGAGTGAGAGAAGCAGAGGGCATGCATTAGTAGAAGTAGCTACTGGAAGCAGCCCAAATAATAGAACACCTAAAGGTAATTGCAAGGGAAATGAATCCATGTAAGAAGTAAAATACTTAAAGCATTCCCTGGTGTGAAAGTCCTCTTTAGCTGTAATGGTGCTAGCAAGTGCTCCTGTAGTACTTTCTTATTCTGTATATTTTCTACCATCAGATAAGATAAATGGAAATGTCTTTTTGTTCATTGACAGTATTGTCCCTTCTGACTGAAACATTTTATTCAAGTCTGAAATTTTAACCCTACTGACATGAAATCATAGTTTTCTGTCATCATGTCAGTGACCCACATTAATGTTATAGAAGTGTTGTAGAGCAGCAGCACCTGAGTTCTACTTTTTGTAAAATAAACCTTTGTGGAAATTGGGCCAACAGCATAAATTTAGCACAGACCTTACTGCTAATGCTTTATCAGAAAAATGCTTATCTTGAAAGCATACTCCATGCCACAGACAGGCCATGAAATACCTGGAAGGATTAATTTTTTTGGTAACCCACTTCTAGTATAACAGCATGATATGAAAGGATGCTCTGGGGGAATTTATTTATGTTACAAAATAGTTCATTTTTAACAATTTAAATTACATTTTTTATAAAGTTATAGTATTTTTAGTAATGAAGAAAATTATCCAGTACTTGGCAAATTACAAAGATGATTTTACTTCCTTTGGTCGCATGAAGTAGATCTTATACAAACAAACATTTCAACAAGTACCAGAGTTGTTATTCAACTATAGCTGTTATTCAGATGAGTGGGATACTTCTAATGTAGGCAACTTTGGAAAGATCATATAGACCTAATTTTACAGTTTTCTTCAATAACAGACTCTTAAGGTTTAAATTCCTAATTTCTGCTCCCTCTTCCCCTGTGTCTTACAGCAAACAGTAATATACCTTCTTCACACTGAAGTGCATGTTCATAGCAATTAACAACTATAATAACATTTTAAAAATCCCAAATGATGAGAGTTACTATGCACTCCTTATTTATCTGTGTATGAATAGAAACCAGTTCTCTCACAAAAAAATGTGGTTTGTATTTGGCTTCCTCCTTTACTCTTTATCAAAAAGTCTTCTCCACTGCTGAAAAAAATTGGCTTGTTGTAGTATCATTTGCAATTCAGGTGAATTTTTGCAGAAATGCTGCTTTTCTACAGTGTCTAGCATATCTGTTTAACATATTGATGATAAGGAAGTTCTGACAAGTTTAGAATGAAAAGTGTGAAAAACAAATATCCCATTTTTATTGTATTTTGTTTGCTTTCTTATTCCAAGTGAAATGTTTCCTCATTGCACAAGACATCAATAGACACCTGTGGAATTCACAGAAAAAGAATCATGGAACGGTTTCTGTGGGAAGAAACATTAAAGATCATCTAGTCCTAACCCTGCAGTCATGAACCTTCCTCTAGACCAGGTTGCTCGAAGCCCCATCCAACCTGGCCTTGAATGTTTCCAGGGATGGGGCATCCACAACTTCTCTGGCAACCTGTTCCAATGCCTGATCACCATCACAGTGAAGAATTTCTGCCTAATATCTAATCTAAATCTACCCTCTTTCAGTTTAAAGCCACTCCCCCTTGTTCTATCACAAGCCCTTGTAAAAAGTCCCTCTCCAGCTTTCTTTTGGGCCCTTTAGGTAGGGGAATTAATCTACTGGTAAATGGAAATGTATTCACATTCACAGCAACAGAGGAGTGGCAAAATCATAATCCTCCTATATATTTTCTGTTTTAAATTCTAAATTTTGTTAGCCTGTGTCCTGAGCTGAAATTACCATGAGGTCCTACTGAATAGGAGACCCTTTCTACTTTACCTGTTACAGCTGCTTGAAGAATCATCCCAAGGCTGGAAATTGGTCTGTGCATTTTCCTAATGGAGTAAACTGCATGCATGTCTCTTCATTTTCCTGCACAAGGCATTATTCTATCAGCACCTGACTTTGTTCACTCTTTAAAGGGCTGGAAAAAAATTCTCTAGTGAGAGAAAAACAGTGAGAAACTTAAGGTGAAAGGGGTATGAAAATCAGACTGCTTTTTTGGCTAGTTTAAATTTGTGGAACTCTACTGCTGTCCGTGGTTACAATTCTCCAGATAAAATAAATTGAATAGTTCCTCTGCTTTGCCTACCTGAACATCTGGTCCAAGATTTTGCTTTGTAAAACAAGTGACAGACTAATGGTGTTTCTCTTATTACCATTTGTGTTTTCTTGGTGTTTTATGAAACAAGATGAGGCTGAAAGTAGTAACTGGTTTTAAAAGTCACTCTGTACAGATTAGTGCAATTTCTATTAGAATTAATTAAATTAAAAACAAATAGTAAAATGAGTAAATAAACCCCAAATGCAGGTAGTTCTAGCTGGTCTGTGAATGTAATTTGCAAATTTGTTTCTCTAAATGTACAGGGTAGGATAATCAAGAGTGAGTTAACAGCAGACCTGTGAGGGGGTGAGGGACTGGGCTGAGAAGCAAAGGACTTGGAGTGAGGTAAACACAAAATCACCAAGACAGAACTCCAGTGGACCACCTCCTGCACTTCCATGTAAGCAAGGAAATGCCTGTTCTGGGGCAAACACCACCACCATCCCAACCCTTTCTGACAAACCAGCATGCTGGGGTGCCTCTCTGAAGTGCCTGCACACTAATGCATACAGCATGGGGAACAAATATGAGGAGATCTGTGTGCAGCGGTAGGGCTACAACCCTGTTGGGATCACAAAAGCTTAGTGGGATATCTTCTATGGCTGGAGTGTTGCAATGGAGGGATATATGGTTTTCAGGAACAACGGGCCTTTAGGTGAGAGAACAGCTGGAATGCATGGAGTTCTGCCTTGGGATTGATAGGCCAACAGAAAGCTTATGGTTAAAGAGAAGATCAATATGGGTGTAGTGTCTGCTAAACCCACCTGATAAGGAAGAATAAGTGGCCGAGGCCACTGGACCTTATGGGTGACTTCAGCCACCCTGGTATCTGCCGAAGGAACAACACAGCAGGGCATAAGCAATCAAGGATGCTTCTGGAGAGAATCCATGACAGCTTCCTGACCCAACTGATCAAGAAGTTGTAACGACTAAGGCACGGACTCAGACCAGCGGGGAACCTGACACATTTATTCAAAAAAAGGAGCTGGTTTAATACACTTCTTCAAGACACAGCATTTCCTTATATGGTATTTTCCACTAAGCGCCCTATCACACATTGCCACGTCAGCAATGCACTCCCTTAATGTCCTTATGTGGGGGTGATCGTGCACTGCCCGCCTGTCTGGCAGCTTCCGGCGGGCTCCTCTCCACAGGGCTCTGCCATGTGCCATCTTCTCCCTGCAAGGTCAGGCGGAGACAAGCTACTCTGGGCTGCCATGGCGTTCTGCAGGCACCTCCCGCAGCCTGTAGCTCAATTCCATCCTATCTCTCCCCACAGAAGCCAGTAAGTTGAGGTGCTCTGCTGGATCTCATCCTCACAAACAAGGGCTCATTGGAATTGCAAAGGTTGGAGGCAGCCTTGGCTGCAGTGATCATGAGATGATGGAGTTTGGGATTCAGGGAAGAGGGAGTAGAGCAAAAAGCAGGTTCACAACCCTAGAGTTCAGAGAGCAGACTTTGGCCTCTAAGGATCTCCTTGGAAGGGTCCCATGGCATAAGGCTGTGGAGGGAGAGGGGCCAAGAAAGTTGGTTCATATTCAGAGGTAACCTGCAAGTCCTGTCAGGGTGACTGGGCACTGCAACAGGTCTCCATCCTTGGAGATATTCAGAAGGAGTCTAGACACAGTCTATGTGTCCTGCTTAAGCAGTGGTATTAGATAAGATGACCTCCAGATGTCCCTTCCAATTTCAGCCATTCTTTGACTCTACAATTCTGAGATTCTGTGAACTGGTACACAAAGATTAAGAAACAGTTTACTTGACCTACATTTTGAAATATACTCAAGATGGCATGCAGGATAAGAAATGTAATAAGGCAAATATCAATCTTAAACTGACCGCTCTTCCCTACTAAACTACCCTTTAATCCTATACTTGATATTTGGGTGGTTTTATGCTAAGAATTACTATTTCTAAAAGACAAAAATATACTCATAGTGTACAGCATCTAGACAAAGTGATGCATTCTGTTTTTAACACAAGTTATCCTCCAAATGAAATTGAAGCACGGAGATAATCAGAAGGTAGAACTACAGCTGTGTTTGGTATATGGCTAATCAAAGAAAGAAACTGTTTGGTTTGATTCTTATCCTGATGTCCTGTAAAGAATTAATGTGAGTAGCTGACACTCTGAGCATTTACTTTGTAAATGGGGAAATCAAGGAAAAAGACAAAAATCACCGTAGCACAATTACAACTGTCCCTGAAAAATGGAGTAACCTAAACAGCAATGTATTTCCTCAGGCTTCAAGGTTTTAAAAAAAAATAAAATTACATCTTAGGAGATTTATTAGTGCTCTTTATTATCTGCTCATGGGCAAGGTTTCTCATATGTAAAAATTCACCTTTAAATTACATAAAACTTCCCTTCCTGGTGAAAATAATTCCAGAAACCTGACAGTAGTAGCAACAATGTGTGCCAGTTTTACGCAGTGGACATATGAATAGATACTGATAAAGCCAGTCGAAACTATTCTCTTAATCCTTCCTGAGGCATTATATTTTTATTATTCAAACTGGAACTGTGCAGTCTCCTAGGTACAAGGGTCTATTATTCTGTGCATATGTTTATGTTTGTGTATGGATGTAAATATATAAATATATAAATAAACCACAGAAGAAACTAGGGCTCACTATTCCAAAGGCTAAATGTTCCAAAACTCCTTGGCATTCAGTAGACCAGATGTGTGCGCTTTTTAAAAAAAATTATTTTTGTTTTTTTTAAAGAAGTGAGATGTTTAAAACCAAACATTTTCACTGTCTGGAGAATGTGATCCCATTTCCAAGCTGTGGCAGAGAAATGCATAGATGCCTGTAAAACCTCTTTTTGGGTGCTCAGACACTGTTGTAAACTATCTATGTACCAGTGAAAGGTATAGAACTGTACATCCAGAAGGAAATTACAGCCCTAGTGCACACAGACTAGCAAGGTTTTGAGTAGAAGTAGCTCCATATTGTCACACATTCTGTTCTATAGGCGGTATTGGTTTTGCATTTTTGTCATCAAATATATGCCTGATTTTTTTCCAGTAAGACAATAAATTATTAAGGCAGTATTTATCATGAAAGAAGACAATATCTAATAAGATGCTCAGAGTAAGAGTTTAGTAGAGGGATTCTTGCAGCCTGAACTCCTGGCCACAATATACCTGTCAGGCTCCTGAGAGCACTATTAGGCTACATTAGCCCTGATCAGTACACATTATTGACATCAAAATTTACAGTTTTTTCAATGACTACAAAGAAAGTTCTGGCTCCTTCACTGTTCCATAACTATTTTGGAGAGCCAGAGACCATCTGGCAGAGCAAGAGAAGAAACTGGGGTGTGACAAGGGCTGCAGACTTGGGCTCTAGTCTGAGATTGAAGAGAATTAAGAGCAAGGCCTAAGGATGTTGCCAAGTGCCCTTTGTTCATAGCTCAGACTGTGCCCATGGCTGGGCTCAAAGTGTTGCACTCATTATCAGTGTAGGCTCCTGATTCACCTGACATGAAGGTGTTACTCTCCCACAGCCCCAAAGCCCTCAGTCTCTGCATCTGAGAGGTCAGGTCTCCACATCAAGGCAGAGGTTCCCAGCTCCACAGCTGTTCCCCTCTGGCAGCCAGGGCAGTCCATGGCCTCCCCTCCACTCGCCCAGTCCCCCCAACCATGGCCTGCCAGGGTGCCAGTGCTGTGGGAGCACAGTCTCCACTCTTGGGGGTTTGGAAGCAGCTGATGATCCCCTCCTGGAGAGGACCCACAGGATTCCACAGGTGACAAGTGCAAGGTGAGTTTCATTTGGACACCCAGGCTGAGCTGGTGCTGTGTGTCAGTCATAAGGACACATCACCTTGTGGATCAAGGTGTGTTAAGACCCATGTTCAGAGTACAGATGTTAGAAACAGCAGCCTGCAGGAGGTCTGTGGAGTGGGATGGGCTTTGGGAGACAGTGGCACACATTGCCTTAGAACTGAATATTTTCATATTCAATATTTTCAGCTCAGCATGCTGAGCTGCCTTGGAAGGTGAATGGGGAATTGCTCTTTCCTTCATTTATGGGCAGAAAAATTCATGACCAATGTAACTGGACTTTATTATTTTTTCTGCTAGGAAACCTAATAAACCTTCTGCAGTAGGTCAAGTGCCGCTCCTGAGTGCAGCTCCTGCATCTGGCTCCTGTAAAGCCTAAAAAATTTCTCTCTCAGCAGTGTGGTCAGAGTCACCCACCAAGCTGTGAAGCCTCTAAGACACTTAACAAACAGAGAAAAGTCTCCCTTTAAGGTCAGTTTTCATGCTTTTTGCAACAATGCAGAGAACTGTTAAACATTGCAGATGTCTCTGAACTAACTGTTTGTCAGGGATGAAATTGCAACTTTCCAGTACCTCAACCTCCATTAATATGCTTCTAAGAGAAGCAGAGCTTGAAAAATATGTGAAACATTTTTTTTTTGCTGCACTATAAAATGTCTTAGCTCCCATTTAATTTTTTCCACAATTATTTACAATAAAATTACTTTAATCTACCTATAAATCCTTACCTGGTACATTATTTTTCCAAATTGCTTTATTAATCCTTAGTTATTATTAATTAGAAATGGCACAAACAGCACAATCATTTCCTTAACTCTGGCCGACAGCTGGGCTTTAATTGACTACAAAGCATGACTTTGGTATCTGGATTTTATTTCTCCTCTGCATTAGCAATGTCACATGGTTGCACAAGGAAAAAAAAGAAAAGAGGAGAAGATCTATTTCTGAGTGTTGTTTTTAACTATATAGACAATGTTTTATTGTAACTATAATGGATTAGAACTCGTGGTAATTCTGAAATAATGCAGGCAGACAAAGCAGTTAGCAGCTTTGTATTCAAAATTATTAGCTGTTTTTTTTTTTTTAATTTTTCAAAACCCTCTACCATAGGTATAAGTTAACTTTGCTGCTGGCAGCATTGGTCTCTCTCTGCCATGTTTGTGGGACCCACAGATTATATGATGTGTGAAACAAATTGTGTAACTTCCCTGCAGTGACAATTCATCTGGCAAAATATTTATGTTTAACAGTGCGAGATCCTGGTAACTGCTTGGTTTCATGGGAAATCATGGGAAGAGCATGATTTTTCCTTGGATACTCTTCACGCACTTGCTGACTGTACTTCTTTGACTTCTTTTAGCCACCTACTGGAAGTCTTATTAATGATATAAAAGTAATATAAATTGAGTACCAGGGATGGAGGAACTTTCAGCTTCTACATCTAAATAGTAAGCAGAAGAGTGGAAGTACGCTGATAACACTGAAAATATTTGAAATATTTGCATTTTGTGCATATCGCAAAATGAGTGTTTTTTCCCTGAATGACAGTGTTATTACTTTTACTGATATGTTGCATGTAGACTGCTAACCCACAGGTTAAAAGTGAGACTGGTTTCCCAGTTGATACTACCATATTCTCAAGTTCATCGTATATCCTGCTTCAAAACACAGAAGAATTAAAGAATCCTGATCTTTTTCTCTGTCCAAGCATTTGTAGAAGGTGCTTTGGAAGTGTGAGAAAATGACCTACTTCTGAATTAAAGAAATGATTTATAATTGGATGTGGAGTTTTGCTAATGTAATCAGGACACAGGATATAAAACTGTACAAAATAGAAAATCTGTCATTTAGAGAGATATGAATGTACAATGCAAATGTAAGAACTATGGCCCAAGGACTATGAAAGTGATCTGATGAAAGAATTATAATGGAATCTCTTATAAAGGGGTTTGTGTTATTGACATCTTAGACATTTACGTAAGTGTTCAAGGAAAGGAAAATGAGGGCTAGTCCATGTAAAAGAGATCCATTTCAGGAAAAAGGAGAAAATACAGTAGAAAAAAAATTATTAAAGTCTGATGAGTCACCAAGATATAAGAACTTGCTATCAAACCTTGTATTTCTTTTAGACAAGGAAACTTAACTTTTTTAGAATAATTTAAAAAAACTTTCCTATTTCATCAATTCTTAATTAAGCTAATAATTTTTATATTGGTTCAAGAAGCAGTGTTTCAGACATAAGGGTAGGAAAAGCCTACTGCTGCCCCCAGCTACTTGTGTGACCTTGAACAATTAAATTTTTTCTGGATTTAAGATTCTGATTCCTAAGGTCTAAGGGGCATATCCTTAGTGGTAAGGTAAAGATTGTTGGTGATTTGTTGAAATGCTGTAATAATGGGTTGCATGTGCCAATACAGTTCACTCTGTGGATGAATAAATACTATTTAACTATTGTTAAAAATATTAACATTGTTAACAATGAAAGTTAATTTATGCAGTGTTTTAGTTCTTCCCACTCTTTAACCATCTTTGCTAATGCAGTCTTGGAAAAGTAACCCCTCTAAAAAATCCCAAACAAAACCAGCTTTTCTCTTCTACCTACAAATTGGCAGATTGCCATTCACAGAAGTCAGTGGTATTGTTTGAGTGCCCAAATATTCCATCCTCCCAAAACTCCTCATTCTATTTTGTATATTTTGAATTGTACTTTAGTATGTTTTAAAACATGTTCTACAGATTGAGAGATTCTGAGAACAGAGGCTTGCTTCCTAGCTCTCTGTAAGACAAAACCTACTATATGGACCCAGTCCCTGAACAAAGCATACACATTCATGCACTGAAAAATAGTTATTCTGTATAACAGTATTTCATTACAACATATATTCAAGTGCATTATGTACTTTTTGGCTCAATTTTTGCTATTTAAAATGGGTCTAAAAAGATTTACTTACACCTTAGATGGGGTTCCTTTGTTAAATTGATCCATTGCATCTGGAAAGGACCAAATATTAAGAGAGAAGGGTAGGAGCAGAGGGACTACAGCTACACATCAAATTCCTTTTCAGTACATACAATTCCTGTTTTCGAAAACTTGACGCTTTCAACCAATTATTGCTGAGACTAAAAATGAGAATTTTTCCCCAGTTTTATTAAATCAACCCAAACTATGTAGAAGAAAGAATCTTCTTTCTATATACAGCCTTGTGCAGAATGCTGTAAACTGTCAGAAACACTTAACTTCATGCTGAAATGTTTTGTACCTACTCTGTCCCTCTCTTGATATTTGCTATTGTGAAAAGGAAAGGACAAGTAAGGCAGTTGAAGGTTACCCTGACACCACCAGCACACACACATACACGCACAAAGAAAAAAAAAAAAAAAAGAAAAGAAAAAAAATAATGTTTTCAATTATAAATAGTGAATTCTAAGAAACAGCTGCAACATGTTTCTGCATTCTTTGTTTCTGACTGCTTTCCCTTCATGGCTTGAGCAACCAAAAGTATTAATTCTGGGTAGTTATTTAAATATAGTTACTTGCATAAAATCCTCTGCCAAGATCAGAGAAAAGGGATTAGGATTAAACTGTTCTAATCAAAAGTAGTGTGGGTTAGTTGATTTTTTTTTTTCCCCTGATAGGAACTCTATGGCTCCAAGAAACAAGTATTAACACTGTAGGGACTTCAGTATAGTGCATATGTCTCAGTGCCAATAAATACTAAATGCAGAAAATGTTTTTTTTTTAATTTCTTTTTTCCATAGATGTCAGTGGATGTATTAAGGGATGTTAAGGATAGTAGTAAAATACCATGTTGCAAAATAACATCAGCACTAGGTGTGTTTCTATTTTTACCAGTTTGTAGAATGACTTTGGCTTGTTTGACTTCCTTACAGAAGTCACACACGGCAAGTATGCAACTAACTAGAGTTAGAGCTCATCCTTGTTGTGACTGTAATTGCAATAACAACAATAAACAGAATGTTTTCCTGTCATATTTACTTTGCTTCTGTAATGGATGAGGTACAACAAAATCGTATATACAAAAGATATCAATGTAAGGATAACATCTTAAGATCATGCTATCCCTTTGGGTCTTCATTTCCATTATTTTATACTTTTTTCTTCTTTTTTTTGGTTTGAAAATGACTGCTAGTGACTATTTGCAGATAAAATGATTCTTATTATATTTAAACTAAATCTAGGTATTTAGTTAATTGTTATTATTTAGTGTGCATGGGTGTGAAAACATTTTTTAATGAGGCATAATTGGTATTTTAATTATGAATAGTGTGGACATGTTGGTCTGAGCTGCTCTTCAGAAGGATATACTGCATGTTACAGGGGTCACAGTAGGTTTACAGCTTTTTTCAGTTAAACTGGTTGAACTGCTGCAGAGATGATATATTACCCATTCCTCTACAGCATGGAAATCAGGAACAAATTTGTATTTCTGGAACAAATAGAAATTTTTAGGTCTTGGCTACCAAAATGCCATCTCCATTTAGTGCTTCCTGAAAGACGTGTTGCTGCCTTTATTTCTCTAGTCTTTTGCATGATCTTGCTCCCACAGAGGCAGGTATTAAGGATGCTTCAGTCAATTCTTCTATGCTTGGAGAGGAGCACTTACTGCAGATTATTTTCAAGTACTCTATTGCCCATTTATAATCAGAGAATGAAGGGTCAGTGGACAAAAGTGCAGTGGTTGGAGAAGCTGAGGTGTTCTCAACTGTGTCCATGAAGCGAGGAAGGTCCTGGCAGATTTGATACTAGGATGTAGTCCCTGCTAATGTTTAGAAGTGCTTTGTCTGATCGTAGAAGGTTGTCTGAGAGGGCAGAACTGGTGGAAGATAACTGCAAGTATTTGTGTTGAGCATCTATGTGAAAGAGAGAAATTGTGCATTTCAATGTTGTTCTTCCTTAATTTAATAATTTGTGTGGCTATAAGCCTGTGTGAGTACACTATTGAAAGTATCCTTCTTTTCAGAAATTAATTGTAATCTCATTGAAGATAAATACGAAATATATTCCATCATGTTGCTGAAACATCTTCTAGTAGTCTATGAAAGTTGGCTCAGATGTTGTAGAAACAGTGATTGCAGGGATCATTATTGGTGAGGCAGCAGATTGGTAATGAGGTTTGGAAAATATTTCTATGGTCCCATGCAGCCATCCAGCAGCAGGCTGAAGATAACTTAGATGTTAATTTCTTGGGGACAGAAACTGTCTCTTTCACAGCACGTATGAATCAGAATCATGACTAGGCAGCATTAGCAGTATTACAAGTAATAAAAATGTTGTTTAACTCTCTGTTCTGTCCTGTGATAGTTGACTAATCTGGCCTCTTGATAGTCTCAGTTAGGTGGAGAAATTGATAGAGGAGTTTTTCAGCCAGTCTATTGTTTCTCTGAATTGGAAAGTTTCAAACCGGAAACTATTTGCATTTTTCTCTAAAGTTTTGTTCTAGTGATTTTTTTTATGTGCTTTCCTGGTTTTTCTTGGGCTCTTTTTCTTTTTTTCCCTGCCTTCCTTCTGTTTCTCTTACAGAGACCTGTGCAAACTTACCTGTGATGCTTGGGGGATTGCTTGAATCCTGAGGCTATCTCATTACTGACTTTGTTTTCAGGAGAAGCTCTAGCTAATGTTACTGTAAAGATCCCCTTTCTAAAAAAATGGGTCCTGATATCATATTTTCCTTCTTTCAGCTTGATAGGAAAGAGACTCTGATTTTTGGATAATGATGCTGGATTCTGTACTGCTGGGCTCTAAGCATATCGTTTTATATGTGCCAGCTCTGTGGAGTTAGTGCATCTTGAGCTTAAATCATTGCACCATGATTTTCTTGCTCTAATGTCATGTACGTTCAGCACTGAAACAAAATTAAAGTTTATGTAACAATGCTGTGTGTACAAACCCAAAAAGAAGTTTAGAAGCAAAAATTTAAATACTTGGTAGCGGGATACCTTTTCAGTTACTTAACCTCTTGTCTAAAATCCCATGCTTTCATCCTCTGAACCAGCGTTTCTCACAAAACACCTTCTTACCGTTGCCCCCCGCTCTGAATAATCTTACCTGGCATTTCTTAGGGAGGCTCCTTCAGAGATAGGTTTTGGCATACAAATGCAATTGCCTTTAGTTGTTCTTTGGGAAGCCATTTGCTCTGCGTTTGGGGTTCTTGTCAGTCCTACTGAGCAAACAGATAACAAACAGTAGAGATTTTTTGGTTATACTTAGGTGTAGTTTGCTTCTGCATGAGTGGTTGCTTGATATTTTTATGTTTTGAGTCTCAGAATCTCTGGAACAATATCGGCACAAGCCATATTATTTAACTAAACTGACTGGCTTACTTAATGTTAGGTGTGTTGTTTGATAAAGGTATGAAGAGAAAACCTGCCTTTCCCGTCTTTTGCTGCAGGTTCGTGTCACATAGACATTTTGTTTGCTATATTATGTCAGAAAATGGCTTCTTGTGATTGTCTAAAATGAAGGATGATACCTTAATCTACCACTACAACCAATACTATTCTTCCTCCTCTTTTCTGTATAGTACAATTCTAACTAAAGAATTAAGCAAGTAAAGTGTCAATTATGCCCTCGTATTTGTAGCCAGTTGGGTGAAGGAGAGTTCACACAGAGCAGCTTTTTTTTACTTTCTGTTGTCCTCTGTCAAAAGGCCAAAAAAAAAAAAAAAGAGTTCAGCATTTCCCCAAAGAATTAAGTGTTATCCGTGTCACAATAACTGGCACAGGCTCCCATTGTTTGAATAGCTGAGGCAATGGTCTATACATATGAAAATTCTCCTAGAGAAATATATAGAACATAGTTTGGCTGCTTTGGACTTCCTTTGACAAAGTAACTGATCTCACAATGCACAGAAGATGATGTGTCAGTCTGCCCTTCAACAGGAACAAACATATCTACAAAAGGCTTTTCCTTGGGTCAAGTGGTTGTATCTTGCCATGAATAATTAACCAGAAGGTACAGAAATATCTTTGGTTTTCTGGCTTATGCATACCCTTTCACCGACTTGTTTAGAAATTAATTAAATCAGTTTTTATACTGGATGTATTCTCAGTATTGCCAAATGCTTTGTTTCATTTTCATGCATACAGATGTTTGAGTCTTAGTGCCTTTTTCTTGGAGCCAGATGGAACTTATCCAAGATATGACTAGTCCTGCTGAGCCTTGGCACCTGACTGCTCTTATATTGTCAAAAACCTTGGTAGCTCAAGGTCCTTTGAGAGTATACACTGCTCTATTTTCTGACTTTCTGGCAGTGCTTTTACTTTGTGTAGTCAATTGCTAAAGAAAATGTTACTTTTTTCCTCTCTAGGAATGGAAACATGCAAGTTCTTCTACCCAATGTAGTTGTGTGATTTTTGTATATTTACTAGTGGTGGGAGATGGACTTGTATAAAATTAGACATGATGGGGAATTGTCCTATGGTGCAGCATTCCCTAGCTACTGAATAGGTCCAATGTGGATGCCAATTAACTCATGAGAATGTTTATATCAATGAGCTCTAAAAATGACCAGTTCAGTGCAGGTCAGACTAACAGATTGTCTTTTTCATAACTCAGCAAAGATTTGGGATTTTAAAACAGGTGCATAAAAATATTTAATAGTCTAGCTGACTCCTTCAGGTTTGCTTTTCTTCTCTTTTAGCTATACCAAAGATGTATCGGAAGTTCTCAAGAGGTTACCCGATGTATTCAAGCCTCACTGAAACTGAACAGATGCTTTTCAGCTTTATTGAAGCTAGGTTCCTAGGAAATTCATTAGCATTTTGCATGAAAATCCCTTGCCTTTATATTTGTATCCAGGTGACAGTGGCAAAAAATTGGGAATGTAGTCTTTGTTTTGCATGACTTATTTCTTGTTTATTTAAAGCTATATTTTCCTCTTCAGATTTTCTATGCATTGATGGCTACAGCCCTATAAGCTTCTACCATTGTGAATTATGGGTAGATTGTATGTGAGATGTTATGAGAGAATGTGGTGTGAGAGTTTAATGCTGAGTCTCAAACCTTTGGAGAGGGTTGAGTCTATGTTGCAGAGGTTTTTAGCTGCCCAGCATGGAATGCCTGTTGAATGCTAAAATGAACATTGTAGCTTGTACATCTGTGTCCTTGTTTCTCCATAACATGATCTTTCATATTCTTCAGATATATATGGCAGTACAGGTCAGGCCCAAAGGAGCTGATCACTGTTAAGAAGAGTAAATCATGAGATAGTCAATTTTCTGGACAAAGTGGCAGTGTTCCGGCAATGGGGAATACTTGGAAGCTGTGAAAGCTTGTTCTGAAGTGACAGAATCAATGTCCGTGACACAGATTTGAATGCCTTCCTATTAGGCAGTCAGACCTGTTGCTAGAGTACCAAGGGATCATCTCAGCTAATCACTGACATTACCCATGACAGGAGTCTGTGAGGCCATAAATAACTTACCCAAGCTATTTATGTGGGAAATGTTGTTGGACAGAGTTGTTCTTTCAATGTGTTATGTAGATTCATAGTACTCCTTACCAGAGAATCAGAAATTCAGACATAGCAGGAGCAGTCTGGGAAACCATTTTCACTGTTGAAATCAACAATCACTTTATCAAATGCTGCTCTCAGTAACATGGTAAAAACCATAGAGAACCAGTGAGAACAGACTGGACATCTCATGTATGGTTTAAAAATACCATAATGCATTAACTGAATGGTGTCTGACCTGCAGTACAACCCCAAACCAATGCTATGTCTCCATCTCATCATGACAAATATGTTTCAGCTCATCTGCACAGATGTATCAAGGCCAGTGCTTGCTGGCATTGTTGGATTTACTGTACATGCCCAAATCACCTACTTCACTGTACATGTACATACACAAAGCACATTCCAATCCCCAGGTTCTGCCTGAAGGGCTGATGGGATTCCTTGGTGATGGAAGGAGGGACTCGGGCATAGGGTGCCTCATGTAACTAAAGCAATGCATAGAACCTTCCAGACTCTCCTCTGAAGGGTGGGGAGAAGGGGCATACTAGATAAATTGTTGCGGTGGTTGCAGCTTGCAGTATCTTGCCTGAGAAGCCGGTGGAGCTTCACTTGTTATGACCTTGTAGATTACCAGATGGATGCACAAACGTGGAAAATACATGCACGCTAATCTGTATTCATATAAAATGCACTAACTTAAAAGAAAAAAAATCTGGCATCATACTCCAATGGAAAGAAGATTTTGTAAAACTAATATTTTGAATTTATATGGTATACAACAGAATGATAATGTTGCACTAATAGAAAAAAGGAAAATGATGTTGCATACTATTTAACTAAAGCAAGTTAAAATGACTGTAGGAACACCATTGGATAGATTCCCAGTTGGGTTATATTGTTTAGTTCCATTGATTTGAGTGGAATTATTCCATTATGAACGGAGTGAATAATTCACTAGGATTTAATTTGTGCACTAAAATCAACACACAAAGAAATTATCATAGTTATGTTCAGCCTATTGCTGCAATCATCCAAAAGCCTGTGTCGAAGGAAAGTAGGTAGATTTCCTTCGACATAATTAAAGCGACATCTATGCAGCACAGAATTTAGTCTATGTATTCACACTGAAAGGTAGATCCGGGTCATGAAAATCTGGTTATCTTCTTATTTACAGAGATTTTGTAATAGACTGCTGAATTGCTAGCATCTTACCTTTACCAAGACCTTAAAAAGTATAAAAAAATCCTAAAAGACATGATAAGTATTTACGTTTATACCCAATCAAAATAATTTGAATTAAATTTATATAATTTATACCATTAGTATTTATACTCAATAAATACCTTAAATATGTAATTAAAATGTTTTTTAAGTTTTTTAGGTTTTTCTTTTTTTTTTTTAAGAAACCTATTTCCCACCATTCATGAAGGTTTCATTTCTTTTTCTTCAAAGGAAAGAAGACTGTCAAAATACAGTATTGAAAAGTTATATTATGTTCCTTTATTGTCACAACTTCCAAATGAATTAATTCAACTATAGGCTAGATCTTTTTCTGTCTCTGGTAAAGTTTAGACTTTTTGGATTCTACCCTGAAGCCATACATATGCTTTCCATTCAATCTTTCTGCTCAGATTTATGCAAACTTCTTAAATCATGGGAAAAGCTTACCCCAAATGAGTCTCATTTGACTGATGCACAACATGCCCATGCCTTCTTTTGTGGTTGATTGTGTGGACTACATATTTAGTCCAGACAAACATTCCTCCCCTGGTTTCTAATGGCTAATTTATGGCCCACTGTCCTGAGCCACATGTATGATTCAGCACTGGATGTGTCTGTGCTTAAAATACTCAACAATTTTTATCTGTAAACTTGTGAGGGAAATGAATAGGAGCGCTAGGAACAGGACCTGTGAAGTTTGGCTTTTGCAAAGTGTCTTTGTTCTGTCTGCTATCTTTGCACTTGAAGTTTGTACACTAAGTTTTTCTATTAAAACCGTTGGTAGAAAATAAACAAACCATATTTTTAACAGTTGCATTTTTTCAAAGGAGTGTTCCACCTCCTTCAGGACAGATGAGTGCTCAGCAATGGGTAAGGTTGGAAGGGACACAGGTGGGGTCATCTGGTCCAACATCCCTGCTACAGAAATTTAAGAAAGAAGCAAAATTCCATGACTTAGCAAACTGAGGTCATGCACAACTTACTGTTCTGCACAAACTCAGGGGTAGACTGGTTGACCCCCAGTCTTTAAAATTTATGGCAGAAATATGTATTTAGGTATAGCAACAGTTAAGTTACAATGTATGTTTAAACTAATACATAAGTGTATATTTGCGTAACAAATGTGTTTAAGTAATAATTGATTCTGGATCATCTTACCATATGACATAAAAACCATTACTGATGAAATGTTAAACCCATTTCTGGACAGAGTCTAACACTGCCATACCACAAAGTACCAATGAAGCCATCCAGAGTGTACACTGCTTATATGCTAGATCTCTGTATCAGTTTCAAAGTGTTAAAATAAAGTCAGAGGAAGCTGTTCAGAGGAAACATGAAGCTGTTCCTTTCAGCCCAGTGGAAAAAAATTGCAGCCTTTTTTCATGACTTACATTATCATAGATTTATTATTTTCAGGTACTAATTGGCCTTTGAGGTAATTCTTATTAGCATGGAGAAACTGATTGTCTCTAATTTCCTTGTCCAAATGGACATTTTTCATGCTGGCATCTCTTTCTGTGCCCATTGGGAGTCTTTTTTTCTCTACTTTTTGACTTCTGTCTGGTGTGTTGTGTTTGTAAAGCCTGTTACTTTCCTCACAACCCATCAGCTGTCTCTTTTTTCAGTTGCTTGCACAGACTCATGGGATGCAATTATTTCAGAAATGTTCATTCTAATAGAGTTGTTATTCCTATGCAGTGTATGTTTATTTGGAGGTGTTTGAATGTAAGGGCCTGAATGTGTCATTTGATCCATACTGCTGGAGTCCAGGTTTCACATGTTTTTAAGCCTATGGCATTCTCTGTTATTCTGAGTTTTATCTTTGATGCACTTGAGATATCCTTGTCTTGTCAGGTTATGTTGAACTTTGCAAATACTGATATTACAAAAGCAATCCTACTTTTGATTTCTGCTTCAGACTTTCCTTTGTGATGCTAATTCTGAGATATCTGAATGAATCTACTCATTCAAGTTTCTAAACTTTGATGTTAATTTCTTGTTGCATATGAGAATTTTCCATTGTCCTTTATGTATTTTTTTCCCCCTCCTGTTTGATCACCAGTCTGTGGGTAGCTTTGTTTTTGGATCTGCTAGCTATGGTTCTTTTTCTTCCAATCAAGTTGATACAATCTACAAAGTAGAGATTATAGATCTTTTACCATTAGCTGAAAACTTTGTCCTACCAGAATTTTCAAGCACTTTGGATTTGCTGCATTCAAGAAGAGTATGAATAGAGGTGATGCCAGGAGAAATCTTTCAGTCAATTCTTGTCAGAATCATTTACTTAATATGTACGCTGTGAAGATTACACTTTTCTAAAGCTTTTAAGTTCTAATGCAATCTGAACTTGCAGGTTTTTAGGAGGGAAACAATTTGCATTTGTCTGTGAAGTTGAAGGAACTGCCTTTCTATGTTCTGTTTTGATGGAATACTACTTTACATAAATCTTTCTAAATTTACCTTTGCTATTAAATTATTTTTGATGCCTGAAATATTTAATAGAGCTGTACTCCTATGTTTACTACAAGGAATTTAGTGACTTGCAATATGCTTTATGTCAGCCTTCCCTTTAGACCTTAATTGCTGTTTAGTGGAACCTATGCTCTTATCTAATATATGGAGCAGGTTCTGAGATCTGCATCTGCTTTGGGAGAAGGACAACATTCTAATGAGCAGGTTATACAAACACTTGCAGCCTATTCTATGCCAAGGCCTATATTGGTAATTAATCTACCTCACAAGAGAGAAACAGAGTTGTCACCTCAAAATAATCTATACTTCTGTGGTTAGGGCACACTTGGGCTGGTAGGCCAGGGATGTGATTTCTAGCCAATGGAGACAAAAAATGGTATAAGCATAGATCTCCCAAATCCCCAAAGACTCTACTTAGCTTAGGGGTGTTTATTGAGTAAATAAAGAGGCAAGAAAATGGGGCAGTGATGCTGTTCACTTTTTCTCCTTTCTTGAAAGGTCTGACCTGATTTCATCTAATAGTCTCAGGAGATCGTTCATAGCTGTGGTTCTTGGAAAATGATGGACATCTAGCTTTATCCAGGTGCTGAGTTTACAAACAAAAAGGTTTTTAAGCATGGTACATAGAGGAATTCAAGCAGAGCTGATGCACAGTGTGACTCAGAGATACTTGTATGTTCTAAGTGAGATATTTATTTTAATATAGGACTGCAACCAAACTAATAAGTCTTGACTGTCAGCCAGCTCTCCTGCTTAGTGAGGCATGCACACACATGCACTACATAGCGATGTGGTTTAAAATACATGCCTTGGCCTGGTCTTCTTCAAACTCATAATTCTGAGTCTGGACTTAAGTTCCCTGTTGTCCAGATTCTAGTATTTGCTATGTCCTTTAAAGACTGTACAGCAAGGCAAGTTCTGTCCTGGCTTTGGAGACCATGTAAATATAATTGAATTGATGAGTCTAACACTAGTCCAATCCCCCCTCCCATTCTCAGTTTGATGTAGGCTTATTTCAAATTTCTTCAGTTTTTTTATGCAGCTGCTACCCAGATTAAACATTGGACAACAGTGTTCCTCAGTATCAGTCATGCTTAGCTCCTACTTTACAAGTTGGCATACGCATGACCATGCAATGAAAAACTCACAGATTTTAAAATTATTTATTATTAATGAATAGCTGAGAATTCATGTACCTGTGGCGTGAAAAAAAAAAAAAGCTATTGAGAATTAACAATTCATTTGGCTCTCAGCAATCATGAAGGAGGTACTAGCAAGGGGAAAAAATAAAAATCAGTGTACAAAAGTTCAGTGCAGTCCCCCAGATCCCACTCAAAATTCTGACCTCAGTTCTCTTTCTCTAAAATTTGCTTATTGTCTACTAGTCTTACTGTATGTTTAATAATCACTAACTTGCTGAATATAGCCAGTGATCTCTTAGTTGATATACCTGGAGCAGAGGATGGAAAAAGGAAAAAGGATTGGATTCATCAAGGGTAATGTTTGTGCCCTGGGCTCCATTCATAGTCAGCGGAGATGTAGTCAATACAGTGAGTAGAGTCTGAAGTGCAATTTGTCTCATCCTAAAGCAGCTGTCTAAGAGAAGTGAAATGAATCAAACCTTGAAAGTGCTCATTACTCTTCACTGAACTGAAAGGGAGCCAAGGGGGACTAGCTTCCAAGCTTCCATGTAAGCAGACAGATATCAAGCATTAAATGATTTGAGCCCCATCCCACACAAATAGCATTATTTAACAGCTATGGAAAAGTACCTGTGAATTTGTTACAAAGAGGCCTATTGTGTGACCAGGTCTGTAATCCCAGTTTGGACAGAAAGTATCCCACATGCAGTGCAAACCTCTCGGGCACACAATTACATTCCTTTCTGTTCTAGATGTGGATGGTCAGCACCAATTGGGGAAGAGGTAAAGGGGACAAAGCAGAAAAAAGGAGTATTATTCCATGTAGTTAAACATCTGAGTTGTAGCTATGAGATTTCAGTAATACCTTACAACTAGACTCGTTTAGCTAGTGTTGCTTAGAATTATGGCTGATCTGAATGCAATGCCAGAATTCTTAGACATGTAGTGCTTCTCTTGCCATGCAAAGAGGTTTAGAGCTATAGAATTATGATTTTCTCTTTGGGACTGAATTCCTAAAACTGGAGTTTATTTTAATATTGAACTTTGCATATCTACTTCAAGTTTCTCAGGTTAAACTTCAAACTTATAAAACATGCTTTTTGTATGTGTGACGATTTGGGCCAAATTCAGGGAAACTTCCAAAAGGAATGTCTCCTCAAAGGAAGGCAGGTTATAGCCACCCCTCCCCCACCAGGTTTGGGAAAGAAATATTCCTCGGAGGAATGTGAAAGAGGAAAAAAACATATTTATTTAACAAAACACATAGGAAAAGAATAATAATGCTAAATAATAAAATCTCTTGCTGTGGAGAGAAAACCTGAAAGTTTTAGAGTCCTTCTGTGGGTGTGGTCTCTCTCCTCCTCCTTAGAGCTGGATCGGTGTGGGGGCCCTGCTCCAGGCCGGTGGAAGGTTCCCCGGTGGGATTCTGATGTTCTGGTGTTCTGAGCAAGTCCAGGAAAGAAGGAAACAAAACCAAAGTCCCAGAAAAAACAAGGTTTAACTCTCCATCTCTCTCTGAAGAAAAAGAGCCAAAAAAAAACTGGCTGAAAAGCAGGAAGGGTGCTTCCTCCCCTCTTCTCCCCACAGCAGAGGAATGCAGAGGAGTAGTGACCTTGAAGCACAGACTGCTTTGAAAAGTTTGTCTGGCCTTTTTTTCTTTCTCTCCCCTCTCTCGGGCTCAGTTTAAAGGCACAGAAAGGCACAGGAATCATGTCTGGGCATAGAGCGAAGATAGGGGATACACCTGATAAAGTCACCCCAAGACAGTATGGAAATCACTTTTCTCACTTCAAAAGCAGAAAAGGAAAAAAAGGAAAGAAAGGCTAATGTAGAAATGTAATTTATATCAAACCCTTTGCTCCTTCTGGTGGTCTTCTGTAATCTGAAATTTACGTCCTTTTTCTCCCTGTGTTAAATAAGAGAGAGAAAAGGGAAAAATACCTAAGCCCCTTGATTTTATGACGTTAGGAAATAATGACAGGAAACAACAATTCTTGTTTGTTCTTTGGTGTGAATTGGCACAGGCATTATGATGAAGTTAAAATGCAGAGGTTAATTGAAAAATATGATAAACAAAGGTCCTTGAAAGTCTCAGAATAATTCTGCCTGGCAGCATTGTCAGTCTACTACTATTGGGCTCTAAATCTACTGCAAATTGCTGGAGAGAAAAAAAAAAAAGGAAAGGAAAGGAAAGGAAAGGAAAGGAAAGGAAAGGAAAGGAAAGGAAAGGAAAGGAAAGGAAAGGAAAGGAAAGGAAAGGAAAGGGAAGAGAAAAGAAAAGAAAAGAAAGGAAAGGAAAGGAAAGGAAAGGAAAGGAAAGGAAAGGAAAGGAAAGGAAAGGAAAGGGAAAAGAAAAGAAAAGAAAAGAAAAGAAAAGAAAAGAAAAGAAAAGAAAAGAAAAGAAAAGAAAAGAAAAGAATGGAAGGAACCACCCCTAAAGTTAATTGTCTTTCTGTTCCTTCCACCTCATTCCAGCCTAATTATAACTGGGAGAAGTCATTCTGTCTGATTTGCATTAATACAACTCTATGGAAAAATAGCTTATATGGTGAATTTGGGGTTTTTTTTGTTTATTTGAAATAATTTCATTTTATTATGAAAATATTTCAAATAAAAGGAAATCCTGCAGAGCAAATTGCTATGGAAAACTCATGGAAAAGGTTCTTGATTTTTTTTCAGTTGTTTTGCTGTCAGATAAATCCTAAACATTTAATGTTAGACAGGAGTAGACTGTCCTTAATCACAGGACAGAAAATGTTGAAATACCTGCTGCAACTCCATCATCTCTGGCTAATACCCTGTTATTATTAAGGCAGAAAATGTTCTGAGGTTTGTGATAAACTTAGCTGTTTGCCTGCACTTGTATGTTTCTCATAATAGTTTTCAGAAAAGCTCCATAAATCCACACTTATGCTGTGTTTTGAAAAGAAGTCCAATGCATGATCCCACTGTGTATAAAGTCTAGTGGTGTAAAAGAACTCAAAAGAGCGTCCGTCAGATTCATATACAGCACCATATTTCCACTCAGCATTTCAATTCGCATTTTAATAAACACATTAAGGAGGCTCAATTGTTGTTGGACTCAGGTTACATCTAATTTCTCATTGAGATGGTGAAGAAAAACAGTATGTTTTGCCCTAAATTGTCAGTCAGTATATAAGCTCAGTCTGCCTCTTCTCAGTGCCTTTTCTATTAATAGGTAAGATTATCCACACAGGCTTTATTTACAATGTACTGTGTTTATAGTCCCCATTTGTACATCTTGCTGGAGCTAACATTTTCATAATGATGAGGAACAGCTGGCCACAAACCGTTGCTTCTTGTTAAAAAGACGTGTTTCCTAAGCTTTTGGGAATTCTTTATACTAAACCAATACATACTACTGACATTTTGCCCTTTTCATTTTCCTTTAGCTCTTCACTTGTGGGATATCTAAGGTTCAGGATTCTAAAAGAGTATCTGAAGTGCTTTTGACAGAGAACCAAGGAGAAACCTACTTTGGGTCATTAAAGATCCCAGTGAACTCTGAACAATAAAAAGTGTGGCCTGGACAGATTCCAGCTTGTAAGCTGCACTGTTATCGATTTAATAATGTATTTTCAACAAGGTAATCTCCCCTTAAAAGGCTACTGTACTGTGCTACTGAACCCTTGATGTCCACTGTGTTCTGCTCCAAGAATGGCTTCACTCCAGATGTGGATATAATATCTTCATTGTGATTTCAACTAGGAGAAGATAAATAATGAGTATTGTACTAGTTACACTGGAAGCTTGTTTTTCTTTTATATCATTTAGCAATCATAGGAGGTCCACCTGAAGAATCATTAGTCTTGGTTTTATTGGTTAAAAGATTTGATGCTGTGATGTAAAAGTATTTGTGCCCACCTACTTAGCCTAAAGTTGACTGGTTTTAGTATTTTGTCACTTTAAAAAGAAGTGGATCTAAATTTGAAAGCATGTTCTATGATTTGAAGGGCTAAACATTGTGGAGGGCTTTTGCAGTTTCCATTCAACTCCTGACTGGAATCAATGGCCAATTAGCAGAGTTTATGGCGCTGCATCAAAAGACCAACCAAGTCTGCTACAAATTCAGCGGCCACCTTCTCCTGTTCTGTGAACTGCTGCAAATATTTGTGGTGATTGTTTAATGTTTCTCAAGTTTGTAACCATTTCTGTCACTGTAAGTTTCTGTGAGAGGCACTAAAGTTCTGTGTGGACAGTCAACGTTCATGTGGTACTGGTATGCACCACATAGAAATACATGTTTCTGTGACTAAGTGAAGGTAGTGAAAGTGTTTTGTAGTAGTATTTTGTGTAGGAAAATATGTATTTCCCAATACGAATTTTGGAGATTGAATAAACAAAAGACATGCTTAAAATATATTTCCAGCTGTACTGAATTAGACATTTTGCTTAAATTGTAGCTGTGCATAGAATGAAACTATGCAGTGTGCTGAGTGTATTTTAAAATGGGTAAAGATAACCAGCACACATGTACAAAAGAGTGAACCTTTCCATATTGTACCTAACTGAAGCTCTTGGGCACGGTGCCTGTAGACTGAAGTCCCTGCCTGATGCAAATAATATGAATGGTAACATCTAACCCAAAGAAAAATTACAGACATGGAAGAAAAACAAAAAGGGGTAGGAAATGCTACTTGCAGTGTATGCTGTTCAAAGCTGCAAGGATTGGAGATTTAGTCAGAATTCTTCCCAATAGTCCCTCTGCAACTTTCTGTCACTTTCCCTCTTTCACACTTTCTGTCAGATTCTCCAGCCAGGGCTATGACTTACACTCATTGCAATATGAAAAAACACATTCTAATTCATTACTGTTTTCTAATCCAATACATGAATGTATTCAACTGGACGCCTAAAAATGTGAGACATATAGATATATATAGATAGATAAATAGATAGATATAGTAATTAAATATCTGAAGGTTTTTTAATTGTGTTTACAGAGGAGTAAAATTTAACAAGTAACAAAATATTCCATAAAGATTTGTGCTCTTGCTGTATCTATTTCTTTTGTATTCATCCCATTTGGCTTTCATTTTGCCTCAACTCAAATTTGGTCAACCCTGAAATTCAGAGCTATGGCATTATCTTTGTTAGTTTTCTGAAAAAAACCAAACCAAACAAATAGTTTTTTGAGTTGGTGTGTCATCATCTGAATAAATCTTTAGAATGGCATTAAGAGAACACATTTGAGATACGATCTAGAGTACATGTCTTATGAAGAGCGTCTGAAGGATCTGGAGTTGTTCAGCCTGGAGAAAAGGAGGCTCAGGGGAAACCTTATTATTCTCAACAACTACCTGAAGGGAGGTTGTAGCAAGGTGGGAGTCAGTCTGTTCTCCCACAGGATGAGAGGAAATGGCTTCAAGTTGCTCCAATGGAGGTTTAGATAGATACTGGGGAAAATTTCTTCACTGAAAGGATTGACAAGCATTGTAACAGTCTGCCAAGGGAGTCACAATCCCTGGAGGTATTCAAAATGCATGTAGATGTGGCATATATGTAGAGAGTCAGGGACATTTCTACTCAGAAAAGCGAATACTGAAGCTGTAGCTTGTAATAAGTTTCACAGTTTGTATTTACAAAAGGTTATGAATGGTAAAAAAGAGTTCCCCTTCCCCTTCTCCCAGTCAGGACATGGGAGAAAAAAGGACTAACAAGGATAGAGCAGTAGGAGGTGCTTCATGCTGGAAGAGGTACATCCCAGATGGGACTGTGGTCTGTGGATAACCCATGCAGAAGCAGCTGCTTCCCTGAAAGGCCTGTGGCTTGTGGACAGCCCATGCCAGAGCAAAGGAAATTACTTGGAAGGAGCAATGGAAGAAAAGGGTGAGAAACAAAGACAGGCTGAAGGAAACCCCTACACCCTCGCTCTGCCCTCCTAAGGTGCGTACTGCATCACTGAAGGGACTGAATGTAGCCTGTGTCAATAACATGGAGGATGAGCAAGTGGGGAGGAGAGTAGGTGTCTGTAGTGAAGCTGAGCCTGGGAAATGGAGAAGAAAGGTATTTTCCCCAAGAGTTTAAATGTTTGCTGTTTTGTTTCCCAATACCCAAGTCAATAACTAAATGTTTCAAATTAAGTTAAATTCTCCAAGTCTGTTTTGCTGATAACAATACTTGGTCAGTGATTTTCCTGTAATTTTTTTTTTTTTCTGAATGCATGAGTTTTCTCTCTGTTTTTATTCTTATTTTCTCCTCTGCCCCTCTTGGGGGAGGAGAAGGAGTAAGTAGCTGTGTGGGTGCTTGACTACTAGCTGGAACCACAGTCACCACAGCCATCCCAGAATCCAAAATTAGATTGGGGCTTTCTATATTCTGTTGTTAGTTTATGTGTTAGGGACAGTATGGCAAAATCTTTTAATTTTCACTTGTTTGAAGTAACTAGGAAGGTTCACTTATGTCATTAAAACATTGCAAGTTTTCTGTACATACTTGGATCTTGATACACTGCAGCTATAACAGCAAAGGGAGGAATTTTTTCAGGTACACTAATTCAGCTACATTAGTTCTGTTGCCAAAACAGGATTGTGGGCATTCAGGAGAGATAAGACTTAGGTCTAAAACTCTAAAATCTAATATGTTACATAATCTTGAAATAGAATTGAGCTTCTAAAATATGCATATGCTATATATTATGCTTACTTCTGGAATCTTGACTAGGTTTTTTGCTGTGTTCCCTGCTGTTGCAAATGATGTATTTCAGATTCAGTAACAGAGAACACCCAACTCTGCTATTTTTCTCTGTAGACTAAGGAGCTTTGCCCTTTTTATCCAAATCTGTAGGGAACTTTAAGAAACACTGCTTTTTTTTTTGTGTGTATTGTTTTTAATAATGACAGAATGAAGGCTGAGGGAGAGGCAATTTTTATGGAATCAGAATGTGATTTGCATGTCTTATAGGAAGTAGCTCTGCATTAAAATGTTTCAGTCATCTTTGTTTTCCTGACTTCTTTTGCAATTTGGATTATCTGAATACAGATGTCTCAGACTTGCTCATAAGAATTCTAAACAAATAATGCCACAAGATCATAGAAAACTTTCCTCTGAATTTAACTTCTTCAAATGTCCCCATTATTTCTATTTTTATATTGTCCTTTTCCCTGTGTTCTCACCATTCAAGCCCCCCCGCCATAACAATTGTTGACATAATGATCAATGAAGTGGAAGGCAAGTCAGAAAATACTGCCCAAGAATGAATGACTGTTGATAGTGTATACATGTTAATTGCTGTAGATTAATTTTATACCCTTTTTGATCATCCTTTTTCCTACCTTTCAGGCTGTTAGCTCTTTAAACTTTGGCATAGGTATATGGTGACTGGAAACAGGCTTCACTTAGGTTGATATCTAACACTAGCCAAGATGGTACAAACTGGTATGGAAATTACATGCGATCAACTTTATGCTGTACTGGACCCTGTATCTCAAATGTTTTTTAAAGCAGTCATAAATATGTTTTTGTAGTAGGTCAAGCTAACGACAAAACAAAATTGCTTCTTCAAGTGAGAGAAGTGAACTTTTGGGTGGTAAGCATTACATGGAAAAGCAGACATAATCAGTTACAATAAAATAATGATATTTTAGCAGTCTACAATTCCATTTGCAAGACATGCCCTTTTTTAATACACAATGACAGAAAAAGAAGGAGAACTCTAGGAAGAGTTGTCCTCTTTTTGTGTAACATGGAGAAGCTAGAAATGTCTGTTTACAATGAAACCAGGTATGCATGCATAGAGGAATAAATGTCATGTACCATGGGCTTATATTCTTCTTGTATGTGACCATAACACCTGGTGTTATATATTTACTTGATTTTAAACATGGGAGTTATCTTCTTCACTGTTAGAATTGCTCCAGGACTCATTAAGCATGAACACTTTACTATGCAGATGTTCACTTAAGAGCTGATGTGAGGTGCCTGAATCTTAACAGGTTAATTTGGGAAACAAAACATTTACATCTTCTCTGACTGTGTCATAAATATATGCACCTTAGGAATGGATAGAGTACTGCCTGTACATCTCCATTTTCGTTTCTTGACTAATGAATGTTTCTATTGTACCATAAAGTTATGTTTGTTGAAGAGATCTGAATTCTCGCTGGGGTACTGGGACATGTCAAGAAGTTAGTTGTTAGTTAGTTGGTCAAAATGGAGGTGAGGGTGTCAAGGCTGAACAGAAGGAAGTTATGATCGATGTCCTTGGGAAGCTCAGTCCAGGGTTTGAGACATTTTCTGTTACCATTTGCCAGGATGACAATCGGTTTGGCTATTTAGGTTAAAATGTCAGAATGTTTTTTCCATCCAGGTCATAGTCCTCGGGAAGGTCTCTAATCAAATTGACAAGTTTTCAGTGTGTGTTCTGGCATTTGCATCAGAAGTTTGGAATTATTTTATGAATTTCCTGTTGAAACCCTATAAAATCCACAGTAAAAGAATGTTAATTCTTAGATGTTCTATTTAGAAAAACTACTTGAGATTTGGGGGCTACATAAAATCTTTAAATTCTTTGTTAATTTGGCATTCAAACTCCTGTAATCATTTTTTACCATAAAAGTTTTTGTGGTAATTCTAATTTGCTTGCACAGTCACTTCAGATATTCTTAACACAATTACATTAAGCAGCTTAAAAGATAAGAGGCATTATTGTTGTGAGCAAGTCAAGTCATTAAATCAACATCAGGTTAGCAAGGAAGGTGTGACGTCTGTGATGACATTAAGGTGAAAAGGAAAGTAATGATAATCTGAACAGAGACTGTGTAAACAATTCATTTTTTTTATACTGTACTTAGGAAACTAATGCAAATGTAATGTTATCAGTGATAAAAATGGAAACAAATGCAAATAATAAAAAAGTCAGATGTGCTTCAACAGAAGAGGAAAATGACTGCTGAAGCAGAGATGTGTGAACTGAAAGACTCTTGTGCCCTTTTCAGTAAAGATTAATTTTATTTTCTTTCAACAGAGCTCTCTAGAATAACTCTAGATATTTTATGAAGTAACTCTTGACAGATTTCTTTGCAGATTTCCACACAACAAGGAATTTGAGAATTTGAAAGTGAAAGCTTGTAGATGAATGATTAGAAGAGTGGCCCCAGGAGGCCGATTTTTTGAGTTTAAACTTTCTCTGCTACTAGTTAGCTCTTTTCTTAGGCAAATCATTATGGAATATAATCCAGAGCATCAGGTATTGAGTTTTTAGTCAAGCTGTAAACTCCTACTGATTTTAGTAAGCATTGCGTCCTTATCTGCATGTGTATGAAGACATTTAGTGGAAGACACTTGATTAGAAAACGCATGTTCTTTGAATGTTGCTGAAAATATTAAACATACATTGGATGGCAGTGCTGGATAATTATGCTCCCTCTACCTCTATTCACCCAACTTTAAAACACTTATGTGTAGTCAGAACTCTTGAATGATGATTACAATACTCAAATTGTCTCATGTCCTCAGTCACTAGAGTGCAGTGATTTCAGCTGACTTAGAGCCTAAAAGTAAAAATAAGAACCAAGAATTACATGGGTGTAAAACATTTCAGAAGATACAATTCCTTGGGAATTTTTGGACAGATTCTCCTTATTTCAAATGGCAATTTATTAAAACTGACTGTTTGTAGGTTTTGAGGGTTGTTTGTTGTTTTTTGAGGGTTTTTTTGGTATACTAGCCTAACAGTTTCAAAGAAACTTTCACTTAGTGCGGTGTTCAGATCAAAATGTATTTTCTAGTCCAAACCACATATATGCTGGCCATAGATATGTAAAAGCTATTATTAGATGTTGACGGCCTAAATTCTACTCTTCCTTTTGTCATATTTGAAACAGGTAGAAAGTTTAAATTGGTCTCCCATGAAATGAGTGAGTACCTTAATCATTTACATATATAGTCTGTTATTCCTGTTGGACTTTTTTTTTTTTTTTGTGCATAGTTNTAGTCATAGTGGGTTTACCCTGGCTGGATGCCAGGCACTTGCCAACGCCATTCTATCACTCCTGTCTGCAACTGAACAGGGAGACAAAATATAATGAAGGATTCATGGGCTGAGACAAGGACTGGGAAAGATCACTCATCAAATACCATCACAGGCAAAACAGACTCCAATTGGGGATATTGATTGAATTTATTACTAATAAAATCAGAGCAGGATAATGAGAAGAAAATAAATCTTACAAACACCTTCCTCCCACCCCTCCCTCCTTCCCAGCTCTTCTTTCTCACCCCGGCAGAGCAGGGAGATGGGAAATGGTGGTTATAGTCAGTCCATCACACACTGTTCCTGTTGCTACTCAGGGAACAGAGTAATTCCCCTGCTCCAGAGTGGGGTCCCTCCCACAGGAGATGGTTCTCCATGAACTTCTCCAACATGAGTCTGTCTCATGGGCAACAGATCTGCATGAACTGCTCCATCATGGGTCCCTCTTCCACAGGGTGCTGTCCTTCAGGTACAGGCTGCTCCATCATGAGTCCCTCACGGAGTCACAAGTCCTACTGGGAAACCTGCTCCAGCATGGGCTCCTCTCTCCACAGGTCTGCAGGTCCCTGCCAGGAGCCTGTTCCAACATAGGCTTCCCTTGGGTTCACAGCCCCTTCTCAGGTATCCACCTGCTCTGGTGTGGGGCCCCTCCACAGGCTGCAGGTGAATCTTTTCATCCCCATGGGCTGTGGGGCACAGCTTCTTCACTATGGGCTGCATCATGGACTGCAAAGGAATCTCAGCTCCAGTGCCTGGAACATCTCCTGCCCCTCCTTCTCCACTGACCTTGGTGTCTGCAGGGCTGTTCCTCTCACATGTTCTCACTCCAGTCTGGCCACAATTACATCTGAGCAATAACTTTTTTTTTCCCCTCCTTAAATGTATTATCACAGAGGCATCACCACGATTTCTAATTGGCCCAGCCTTGGCCAGCAGCACATCCATCTTTGGAGCTGCTAGGGGTTGGCTCTGTTGGACATGAAAGAAGCTTCTGACTGCTTCTCAGAGAAGCCATCCCTGTATCCCCCCCACTACCAAAACCATGGTAATCCAATACAGTAGTAAATAGCATTGAGATTCTTTTTTTTCTTGAGTAGGGCACATAAAGTACACAAGGGACAAGATGTAAGGCATTCTGCAGAATGGTTGGGTTGTCAGGCAACTTGGATTTCACTCTGTTCTAATTTGCAGGAAAACTTTTGCCATAACCCAAATAAATGCCTTAACAACTATCAAGACAATATGATCTTGTTTCCTGAAACTGTTCATGCTTTACAATTTGTGTGACAAAAATACAATTACCCAAAAGACATCTGAAGCTAATAGAAGTATCTAGCCCAAATGGTAAAAATATTATATTTACCTCTTATTATTTTGAAACTTACTGGTAAATAGATTACATTTTTCACTGTAACTGTGCTGTTTTTTTCTCACAGCTAATTTAGATTGTTGGTCCTATTAAAAAGTATTTCTCTCTGATTGCCTCTTTCTCATCTTTGGGCAGTTTGGACATCAAGAAAAAAGTCTCAAGATGACCTACTTGATAGCAGCATAGCTGTTGAGGTGAAATTTTCACCAGTGTGATTAGTAGCACCACTGAAATCTCCCAGAGTAGATGTTCCGTGCAGTTGTAATGTGAGATTTTGGATGCTGGCAATCTTAAAGAACATTGATACAATTATTCTATTGTGGGTTCTCCTAATGCAGGCATGCCTTAAATGTGTCCAATCAGTCAGTGCTTTCTGTAGCTTGAAAAGACATGCTTGGGAAATGATGACTTGAGAAAGGAAAAGCAATCGTTTGCTAAGCCTTAATGGCTATTCTGGTGGCCCAGATCAAGGTGACAAAGTAAATGTGCTGAGAATAAGCCTTTACCTAAAGTTGAAGGTAAAAGTAAATGTTCTGAAGCAATAATTTTGCACTTAATAGTCAGCTCATTCTGTAGTCTTTCATGCTAAGATGAAGTGTGGTATTTTTTTTTTTAATAAAATCTGAATATTAGGTCCACACTATTCAGAGCTCAAGGACTTGTCATTTGAAGTAGATTTGATTGATCTACCCAAAACAAATATGCTTTTCTGACAAAGTGCTAATAAATGCCTTCTGGCAGTCACAGAGTGCTTCTTTCAAGATCTTACTGTTTGTTTTTTGAAGTGATGAGATTTATAGGGACCTGTTATAAGGTTCTAATTGAATTTCACAGAAGTAGTCCTGATGTGACCCAAAATGGAGAAAAAAGAAATCCTCAAAGCTAGTCTCTGTGGAATCAATGATTAAAAATGCTAAATGGGAAAGAAAGGTCCAAGCTAGAAATAATAGTGAGACTTAATGAAGATTTTTTGAGAGAAGTTAAGGTTGATAATTTCTGAAGATATAAGGTAGATGAAAAGATTCACAACAGAAAAGTGTTTATTAAAACACCTTTTAAGAAGCCTTGGGAAATAACAAAAGCTGCTTTAAATCTTCTTACTAAAGTGAAAACTGGGTGAATTAGAAAATTTTGCCACCTGCAGCCTTAACAGAACTTTTTGCTTAGCCCTTATTGCAAGGTTTAGCTGACTTTGAAGAATTTTAACAATCATTGTCACAAGGCTTTTTACGAAGATGGCGATTAAAGAACTACATAAATCCTATTTTCAATAACTTTAAAAGTTAGGTAATAAACTCTCCTGGTTGTGTCAGAGCAATTTATAAGTCACAAACTAGCTTTGTTGTCAAGCTAGATAAAAAGCATGAAAGTTATATGAAGACTTCCCCTAGTTTTTGGAGATGTGTCATTTTGGTTTCCAGATGAGACAGACATTGTTGCATTTTACGTTCAGACTTTGATAAGATCTGAACTTAGGATAACGTTGTTCTGCTCCATCTTGCCTTTCTTGGACATACGAAGAGTCAGCACAACTGACTGGAACAGCTCAAAAAATAGGTGAGAGACAAAAGTTCATTGCTACACCTAGTAAAGATTTTACCTTTATATTGGAATGTGAAAACATTTGCAGATAAGAGGAAGTCAGTGCTGAAATATGGAATGATTGTTAGTTACTGGAATAATGATGGTATCCGGGTGTCACAGCCTCCAGTCAGGTGTCTGCTATACCAGATCTTGGACAATGGGCAAACTGCCTAAGCTGTGCACTTCCTTGTCACTGGCACAAAAATCTTTCAAAGCCTCAGATATAATTCCAATATACAAAATGCTTTATTCCCACTCTTCCTTTTTGGTCAACAAAGAGGGCACAGAGGAAGGTATTTCTTTCTGCCTAGCACCAACTGAAATAGGAGATTTTGTAGAGAATTAGCTGTCTGCAAAGCTGAGTAGCAGGATTAATGTAACCTGGGAAAACAGGTAAAGAACAAGATGAGAAATTACAGGCATTGGTTGCCACTTTTCACTCAGTTGACTGATGACCTACCTTTGAGGCTGAGTGGCAGGAACTAGAACAGGTACAATTCTCACCAATGTACTTCAACATTGTATGGGCATGTGCTTGGTTTCTGTCCCATCAGTTCAGGGTGTGGCTAAAGCTGGCACAATTTTAGGGCCTGTGCTCTTCAACATCTTCATAAACCACGTGGATGCAGGACTGGAAGGGTTACTAAGGGGAGGAGCTGTTGACTCCCTCAAGGGCAGAGAGGTCCGGCAGAAAGACCTTGACAAATTAGACGGCTGAGCAATCACCAACAGTATGAAGTTTAACACAGAAAACTGTCAGATTCTGCACCTGGGATGAGGCAACCCTCAGTGTATGGACAGACTGGGGAATGAGAGGCTGGAAAGCTGCGCTGTGCAAAGGGACCTGGGGGTCCTGGTTGACAGAAGGTTGAATATGAGTCAGCAGTGCCCTGGCAGCCAGGAGGGACAACCGTGTCCTGGGGGGCATCAGGCACAGCATCAGCAGCCAGGCAAGGGAGGGGATTGTCCCGCTCTGCTCTGCACTGGGGCGGCCTCGCCTTGAGTGCTGCATGCAGTTTTGGGTGACACAATATAAGAAAGACATTAAACTATTAGAGAATGCCCAAAGGAGGGCAACAAGGATGGGAAAAGGCCTTGAGGGGAAGCCATATGAGGAGTGGTTGAGGTCACTTGGTCTGTTCAACCTGGAGAAGAGAAGGCTGAGGGGGGACTTCATTGCACAAAAGGAAGAGGAGGGGCAGACACTGATCTCTTCTCTGTGGTGACTCATGAGAGGACCTGAGGAATGTCTTGAAGTTTTGTCAGGGGTGGTTTAGGTTGGATATCAGGAAAAGGTTTTTCACCCAAAGGGTGGCCAGGCTCTGGAACAGGCTCCCTAGGGAAGTGGTCACAGCACCAAGAAGTGTTTGGACAATATTCTCGAGTCCATGGTGTGATTCTTGGGTATGGTCCTGTGCAGGGCTGGGATTGGACTCGATAATCCTTGTGTGTCTCTTTCAGCTCAGCATATTCTTTGAGTCTATGATTCTATGATTCTATAATTCTATGATCAACTGTCTAAGACAATTACATTAAACAATTATCTTCATAACCTTCCTGTAGGTCTCTGGTCAACTGTACATTTTTGGCTCAGTTTTTAAAACTGTCATTCAGTCCTTGACTTAAGGGTTCAGCAGCTGCAGTACTCAGTTTTTAAGTCTGCCTCTTAAATTATCTGGATATTCCTACTGGTATAGAGATGATGTCTGAGCTACTTTCTGAGCTACAAAGAGAGATGTATGTTCTTTTAACTCTGCGGGTTTTGCCTGGTGGTTTCTGACAGTAGATGGAGGAATTCGGTTTTCATCTGCAACATCCTCACATTTCTCGGGCCATAAAATAGGACTTGCTGATATGAAAAACGGATTTTGGATTTTGTTCTCAAGATTGGCAAAGGAAATAGCATATGTATGCTGACCTTTGTGACAGCATGTGAAGCCTCTGCATTTGAGCTGATGTCTGAGAAAAGCTAAGGTGAAGAGATAGCACAGGAATGAATTTTTACTCTGGCAAAATAAGCTTTGTGGATGGGGAAGGGGAAAATGTGTTTTTGAAAATGTCCATTAATTTGCTTTTTGTGCTTCTGTTAGGCTTCAGTCTCATTACTTTGTCAAAGACAACTAGACTCTAGGACCTTCATCTTAGTGTTTAGTAGGCTGACATAAATTTAAAAAATAACAACGCCATTTTGTTAATGCTGAATTCTCCAGTATTCTCTCAAGCTTTTTCATGTCTCCAGGTTTCTACTTTAGCAATCACAGATTATCACCACCTATCATCTTAATTTGCATCACACCTATTGAAGCCACGTAAATGGCAGAGGCGAGAGGGGTAACCTTACAGTACTTTCAGCATCCCTCACCTTCATTTTACAACTTTATGTAGCTCTCTGTCACTCTTCCCCTGTCAGCGCAACATCAGTGCAACAAAATATCCAACTGGATAAACATTAATGATTTAAAAGATTTAAATGTTTAGATGATTTAAATTTTGACCTACTTCAGTACATTTTCCAGCAGGTTTATGGGAATCCTATAGTTTTTTGAAGGCAAACCTGGTATGCTATTTGTATGTGTGTTTTAGGAGATGGCACTATAAATCACAATCCAATGCTGCTGAATTGAGAAGCATGTATACTGTGGGTATAGCTATGCTTCCATTATTCACACAGTAAAGCTAAAAGCCTTCTTTAGAAATTTAGTTGTCTCATAAACCAAGAAAGTAAATCGGATTTGAATTAATTAGTGAAAGACTAAATCAATTTAAATATATTTTGACACTAAGAAAGTAGGTTAATTGATGGCTAATTTTCTCTATATATCTTGTTTCGTGTCATTTAGATACCCATTGCTAGTAATATATTACTTTTATATTTATTATTGATGAAATTTTGAGGATATTGTGATAGCAACTGAATTTTCTGAGTGGATTAAATCATAAAAAGGGTCCTTGTAACAGTCAATTGATTCTTACTGTACAATAAATGCCTGTTAACTGAAGTGCAAATTAAATACTTATTTTCAGCACATCATATAAAGCATTAAGTATATTTTAAAAAAATTGTATTATAGACTCACAATATGGAGTCAAAAATAGGCAGCTTCAGAGCATGTTAAATATCCTTAGCAACCTGCTAAAATATGACATGGGAAACAGTTTACACCTGAGCAATTATCTGATAAGAACCAAGCACAGTGAGCTCATTGCAGTATGTGTACACAGATAGGGTATATATAATTGAGTGTGTGCACGGACCCACAGAAGGGCACAGTATATGACTGCTTCTATATGTACATAATAAAACAAAAGTTCATAATATGTATCATAATTCAGTGGGCATGTAAAGATTAGAGATGGCAGATATTTGAGGACTTGAATAAAGAATGGCTTAGTTTATGGTGATGTAGCTTTCTCGTAACTTCAGTGGAAGGATACCACTGGAAATGCAGCTGAAGTAGTACAGTGGTGAATTAAGACAAAGCATTACTGATGATTGGGATATAGTGATTTCCACTCATTTAATGCAAATAAAAAATAAACAGACTTCTACATTTAAGCATTTATTCAGCTTGTTTTGGCTGTCTTTTCAGACTAAGAACATTTTCTGTTCCTTTGGCACATTGTGAGAAAGGCTATATGCCTTCCTTTTGAGACGTGTTGAAAATGAAGTGAAAAGTGCATCTGCTATCTGTATTTCTCAGGTAGAAAGAGACTATACAGATGAGGGAGTTGAATGAAATCTCTTCTAAGTGCCTCTAGATTACATGATCTGCTATTTAAGGAAAGTTTTCAGAGTAGACTGACATCTTTGATTATCCAGCTTTTTGAGCCAAGCCAAGTTCTCAGCTGGCATAAATCAGCTTAGACCCTCAGAAACACAGTGCAGTACTGAATTTCACAGCTACAGATCTGGACCTGTGAGATCTGTGGGTTTCTGTTTGTTTTTTTTTCCCCAGCTCTTAATTTAAGTGAAAAAAAATGCATGTTTTGTTGCCCTGTTTATCTGTCTGGTTCTTTGTTTCCAAAGAAATGAAAATAAGATCTTTTAACAGAAAGAAGTTAAATCATAACTAGACAGGGTTCTACCCACTTTGCTGCTACAATATTTGATATACTTCATTGAAAAAGTGGAAATGATAGGCATTTCTTAAGAAATAATCAGAGGAATTCTGAATGGGTAATTATATTTAGGAGGAGATAACATCCTTTTATAAAAACTCGAACAATTGTTAGGTGATCTGATTATGTTAGCTGCCAAAAACCCACAGGGAAGTCCTTTCACTCCATCTGTGCAGCCAGAAAGATGAGAATTGGCATGGGAGCTGTTAGTCTGGCTCAGCATCACTTTATACTGAGACAAACCTCCTGTGATTATTCAAGAAGGTTTGAGAATAAACTGGATGGGAAACTATTCTGTGTTCCCAGTATAATTTAAAGACATAGAGAAATGTTGTCACAGTTGGTTGAGAATTTTAAAACCTGGAAATAAGAAACTGAAATAAAATTTCAGCAGTCTGCTAAGCAAAGCTAAAAAAGTGGCCCTAGTTTATTTCTGTTTGAGTGTATTAATCTACAACTGACAGTAGTGATAGATATTAATGACCAACACTTTTCTCTTCCAAATTACATTTCCATTTTTCATTAAATGTCCAAAAGCTTCCAAAAGCAAAGTCAGATGAAGAAACTTTGTCATGGTTTCAGCTAGGATAGAGTTAATTCTCTTCCAGTAGCTGGTAAAAGCTGGTATAATTTTCTTCCAGCTCCTGTGTTTCTTGGATTTAGTGCGAGGGAAATGTAGATAGTACACTGATGTTTTAATTGTTGCTAAGTAGTGCTTACCCTCAGTCAGGGACTTTTCAATTTTCCCTGCTCTGCCAATGAGGAGGCGCACAAGAAGTTCGGAGGTAGCATAGCCAGGACAGTTGACACAAATGTCCAAAGGGATATTCCCTACCATAGAATATTATAAACAGTATATAAGCTGGGAGCAGGTTGCCAGGAGGGACCAATTGCTGCTGGGGGATAGGCTGGGCATTCGTCAGCTGGTGGTGAACAGTTGTAGTGTTAATCACTTGTCTTCCTTGGGATTTATTTCTCTATGTTGCCTCTTTTTTCATTACAATTACTATTATTGTTATTATAGTATTACTTGACTTTGTTTCAATTCTTAAACTGTTCTTCTCTCAATCCACAGAGTTTACTTTCTCTGATCCTCCTCCACATCCTAACACGGGCAGGATGGGGAAGTGAATGAGTAGCTGTGTGGTACTTAGTTGCTGTCTGGGGTTAACTCAAAATATATTATTGTTTAAATTCAAGATTTTCTCTAATCTCCATGTAGTAGTGAGATGTAGATTGACAAGCTTGAAAGAGGCAGGATGCAGGCCAAGGAGTAGGCCTTGAATTCCATTTATTTAGAAGGTGTTTCCAGTACTTGAGATGAGGAATATCTATGTTTGTTTTCAGGAAAATATAGATATTTCATGTGACGCAACACAGAACAGCTAGGGAAGTGGATAAATATTTATCCTTCCATAAAATACTGCTTTAAAACATGAAACTTGTTTGTTGTACTAATGACTCTCTAATGCATGATGTTTGTTTGAAATTTCTTTCTGAATATTGAACCTGATCTCACAGATTGCATATATCCTACCTTCATTGTTGTGTTTTCCTGACCTAAATAAAATTTCATTTTTATTTTCTGGGAAAATTTTCCTAAGGAATAATATTTACTCTTTCTGGTTTAGTACATACATTAGCATCAGCCTTTGGAATTCTCTAGTTTAATGCCATAGACTGTTTTCTGGGTGAATGCTACAATAATTGCATCTTTATTTGTATTTGCACAAACATTCTTTCACCTTGAGAAAAAGCCATCTGTAAGGAAGAGAATACGACCTATTTCCTTTCCTTTTTCCTGATTCAGAAAAAATCAAATGAAATATTATTATTCCAAGGGCATAAAAAGAAAGTGCAGTTTTGGTATTAGCTGTGGGTTTAACAGCAGCTAATCTCACCCATGAGGTTATCAGCTTCTGGGTGATCCTGTTTAAATCACTTTTGATACCACAGCAGGCCCTATGAAGCATACACTGTCTAGCTTTGCCAGTGAGAATTAATATTATTCACAGCTATCAAATGCATGTTAAAACAATACAGCTCTGTTCATGCAAGTATATTTTCATATTTCTGAGAAGAATTTATATTTATGTTTCAACAATGAAAAGACAAACCCCCAAAAATGTGCTAATTTGTAAAGGTTGAATGTTGTAATCCTTGCTCATGGGAGAAATCCATACTCAAATGCTTCAACAGCTTCATTCTAAGTACAATTACCTGAGTTAAATCAGGAGATTCAGTTCTGCAATAAACTAATAAGTAACTGAAACTTATTCAAGCCATAATGACTGTAAAGTTTGAAGTACATTTTGTTCGGCACTGGAGTCTTCAGAGACTGAAAAAAACAGAATTTAGAAACCTACTGGTTGAGTTTAATTGTATTTGTAAAAGCACCCATTGCAAGAGGATTTAAACAGCTAGTTAAAATATCACAGAATCACAGAATGGGTAAGGTTGGAAGGGATCACAGTGGATCATCTTGTCCAGTCTCCTTGCTCAAGGAGGGCCATCCCAGAGCACATGGCACAGAATTGTGTCCAGACAGCTCTTGAATATCTCCAGTGAGAGAAAGTCCACAGCCTCCCTGGGCAACCTGTTCCAGTGCATGGTCACCTGCACAGTAAAAAAGCTCTTCCTTATATTCAGGTGGAACTTCCTGTGCGTGAGTTCCTGCTCAATACCATTTGCTCTATTGCTTGGCACCACCAAGCAGAGCCTGGTCCATCCTCTTGGCATCCCCCCTTCAGATACTTACAGACATTGATGAGGTCCCCTTTCAGTCACCTCTTGTCAAGGCTGGAGAGACCCAGCTCCTTCAGCCTTTCATTGTAAGAGAGGGGCTCCAGTCCATTGATCAACTTCGTAGCCCTCAGCTGAACCCACTCCAGGAGCTCCATGTCTCGTACTATGGGGCTACCTGTCCTGATCTTCCCTTGAAGAACTAATAAATGCAACAAGTTGCTGTGAATGCTGTGCCTCTGATCTCAGCTCTTCTCCATGGAAACTATACTGAGGAGCCAGCAGAGCTACTATCCCTGCAGCAGCAGTCACCAGCAGGATAAAAAGAGTGCTTCTAGAGGGCTGCTACAACAAGGGACAGTAAGGATGCAGCTCTTCCCTACTGCACTGTACACCTGGTACAGGAATTTGTTGTTTGGAAAGTAAATAATCTATTTTTATAGTTCGAAAAGTAATTAATTTCTTATTTTAACATTTATTATTCACTCACTGGTAAAATTTGATCTATACAGGTTTTGTTTGATGGAAAAGATTATAAAGTAGCATAAAATTCTTGAATAGTGTCTGGAAGTTGGAGCTCTGGCCTGATGCTAAATAAAGACTCTTGGGAAAAAATACAAAATATTATTAGGTGTAGACATTTAAATTTTTTTTTCTTTAAATGGAATTTCAATAAATATTTCACTTCAAACACTAATGATAACTATAATTTTTACTTCGACATTCTAATTTTATGTTTAACTTCAAATAAATGTATTTAAGTAAACAATTTCAATTGAAAAAGTGCTTTTAAAAAGAACAAGGTATTTTAATTTAAAAGTTTTGACCATGTCAAAAGGCCTCATTCCAACCATTGTAAAAATAGAACATTTTCAGAATTGTAACTTCTCCCTTTTTTTTTTTTTTTTCAATAATATCTCCCACCAAAAAGCCACAAAAAAATCTATGAGAAGGTTCTGGCTATTCCTGTTTCAGCTATGTATTATTATACATTTTCATGGAGAAAAAAGGAAGCATGATGTAAATCAATGCAGTTCCTTTGCAGAAATTTGCTGCTTCTAAGTGTCATCTCTGTACTAACATACCAGACAGTCATAGTGAGAAGTCGAAGCAAACTTGAATGACTAGTCCTTAAGATGCTGGGTAAAAGACAAGCTGCTTATCCTGGCTGTTGAAACTGCACAGCAGTATGATCTTGCCCACACTGTCAACTTATGACTTCATTGTATTTCATCGTCTAGCTAGGTCTTGTTTCACCAAGAGAGATGATGGATAATTTTTCAACTCCTGTGTTTCTGGAACATTTGCTTCTCTGACAACTATTGAAAATGAATATATTGCCTAAAAATCCCTGTGCTCAGAAGTAGTCACATCTCATTTCACTCTTTTCTCTTTTTCATTTATAGATGTTTGTCTACATTTCTGTCTGGTTTGGTCTTTTTTTTGGATTTTTTTTTTTTTTTTTAATAGTTCAGTATGCCCACTTTCCACTTTTAGGGATTTAGTAAGTATTTTTGTTACCTTGTGTTAGGGAAATGTTTCTTTTTTTTTGCTATGTAGAAAAAAAGAAAAACATTCTCTTTCTCACTTTATACCTCAGTCCTCCACCAAACATTTTCACAAAAACATGAAAAAGCATTGACATTTCAAATGTGTATTTTATCTATCCCATAGAGAGACATTTTGCAATGTATCTTTACATGACTAAAAGAAAACCAAAATGTATTACTATGTTTGTTTTGTTATAGCTAATAGCAGAGTAAATTTTTATGAATGCCATATAGGAAACAGTAATTAAGAATGCCAAGTTAGAAATGCAAGAGTTTAGAAATAACAGATTTAAAGTAACCTTAACAGGTGCAGAATTTTCATATATTTTTTAGTTGTGATTTTACACATTTTTTCCCCCCAAATTTCCCCAGTTTATTCAGTACAGAGGTTAATTCACACCCACAAGGAGGGACTGGTATGACTCTCCTCAGTTCCTTCCAACTATAACATTGTGTGCAGCCTTCGGATGCCTTGGTTCAGAACCACTTCTAAGTCCATGCTATGCCACCAAAAATCAACAAAACCTCTTCTGTATGTTGAAAAGAAACTGCAGGGTCAGTTTGGCTGGGAGACTGCAGCAGCAGAAGCTTTAAGAATTACATTGGACTGTTCATGCGTACAGCGAGATGCTTGAATCCCACATTGCACACACCTACTCTGTGCTACTTGTTCTCTGACACTGTATATAATATACCTGCAGACCCCAAACCTATCTCCCTCCACCGTGTTACTCCATAACTTCCTAGTTTTCTCTACACAGTTTCTATGCCAGCCTTGTTTTTTCTCCTTTCATCCATCCCAAATATATCCTCTGCATTCTTCAGTAAGTAGGAGAACTGGAGGTCACTTGTTTTTTGTTCTACATTAGAGACTACAGGTACTTAATATGAAAGAGATGTCTGAGAGAACTTGCAAGAAGGAAATTCTGAATCTTTTAATTGCCTTAAATTATTACTTGGTTTAACTGTTTCAGTTTCCTAATCTGTTAAAGTCCTTTTCTTCTAGTAAGAGATTAAATATAAATATCAGCTGAAGTTTTTATTTTACTCATTCAGTCTGCCTATAACAACTGTAAAATTGTTAAGTAAAGAAACCAAAGATATTCCTTTGCTGAGGTCATACTGATGTTAAAAAAAAGCACAAGACTAGAAAAATATGAATCAACTTAAAAAAATATATATACATAGGTAAAATTACTCATAATTACACAAATATATGTATACATGTTTGCATAAATATTGTGTTACAATTTTCACCAGATTTGTGTAGAATCGCAACAAAGAATAAGAACAATCTACTTGTGTACAACTACAGACATACACACACAAGCACACTCACACAAGTTTCCCTTCCTTTCTAACTTTTTGTACTTTGTTTAGGAGTACTTTTTCACTTTGGTATCTAGGAATCAAAGGGATATGGTAACATAGTAAAACACAAATCAACAATGAAGTAATAAACATCAGGCTAAGATGTATCTGGAAACCTCAAAAAAAATGATATTATAGAGTTGTAACCAGGAATTTTGGTCCCTGACTTATCAAACTCAAAATTTTGTAATACAATAGAAGCAAGAAGTGCCATAAAATGATAAATTGAAGGAAATAATATATTCCATGATAGTAATCTCACAACTTTGGTGTTCTTTCAGTGCTTTTGTCTTAGGTAGCTTTCTGTTACTGAGATTGCTGCCAACATCTGCTTCCATGTAATGAAAAAGGTATTGCTTGATGTAAAGTTCTGACACATTTGTATTCAGAGTATAAATTCACTTTGATTTACTTTAAATTGTGAGACAGTGATAAATTACTGTGTAATTATCACATTTAAAATGGCAAGCTGAAGCAATGACAAGTCCTTTCAGATTTTTCTTTCCACTTCTACTAATAACTGTACATGCAATAGTTCAAAAATACTGCTTCATTTTGTCTCTGTCACAACATTATTTTTTCATCTGATCTCTTTAATGTTTTTGAATAGCTTCCTCATTCTTTTGCATCTGAACTGAAAATTTGTAGCTGTTTCATTTTTGGCCTTTGTCTGCATAGTTACAGTTAAAAGAACTGTTCTAACTATTGCAACCAGATTAAGTCCTTCTGCAGACATGCTCAGAAAGATTAGCAATGTTTAATTTGTTGTTAAACTTCATAATTTCAACTAACTCTTTAATTTCTAACTTTAGTTAGTATAGCTGTTTTGTGTCCTCACATTTAAAATCTCTTCGGCTGGGCCTACAGTTGAATTATGTTGCATTTTACTGTATAAAATAGCTACACTGCTATACTGCTCAGGAACTATGTGCAGCTGGATAAAAGATATGCCTGAAAAAACTTGATGTAAAACTTAGCTTCTACAGCTTCCTGGAGTGAGGATGTCTACAGCCTACCAAGCCTGGGTGAAGTCTTTTTAATTTTTGTTCTATCCTAAATTCCTGCTGCTTCTTTCATACTTACACTTAATTAAAAACTGTATTTAGGGATTTTTTTAAAAAGGCTAAAATCTAGGTAAAAATATGCCTGACTAGAACATGTTTAACATGCACTAAAAGATGAGCATGTACATAAAATGGGGTTTTAGGCTTTTTAACAACATGTCTGAGGCCAGAGTGGACATGCTTTCCTCTTTCCACCCCTAAATTAGATTATTAGTCCTTAAAGAACTCATTCACAAACTAGGAAGCAGAATCCAGAATCTACTGCATTGAAATACATAGGAGATAATCAGGGTATCTCTGGAGCAAGATATAAATCTTCATCCTTTTTGCTGAAGTGGTACCAATGAGTAGCATACCCTCAATGTCAGAGAGAAAGAGAATTTTGATTCTATACTCTGGAGACTTATCTGAGAAGAAACACCCTGATTTCTGGTGGCAGGAATTTTGATCCACACTATCTAATGACTGTTACCAGAATCTCTTAAATACAAAGAGAACTATGCATTAGTCTCTTTTATTCAAAGACAAAACATTCTCTCACACTTAAGTTCTTCTGGTTTGAACTTCACTGTTTTCCCAAGCAAATGACCATTGGTCCTGAGAGTGCTTTTTAAAATGGGACACCGTACCTTCAGCTTATATTGGTGACATTTTTTCTTGATCTGCCATACCTTAACAACACTGAAGTGGAAGCCGTATAAGCCTTACCGTGGTTTAAATCTGGGAAGCTTTACTAAATATGCTCTTATCACAATCTTGTTAACTATGCGCATTGTTTATAAATTATTTTAAAGTTATTTATAAATAATAGTACTATGCATAAATGTACAGTATTTAGAACACATTTATATATCCTGTTGCACATCCAGTATGCTTCTCAAACAAAAATAAAGGGCCAAACCCAGCCCTAAGATCTCCCTGATAAGCCATAGGAACTCTTGTTCTCCCAGCTTCTGTTTGTTTCAAGCACTCAATTCTTGAAAAAAAGTTATGAAGCCATGGGAAGTGGCTTCACAGTGATTAATGACAATCAAATTCTGTTGCATGTCTTGAAAGTCCATTGGTGGGAAAATTCACCTGTACTTGAACACTGTTCAGCATTTCTAGGATTAAGTCTGCAATATAACTATTAGGACATAAACTAGTAGACACTAGTTGACACGGTCAAGTTCATGTAGTGGGTGTGAAAAACAACTGCAAAACATTTCCAGAACTTACTCTCTCACACAAAATTTACTACTGTTGTTGCAGTTCTGACACCTACAGAGAACAAAAAAACACCTGCTCATGCTGATAATCTAAGGATATTTAGGAAGAAATTGCTGTGCCGATGGGAGATGGGATAAACTTTCCTGAAAAATGTTCCTCTCCCCAAGGCAGTGTCATAAATTCTCTAATATAGTCTAAAGGAATCACCAGCCTCTAAGTTTCATATTTAAGGTTACACCCCATTTACTCAGCAATGTGGAAGGCTGTCAAATTATTTTAATGCTGATTGCACTTAGTCTGCATTATACAACTTTTACATTAAGAATCCTGTGTTTAAATGTTTGAAGTAACTGAAAGGATGTTAAAATACATGGATTAATATTTTAATAAAAGAACTCCTGATTTGAGTAAAAGTACAACACCTGCTGGATAATTCTTTAAAATACTTAAATTTAAATCCTGCAGCAACATAAGCTGCTGTTCATATCAATTAACAGCTCTGTGAAACAGTTGACTAACAAAGACTTTTTCTAATGGTCAAAAAAAACCCCCCACCACAAATCTGTGTTACTATTAGCAAGTAATGATGGAAATATCTACTTTTATGAGCCAAACATAAATGCTTTTTAATAAAATAAGTATTTTTTAATGGGGAATATAAAGTTAAATAATTAATAGAAACATCTGCAATGATTTACTCTCTAGCAAAAGCCTGTGGTTATTTTTTCTCTCACTTTTGCTACATTTGTAAAGATTTTACTGAAGTCAATGGAGTTACACCAGTAGAAAATTGGTTTGGGAATGTCAGGCCTCTAGATCAGAAGAAATTTAAATCCAATTCAAGCACTAATTCTGGTTTCTAAATGCTTGGCATCAGTTATAAGGATTTAATTCATATCATATACAATGCTGAACAAATAATCTTATTAAATCAGTGACTAAATAGAGAAAGACAATAATTTATTTCCATTATAGGGACCTGAAAAGTGAGGCTTCAGACACCTTGGAAGCAAAAAGAAAATCTTAAGAAAGAATAACAACTGGATGAAACAGTAATTTTATTATGCACTCTGGCTGTTATCACTGAGATATCTGTTTTGGAAGGTGAAATATAGGGAAGTTACAATGAACTTCCTATAAATGAATATTTTAAATGAGAAAATGAGTGAAAATTAAAACCAGTAAGTGCTTAGGAAGAAACAAACAACCCAAAATAGAAATTAGAACGAGCAGATGAGGAATACTTAGAGATGAGTTCTTGGGTATTTTTGAATCTGAAAACAGCATGAGTGATTAAGTGTGGAAACTGAACCTTATCACTACAGTGAGTGGGATATATCTCTTCTAAATTACATGTCTGAAAGTCAGAAGTCTAGCACTGAACTGCTTGCCCTAGGCTTCCTTTATAGTCAATAGAGAAATCTAGGCATCTCTAGAGGGTGATCCATCTCCGACTAAAATAGGCATCAAAGATAGGTCAAATGAATTGCCCTCTAGAGGTGCCTGTTTCTCTCCAGTTCAGACTTAGATGTCTAACTTTTAAATGTCTAAAGCTGGGTGAGATGAATTCCACTTCAGATCTTACATTGCTCCTGCATTCAACAGTGGAGTGGCCATTAGTAACCGAAAATCCCTAAGGAATGTTGCAATGTGGATACCAGTGCTGACCAAGGAGTGAAGAATAATAGGGTAGATATGACTCTGCAATTAATGTTTTCAGCCAATAGTTTTGGTGTAGAACTTGGCCAAGACTCTGTGGCTTGTAGAGACTCTTACATTTCACTCACAAGAGGGCTTCTGAATGAAATGTGCTCTTCCTGATGACTGTTAAAAGTGTTGTGAGGTCTTGGGTTAGCACTGAATAACCTGTGCTCTGTGTTTGGAATTTGACTATGTTGCTGCCTGCAATGTTACATCATTAGCTGAACCAGTCAAAGTCATTCAGGATTTCCCTCCTCTGATATTTCTAATTCTGCATCATATACCCAGAGAAGCTGTAAAAATCATAATTAAAGGTTGCTCCCTTGGAATTTTAACCTCCTTTTCTGGAAAAGGGAAAGCAGAATCTAGTAGGTAAAGTGTTAGACTGCAACCTCGCTGAGGCTTAATCTTCTCTCTCACTAAAGTCAGAGGGTGAAACATGATTTGTTTGCTCCTTCCACTGGTCTCTGTATCTACTCAAAAATTAAGTTCTGTTGTACAGACTGTCTACTGTAAGGTGCATTCACAACACGCGAGTCTTGAGTTTGGGAAGAGCCTTTGATGTAACCAAGTATACTTCATGGTACTCCTAGGATGTAACAAATATCATTTACCCATAAAACCAGACCTTCTCTGATTCTTTTGTTACAACTTCACGCAATTTTATTTTCTAACATACAGATTAGTGTGGAATTCCATTATTTACTGTTTTACTTGTGATTAATCCCATAGAAAAACATGCCTTTTCCTTCATGGTCCCAGAGCATAGAACCAAAGCTCTTCATGAGACTGTAATACATAAAAGAGTTATCCTTGGAATGCCTTTCTGTCTAATACAATGAACACACAGATTGCTTTCTGCTGGTTTCCCAACATCCTGGTGATTCTTTTTCGTGACCACAACATGTAATATATCAACCCAAAATAAACCCCCATTCTCCTCCTCCCCCTCCACCAAAAAAAGGGTTAAAAAGCTGTTATCTTTTCCAGTTTTTCTTAGAAATTATACTATATTTATTAAAGTCTTCTGGGAAACACAATATAGTGGATAAAATGACAAAATTAAATTTAAAAAATTGATAGAATAATTCCATAGAATAAAAAGATGGTTTTAGTAATTTTTAGTAATGTATTAAGGATTTAGAAATGCATGCTATATCTTGAATGAGCATATCAAATTAAATATCATTAAATTGTATACATACATTAATTAAACAGTTGGGTAATTGAATTTAGCAATGGGTCACTGGCTCTAAACTACAACATTCTACCTTGGGCTAAATTAAAAAGTAACCACTTGGTGTTTTGACATTCCATTAGCAAAACTGCCTTTACCACAGACTAGTCTGAATGATAGAAAGGAGTGAATGCTAACTGTGTGTACAAAGGATTTACTGGAAGATAGAATAAACCTAATCTGAAAGGAAAATAGTTGGAAAATATGGGTAGATTTGTAATTATTGGAATGAAAAATAAAGAAAAGCTTGGTTTTTCATATTCTTTCTGAGAAACAAAACTGTGATGGATCGTTTATTCAGGAAATTAATATACTATTGGCAGCTCTCAATAATGCAATGTGGAAAAAGAAATGGAAGAAGGAAAATTAGAGTGAAGAAGAAAATATATTCAGGTTTTTTTTTTGTTGTTTTTTTCCATTAGACAAAAATTTAGAGATAAAGAATAAAATCAATTGTTATTTGCTGGTTTATTGGTTCAATATGTGCAAGACATACATTCACATCCTCTTTACCTTGTGGCAAATACACAGGGCCAAGATGCACGGATGCACGGACAGGGAATTTGTGTGCCTGAATAAAAAAAAAAAAAAGGGCAGGCAAAGAGTACAATAAAATTATTTTGCACAAGCTGTAGATGTAGACTCTTGATTTTTCTGAGAGTCAGTCCTTAATTTCCATACTCTTTTGTAATGTTTGTCTCTATAGTCTGGCTTCTTCCTTGAAAAGCATCTTAAGTTATTAGTAATGATGTCTTATATTAAAATTTCATTTACCTATGTTGCCAAGTCTGATAGACTGTTCTCTACCTATATCTTCAAGTACTACTCAGTATATTCTAAGACAGTTGATCGCATTTTCCTTTTTGACTTTGATTTTTTTAACTCTGACCATTTAAACAGGTTCTTATATTCTCTATCTCTGCCCTGACCTGATCTAGCAAGCAGCATGTTCACATTCCTATGTTGTAGGATTTCTCCTCTCCCCAAGGAGTCTTTGTACGAACTTGTCTGTCAACCATGAACCCATTTCCATTGTTATGTTGCTGAAGTTCCTCTTTGCTCCTGAGTGGGGTTTTTTGTTTTTTTTCTTTAATCCAGTTCTGCCTTTTAGATCATTGGAAAGTCCCTGAATGTATTAAATAAGAGGCATTTATAAAGATTCCCATTTCACGTAGATTTTTGAGTGTGTGTAAACAATGCAATGAATATTGGTACTAAAACCTTCTCTACAACCTCAAGAGTGTGAAAATCCCAACAAAATGGAAATACTCCAAGCCTAACATTCTCTATGCAGTGACCACTAAGACAAATTTTCCTCATATTAAACACACTTCCCAGTGCTTTTAACCATATTTTTTATTTGCCAAATGACTTGCCAACATGTGTTTTGACATACATAAAAGTACGGTTTTGTAGTTACTCTCCTCACTCAGAAAATGATAAATGCTATGTTGGTGATTCCAGATTCTACCACACATTTTTTATCAGCACAGCTGGACCCATTTGTGGTAGTGACTAATGCTTATGTTGGTTCAGTTACACTGGATCTCTGCGGTATTATCGTGTCCCATCTTGAAGACTCTCGTTATGAAGGCCTGTAATCAGTTGTGATCATGCTAGATTAGGTAAATACTCGAAATATATGGTAGAATTCTTTCATTTGGGGTTCAGTTTCATGAGTATTAATCATTCCAAGTGTTTTTATTGGTTCTATCCCTGACCTTTCCTTGACTAACAGAAAAATAAATAACACTTCAGATATTGACACATAACAAAATGCAAAGAGTGTTTAGGCTATGATTCAGCATGCTCCCTTTCAGCTATTTAAATGATAAATTTATAATCAAGATTTTTTCTTAGTGGTGAAAGAAAAGATGAATCATACAATAAGCCTGCTACCAGATTTACATCTCAGTGAGCACGTATCAGTGGAGATGCTTCTTTCTTTCCATTGACTGTATTGTAAGAATAGATATGTAACTTAGGAGATGGCTGGCAGTATTTAACTGAATTTTATGTGTAATGTTTAGCAACATGAGACAATTTTTCAAGGTTGTGCAGAATAAGAAGTTCCACATAAAGAAAGCTCATGTAAATTAGTGCTGAATACAGACATTTGCGTAGGTTCTGATTTTAACTTTAATTTTAGAAATCTGGAAATACCTACCTAGGGCTCCTATACATAGCAGTCACCAGACTACATATTGAAAACCCTTTTACAAACCCTGACTACTCATTACACAGAAAAGGGCTAAAATATGAGAAATCACTGACAATGCTCTTCACACTTTCAGATGTGTGATGAACCAGCTGCTTCATTTCATTGTATGTTGATAGTAATATTTACACTTCAACGGAATACCTGTCTCAAATTTTCATGTGTCCAATATAAAAAAAAAGCTGGCAAATTAAGGTGTCTGACTAAGTATCTGGCAAAGGCTGAAGCAAAAAATTCTGAAGATCAATGTCTTTCTATGTCTTGCAGCTTGGCCCTGATTTTTATTTGCCCTGAATGGAATATCTGTACATTCAAGAGATGTAGTGACTAACATAATGTAAAACTTCAGAGAGGAGGAATACTTTCAGAAATTGAAGCAATTTAAGATCTGCTTTAAGAATACAATTGCAAAAACTCTCTTTGAAGGAGGAAGTTGGCTGTGCTTTGCTGGTCAGATGCCTTGGACAATTTTCATTTTATGCCTGTTGTTGATAGCTTTTTGTAGATTTTTTTTCATACCTCAGCTTTATCACTTTTCGTGTTTACTTGTACATGAAGAATGAACATTTAGATTTGAACAACTTTCTACTCCCTAAGAAAAGGTCTGTGTTTACCTGTACATTTAACTGTCCCCCTTCTGTCTTCCATGTAGTGTATGTAAGCTATATTGGACTTTTCTATGTGAGTGGGTAGTAGCTAGCACATTGCAAATTTTTGCAGTGGTAATAATTAAGTAGTAATAAAAATAATAGTGACAGTGATAATTACAATAATGAAAGGAAAAATCTTTTATTACAGACTGGTTATGTTGTCATTTATATTTACATGAAGTCTTACTATTGATTTGAAGGCCAAAATCAGGATCAATTGACAGCTACTCATTATCTTGACATTAGCATAAAACTGTACTGACATGATGGAAGAATAAAAGGTATCTTGGGGCATACTGAAGCTGGATGGGAAGGACAGTGCTAAATTAGCCTGTGTTTCATTGACCATAAATAGCCCTTGGTTGTTAAAACCTGGCAAAATTCAGAGCAAGTATGAAGATTGCATTGCCATGCAATTTTCTACATTGGATAGAAATATTCAGAATTATATGCATAACATCTGTAGATCCTTTTGAAAGCTAGCAGTATTTTCAAGGGCCTAATCAAAGTAGAATGACAACTGAGCATGTATTTAAAAGATATTGTCATGATTAAAGTACTGCTGAACAGCAAAAGGGTTAATGGGCTTTAACTAGAGGTTAGCTTAATTTAGCATGAATTTGGCTGTCTTAAATTCGGAAGACTTGTCAGTGAAGACAGAAGTCAGTGAAGTGATCTAAAAGGTATTTATTACCCTTCTGTGGTCCTATTTTAAGTCATCAAGCTTAGACAGGAATGAGTGTCTGTAAAGGAGATATCTACCTCTCTGAAAATAGGAGAAAGCAAGATTCAACCACCAAAAAATATTGAAAGAAATTTTTTTCCAAGGAATCTTAGGCATGTTTTTGGATAATCAGATTTGATCAATCAAATATCATAAATTTTCTTGTCCACAAAACATCCAGTGGCTTTAAACCAGTTAAATTATAGAAGCAAAATGTTGTATAGGTTATGCTTTCATGCTTTCCTACAGTGAATATTGCCTGGGCAGAGTGGAGGTCATGCTGTGAATTCAATTCTGTCAGGTAAAACAAAAAGCAATCTTAATGAAGTAAGTTGCAAAATGCTAAGGAGTCAGTACCACTTCTTAATAACTTCGTATTATGCTTGAAGATTTTAAGGTGGATTTGGCAACATTTATTAACTAAATCTTTCATCCATGAATTGGTGAAGCTTGTGAAATCTAAGGTAAACTTTAGATTGTGCTGAGTAAGAGCAATTAATGGTGATGTATCAAGAAAAAATTCTCAATCAGTGGTAATTGGAATGACAGGCAAGACTCTGCTCAAACACTTCATTAAACTTCTTTTTTTATGGGGATTTCTTCATTTCCACTGGAATGAACAAGTCAGTATGCATGACTTATGCTGCAATGAACTTTGATGAATTTTTCTAAGTACATTAAAATGAGCTGCATCTTCTGTTAATCCAAAGACCCCCCCACCCATACATATGGCGATAAACCCTCTGATGCACAGGCAAGAAGGCAGGAAAATGGGCCTGAAGGACAATCATACATATGTACGTATATAAATATATTTTTTTGCTTGTCAGTAATAACTCTGAACTGCCTACAGCATTCACAGTGCCTCTTAAAAGTCAGGTATTGTATTGAATTTAAAATTCTCTTATGCAGAGCAGGAAAGGGAAAAAAATCAAACACTTTCTGAATTGGGCCCAAATATCCAAGGTTAATTTTCTGAGAAAGCTGCAGCAGCTAGATAAGGCCATCCCCTGCAAATTAGTTTTGCCTGCCTGGATTACAGCTAAATTTATGCAGCTTGCCTTATCCTTTCAGAAGCGCCTCTGAAGTGTCGTAATTAACTGGCACACATAAAGTGAGAAAATTTTCTGCTTGGTGGCAGCCATTCCTCATTTCATCTCAGTTCTAACCCAAATGGAAAGGTAGTTTCTTATTTTTACTGTCAAAAAAATCCCCACAACCCCCCAATATCTTACAAGAAGTCTTTGAAAACAAACATGAAACAGCTTCAGAACAGAGTAAGGGTTTTAAAGAGCATAAATACTGCTGAGGGAGCAAAGTGGAGATTTCGCATAACAGTAAATACAAAATAGTGGATGGAGATTGGGTATAGATACAAATATATGTGTGTACATAGGTATACACACACACATTTAGATTCCAAAATTTTACAATTCACTACAGAATTTCTGTCTCTTTTCTTTCTGTTGAGATCCACATCCAAACTATAAGTTAGGACAAAGTAGATGTGATGTATGATTATTTCTATTTTAACACAATAGTAGACTTTTCCCAGCTGTCTCCTGAATCATGTGTGAATTCATGTGGCTTTTGTCAAGAAACATCAGGAGTATATTTGTTATTTTTCATGTAATTTTATTTTCTGCTGATTAGAATATTTTAATATTGTACAAAGAAAATCATATAATTGAAATAAATCCCCATTTTCTATATTTGAAGTGAAACTGGTACATATACGTAAACTTGATGAAAGCAGTATAGACTGGAGAAAATTTAATCCCAGACTATGTTAATTCCTTATCTTTTCTTTATGGATTTTCACCAATCTTTTTGTTGTTGTGATTATCAAGATTTTCTACGGTTATAATCTTTTATACTGTCTTTCTCTATTTTTCATATAAGATCCCCATTTGTCTCACTATTTACTCATTCATAAAGTCTGTCAAATAATTGTAAAATTTTAATAAATTTTTAAAATAGAATATTAGGTAAGTACTTTCTCCTCTCATGCCCTTTCAAATTCATGTGCTATGAAAACCAGGGGAAGTCAGTGAGAATGGCTGCTGGCTGTCAGTTCTGCTGATGAATTGCTGCTGTGCAGCACCCAACAGTGTTTGGATTTTTTACCCATTTTCCCATTAAGAAAAGTAATTTTTAGGTTTGCTATCAAATCATCATGCTATCCATTTAGAGTGTTGCAGACAGAGTATTTGGTATATTAGAAAGCATTGTGCACTAAACTACCTCCATTTCAACTAGTCCAGCTTGGTGAAAAGCTGTATTTTTGCTTCCTGAAAATTGATATTAGAGCTGAGCTGGGAATTTTCTACAATTTATTTTTACTCAGAAGTTTCAGCTATAAAGCTCTTACTCTGCTACTAAGTAGATCAACAACTATGCTGCAGTGTGTTAGTTGTACAGAGCACACCCCATATAGTAAATCTCCCAAGAATTGAGATGCAGCAGGAATCAAAGGGCCAAATTCAGCTTTCAGTTAGAATGGATTAAACCCAGAGCAAATCCAGTGACTTCAGTGGAATTACTTGGGATTTAAACCAGTGTAACAGCTAAGCAGAATGTGTCCCTTCCTATTTAAACCATAGTTCTAACAGCCATTTATAGCGGGGATTCCTGGGTAGTGAAATGACTGTCAGTGGACTTGCACAAGAAGAGAACATGACATGAGCTCATAGAATTTTCATGTTCTTAATCTTCAAGTGATAAAGATGAACATTATCACTGTCTTGACCGTGTCTTGCCTGAAAGGTCTGCTCTGTAGAGAAAACTATTGTGTCAAAACAGGGGAAGCTAAAGAAATGTTAAAAACATATGCAATTGGAAATATTTTTAAAAGAACTGAGTGAAGATGAAGACACCTGGGTTTGAGCAGAATCTGTGACCTCATATGCAAAAACCTTGTGAATAGAAGCTTAATTATTCATAAGAATTTTACAGGGATTGAGTGGTCTTTAACAACGAAGTCCCTCAGAAAACATTAAGAATGAATTTCTATGTACTTCAGGATTAGGAAAAACTGACTCCCTGAAAAACAGGAGATGGAAAATCTGAGGTTCATTTGTGCTAGCCTTTCTCTGACACCCTTGATATCACAGTGAAACTGACTGGGTAGGTGTCTAAAAGATCTCTTTTTACTACGAAAAGCATGTAGAAACTTTTTGAATCACAGGTAATATATAGCCAATATCATTGCACAAAATTAAGGGAAAGTACAACTTACAGTAGTCAAACTCCTGTTTCCCTTCCCAGCACTTCACTTGCAGGAGACACCTGTAATGGAGAACATACGATTGAACATAAATATTTAGACATGTTTCAAATGAAAATTGTGTTCATTTTTATAGGACACCAGTGAAAATTTTCTATATATATCCTAATATGATTGAATGTGTTTGGAAAAAATGTGGTCTTCGAGGTTTTTTGAGTGTTTCTGTTTTCCTATGTTTTTCTTCAATGTCCCTAATTTTATCAATTTATGTTAACTTTCCTTCTTTACATGTGTTTTATCTCTCCTATTCTTACTCTTACCACTTTAGGCCAACCTTTTCTCCTATACTCGTGTGCATTTTTCTTCTTTTTTTTTTTTTTTTCTTGTCTTTCCATAATTTTTATGTGTATCTCTGTATTTTGCAATTGCCAGCATTTTGTGGCCATGAGGTTTCTTGTCATCACACATAGATACACATGGTAGAGTGGAATCAATATCTACTCTTAACATGTTCATTTATAGACAGATTTATTGTAAAGGGATTATTTCTTTGTACTGTTTCATTGCAGGAAAATGACAAGTGGGAAAGGCTGGACAATTTATGTTGCTGTTAATCCATTACAGCAAAAGATCTTTTCTGCTAATGCATGTGTGCTTTAACAAAAGGCACAGAGAGGGGTACAATCAGAACATCAGTGATTACAGCCAGAATCTTGCTAAAATACATAGGAAGGTCTTAGAATGTATGAAAGAAAGTGTGTCACCTATGCTTTCATCCTTTATTTTCCACTACTCCTTTTATAAATACAGTAAAGACAAACCTGAAAAGCCTTCTAAATTAATACCAAAGTGCTGCAGCATTATCTGTGGGTTTTATGGAAATTTGTGGGCTCAGATCATGGTTCAATATCCCATATCTCTAATAGCAGCATTTCTGCAGCAGGAAATTAACTGATGCTTTGTGAATGGTCATTTTCATAGTAATAATTATTCTTTTAAGTTGCTACAGTATTTAAACACTCTTCCATATTCTTTTGTAAAACCATGGAACTAGTTTATACCAATACAATAAATTTTTTTATACTTTCATTTTTAAAATGTAAACACATTTTAAAATTGGTATGTTTCTTTTCTCAGATTTGTATAGACTATATGTCAAATTTGATAAACATTAAATTAAAGGGCTCTTGCATTTCTTTTCATGTTGATAGCAAGATCCATAGGATGACCACTTAGAAATGTGTATTTTATATAATATTATTACATATGTATGTAAAAGTGATCAAATTTAGTAATAGGCATCTTCAAGAACACTAAAGTGAAGAAATTGCTGTTCCTTATCAAGTTTTTTTGCTGCTTTTTTCTTTTTTACATATCTCAGCCATCCAGTTGCTTATATTGAATTTAAATTAAACCCGAAATGAGGAACTGATACATGTATAAAACTAATGAATAAAAATCCTGTTTACCAATTAGTTAAATCCAATTAAAGCTTAAGCTGATAATTGTATAAACCTCTGGTATGAAAAAGAAAAATTATGCTCAGAGCTGTTGTCTACACTATGTGTTGGAAGATATTTTTATTGGGAACTTGTTACCGTACTGACACATTGATTAAAATGCTAATTTAACTGTGGCAAATCAGTGATCCTAAAGTTAAGAGTAGCAGCTTCCAATTGTCAAAAACTGCCTATTCAAAAAAAAGAACATCCACAAATATAACGGGAGAACCAATGTTCAGAAGTCAGTATGATTACAACTGGCCATATTCAGTATGAAAAACGTGTCATTTTCAGAAGCTGTGATTCTATGCTAGTTATCCAGAAGATATCTGTCCTGAACGGCAGATCAGAACTGTATAGTTTGATGTGTCACAGTACAGTGCAAAACCCATATTTCCTCAACTATGATTTGATCCTTCCTCACTTCCAGAGTTTGTTTTAACAAAAGAAAAGTTCTCTTCTATTTTCACAAGACACAGAGCCCAGGCAGGTACCAGGCTTTTCACAGAGGAAAGTTCCTAAGTGTCATTTACAGATGCAGGAGATAAGCTCTCTGTTGCTGAATTTTAGACTGGTTTTGAAGGCTTTTCTGAATCATCAAAATTAACTCAGAAAAGCATATTATAGGTCTGCTGCTCCACAATATCTTTAACACAGCAATAAATAGACTTTATGCTTGAATTTTACCAGCATATTTTATATTTTTTAAAGTAAAAAAATTAATTATCCCATTAATAGAATTATTACAATGACATTAATGAAAAACAGAGAAGCAAAGTAATAAGTTCAATTATTTCCTATCTGCTGCATCCTCTGTTAATTAAGGGCTGACTGAGAGTAAAATGAAGTGCATTTTGTTACATCTGCACCATAATCACTGAGTTCCTCCTTTAATTTAAATACTAAGTGGAATAACTGCCTGAGAAATGTTACTCAGAATTACTGCTATTCCTATGTAACAGAGTTCACACAGTCATGGCTTCATTAGTGAAACAGAATGATATCACTTTGTTGAATGTATTATATTAACACTGATAAAAGGAGAAGTTGGGTGAATGAACATACAACAGTTCTTAGAATTCATGGTAGTTTTTCAGAAGAGTTCCTTGGACTTAAAATGTCTTTTCCTTATTTCTTTCTGCCATAGAGTGAAGGACTTACTTTTACTCCCCTAATTTACTGGGCAACACAGCTTATCTGGAAAAGGAATTGCTGAAGTTGCTAGCTTGCCATGGCTACCTTTAGTGTATAGCAAGTAAATTAAAGCAGTCTTCTTTCTCCATTGAAGGGGGATTCATTGTGGGTAAGATGTGGAGCTGAACAGACAGCAGGTCTGCAGAAGGTCCAGGAGTGTCATTATGGAGCAACTCCTCTTTTTTGTTCCCATTCTTGTAGGGATTTGCTTATCTTGCTCCTATCTCCTTTGTCTTTCCACCACATATGAGATTTTTCCATGCTAGATTTACATTCTGTTGTCTGCTAAAGCCAGTCCTATTCAGCTCTCAGTGCTGCATTACTTCAGTAACCTGTATTTGATCATTTTTGTATCCATGCTTATAACTCCTGGAAATTGTCCTGTTTTACTTTCATGGCCTCAGCTGTGAGCTTGCTCTTTATTTTGTGACTCTCTGCTACTAAGGGAAACTGATTACATCATGGCTGCCTAGCAGAAGATTGATGTACCTGAAGATATTCTGTACCCTGACAGTGGAAAGATGGCTGGGGATAAAATAAGAGGAAACTGGGAAGTGTTATTCCATTCTAACAAAAGTTACAACAGTATGGAAGTTATAGGACTAAATGCAGTTGCTACTCCTTGGATGAAATGCAATGAACATACCCAAAAACCTCTTCCTCAATGATTCCCCATGCACGCAATCTATAACCGTAAACACATGCTAAGTGGGATGAAATGGAGGGAAACTGGTCAGGCACAAGGGTCTCAGCTTTCATGGGGTGCTGACAGACTAGTCAAACACTAAAGGTTTCAGGAAATCTCCCTTTTTCACATGGTACCTGACTCATGCTCAGAAATATCCTCCCAAGGCCTCATTTTATTATTATTTATGGACTACAATTTACTCAAAAATTTTAATATTAAAAAACCAGATGGTTGTCAAAACAGTATTTACCTTTTTCTAATTATCAGTCTATGCCCTAATCTATCAGATGATCAGATGTCATGTAAAAGTGTGTTCTTTTGGGTATTTTTGGTTTTATTTTGGTTGGAATTTTTGTTTGATGGTTGTTCCCTGGTTTTTTTGGGAGTTTGTTGTTTTTTTGTTTTTTTTTTTTTTTAAGGAAGGAAGTTAAAACAGTATACTTGGACTTTGGAGATTTGTGTTTTGATTCTAGGTATTGGGCAAGTTGTTTAAAACTCAGCTCTCCCTCAGCTGTCTGCTTACATACAACCTGTATTGTCATATTTATTTACTGTTACTGTTTAGTGTTACTATATTTACTGCTTTTTGATAGTCAGATGTGCAGAAAGATAGTACAAGATGGCACCTAGGTATTATAACAGCAACAATAAATATTCACAAATTAAACAAAAAAGGTTTTGACTTAGATGATAGAGTAAGAATCTCTTTTTTTACTTATATCTATGAAATACAAAAGTAGACATTCCTCCAAAACAATCTTATTTCAACAAACTCAGTCTCAGATGTTTTCCTTAAGTGCTCATAAGGGAACAATGTGTAGGTATATGTTCATCATGCATTGTGACATAAAAGATTATCAGAGAAAGAAAGTGGAAATAAATAGTTACTTTACTTTTAAGTATTTTCTTATATGGGAAGAATATGAGTAAAAGATGTAAAAGAGTAAAAGAAAGAGAAAGAAAAAGACCAGGAACAATGGCACTTCCCTTCCATTCTAGCAAAAGATATAATGCTTGGTATGCTTCTGAAATGCAGATATATTAGGTAAAATGCTATTGCCATAGATATCAATGGTAAAACACTAATTGCTCTCCTGGAGTCAAGATTTTTCCCATAATTTGTGAATACCGAATGAAACCAGTAAGAAAATTTCACTGGAGTTTTCTTTGGAGTTATGGTTTTGAAAGTAAGATTTGTGGTTGGATAACCTAGGGCAGCCTTAATAATATTCTGGTGTGTACAATCTATTCTGATAAATGACTTTTGCTTACAGTAGTTATAGATATGTAGTTTTGATTATGTCATGTTGCTTCAAGATTAGCCATAAAAATGTTTAATTATGTGACAGAAACATTTACTAAAGCAAAAGGTTTGAGAATGTTCCGTTTGAATACTACACCTGAATGCATGCTGTCAGTGTGACCGCTGTGTAGAGAAACTGTTTATTCCATTCTGCCTGTTTTTCTAAGAGGACAACTTGTGTTGTGCCAGTATATTCATAAGTATAAAGACTTTAGCCATTCCAAAGTTATCCCAAATCTTTTGCCTCTAAGGAGACAGGACAGAGAAGGTCAGACAGAAAGACTATTGTTTTCTTAGACAGAAAGACTATTGTTATCAAGCTGCAGGAAAACCTTCCAAACAAAATAGTATTCCAAGGGAACAGGGGTCCTATTGCTGCATAGCAGCTCTCAAAATTGTTCCTGCAGTGGTCAGGAGTTTGAAACAGTTCCCTGCTGTTTCCCTTCTCCCTGAGAAGGAAGCTGGAAGAGTCTAAAACACCTAGCTGGCCAGAAGTCCATCTTTTAAATTACATCCTGAGGGTCACAGATCAGATCCTTTTTCCAGGTCCCTAGGTATTAGTAATAAGACATTTATGTGTGTGGCAGTAGCTAAACTACAGTTAGCCAAGAGGAATAGCCACTTGTAAAGCACAGCTCATTTGACCTGTTTTAGATGCCCACAAGAGTACAATATTAATTATACTGAGAAATTACTATTTATCTATAGAGACTTAAAGTAATTCAGATGCAGATATCTATATGGTAAATGTCTACAGTTCAATGAGATGAATCCTACTAAAGATTAAGCACCTAAATCCTATTTGAGATAGCCTTAAAGTTTTGTAATTGTTATCCCTTTATCATCTCTAGACTCAATATCCAATAGACATCTCCATTGCTTCATAAGCATTACACTACTGCTGGATCATTTCTTGCCATCTAAATCCACTGGAACGTCGAACATTCCTACAAGTCATTACAAATGTGCACCAACAGCTACATTTCTGAATTTTTAAAACAAGTGCATTTCTCCAAGAAACAGAAAATCATTAAGAGATCATCATGGGGCCGTAGAATAAGTATATTTGATCTGGTGGATTTTTTCTCTAAGCATGTAATTGAAAAACAAACACCTTTGGAAGCTCACTTTCTGCAGATTAATAATTCTACAGTTCAAAATTATGGTCCTTGATGGCGCAATGAATGCCCATATTTCTTTCGCAACAAATATTTGCTCAGAGGCAAGATGAAGCAGTAAACTAATTTAAACAAACTGAGATTATCCTCTCCATTTTTTATTGTAGAGAAGACAAATAACCTTCCAAAACAAAGACCCAGACCTTTAGCTGTTAAGAAAAAGAAGGGCTTGTACAGTATCGCAATCCATTGAGGGTGAAGATACATTTGTACTCTTACTATAAAGCCAAACAGTAATTAGAGGTGTGAAAACCATCAAAAAAGGGTGAAAAAATGTTTTTATGATAATTACAAATTTTTTTTCCCTTTTTTTTTTTTCTCAATAACCCAGTCTACTCAATCGATATACAAGTAAAACCTTTGCGCATTTGAAGAGAGCCTGCTGTGAAAAGATGGTATGCAACTAAACTATATTGCTTTGGTAGCTCTTAAAAAAATGCCCCTCTCACATATTTTCTTTGCTTTAGCTCTGATTTGTCTTTTCTGCCGAATCCATTAAAAGACAGTCTGAGTACCAGATAGCTTAAATGGGACAGCAGAAATTTTCAAAGTACTTTTATAGCAACTTCAGGTCAAGATGAAGAACAAACCAGCAATTTTCTATGTCCAGGGATGTAATAGCTTTTTTACATTTCCTGGTCTATATTTCTATTTCACATTGGGAAAAGAAGTATTAGAAGAGGTATTCTAGGTAATGAATAGGAATTGGGACTTTTATGTCTCACTATCCTTTGTGCTTCAGAAAATATCTCCCCCAGTGTATTTGAGGCTTGATCTAGCTTCCACTGAGATCAGTGAGTCTCATACTGGTTTTTAGTGAGAGCTGGATCAGGCCCCTTTTACGCTAGCTGAATCCTGACTAGCCCAATGTGTGTATGAACTGACAGTGATCACCTGAAGATGAAATGCTAGCTTTAAAAGCCACTATGCTGTCTCTTCTATGGCAGAAAGCAAAAACAAAAAAAGTGTGCATGTGTAGGGGGGAAATAAGGTGCTGCTGGCTGTTCTGAGCCTGTACAATTAGTGTTTTGATCATCACTCCACCAGTCAAGAGAAGATATAAAACCATAGTTAGTGTGTTTCTGCACGTAATGAGATAAGTAGAAGTTTTTAGTTAGCCATTCAGAGCAGACATTTCTACTGACCTCCTGCAGGAAATAGGTTCTTGATGCAATCTCGTATTGATCGAGCTGCCAGCCATTAACTGATGGCCAGACTTTGAAGGATACTGTTTTAAGAAACCTTGCAATTCTGTTTCACAATTCCTTGTCATGTGCTTAGACCTGAAGTATCATGAAGGAGAAAAAATGATGAAAATTGGAGTAGGATCATACAGATTTCACTTCCTCATTAGGACCAAAGTGAAACATGTGAGATCAGGACACTAGCACAGGTCCTTGGTTTTTGAACAAGGAGGGCACTGACTATGTATTAGGACAAGGAGACATTTACCGTACATTGATCTGCATCTAATCTGTGCTGTTTGCAGAGCAGGTTGGCCAGAAGTCAACTCTTATCTCTGGCTATTGACGTTTTACATCTTAAGGATCTAGAATATTTTGAAATTGGTCTCATTGTTCTCTATTGAAAACATTAAAATATCCTAGTTAATATTCTCTGTAGGAGTTCCTAAAATTAGAAACTGGAAGAAATAAAAAGTGTGATAGCAAAAAATGACATCAGAGAATCTATTCCCCAAATATCTACATCTATGTCATCTATATCTTTATCTGTCTATATCTGCCTATATCTACCTCCATCTACCTTTGCACCTACTGACTTTAATGAAAATATATCAGCAGAAATTATTTTGGATCTTGATTAGAAACTACTATACACATCACAGTACCGACTGATTCTTGGGATAAACAGATAAAAAACTCTGCCCAGTTTTCAATAGAACAGGAACTGGATCAGAAGTCAGAAATGTTAAGTCATGCTTTCAAGATTTTCAAAAATGGAGTTTGACCAGAGGAACAGTGCATAAGAAATAAAATATTCAAATTCTACTGCAATTTTATACAGAAATTTGTAGTAATTCTCTAAATGTGTATAAATTTCAAAAAAATTTTATTTTATTAAAAGGGTTTGATTACTGAGATATAACCCTGGTATATGCTAAAATCTAAGTGCAGTGATGGTTATGGAGAGTACAAACAGAACACAAGTGTCCATTTTAAATTGAAATGGACTCCTTATAAGCTTTTCAAATTGATCAAAAGCAAAACAAAAAAAAACCCCTCTGTGCTTAAAAAAAGAATTTTTTTTTACTTCACTGATTCTCAGACTGATGTGTTTTATTACTTAAAAATATATACAAAATTATGTTACTATATAGTGATTTCTCTCAAACTTTGTTTTTCTCGATAAACTTCAGAAATTGCTGCTTATTTAGTTATTTTAATTCATTTTTTAAAAGTAAGTGGATAATCTCATTGGAATAGCAGTAGTTAATCATCCTTCTGCATGTCTTCCAAAGACAGGAAAGTAGGAAGTGGACACCACTGGTCCATTTACAGTTATTTAGGCAAAGAAGATCTAGGAACCACTCTATTTGAAGGCAGAAGTTTTGGACAAAAATAAGTGATTAAGACATCGGAAGAATATATTAAATATTTGTAGCTGATTTCTAACCCAGAAAGGGTCCTGATCCTGCAGCCTGTTCAGTTCAGATAGGTACTGTGTCCATATGGAACAGCTTGCAGTATCAGGTTAAATTTTTAAGACATATGATACACCTACCAGTTTGAGCAGGCAGCTCTAATTTGGGTTTAGGCCAGAATGAGCAGCAAAGCATGTATAATTTTTTGCAAGATGGTGATATTAAGAAACACCATGTTGTGGTTTGCTTAAATAATTAAAAAATGAGAAGACTGTTAGATGTAGTAGTTCAGAAGTATTAAGGAAAGGCAATCTGTCCAATTCGATGACAAGCAGTTTCATTTTAAGTAAGCAATAGGTTTCCATTTTGTATTTTGCAGTGAACTATCTAGTGATTGTGCACCATCAGTTAAGATCATCCTGATTATATGTGTTTGCAAGACAGGAAAAACTAATTCTAGCTCTTCCAAGCTACCTTGTAGCTTGTTTTGATTCACACTTTTGCTTTTAAAGTAAGCATGTGGTTCTATTAATGAATTTTGTATCTGAATAGAGGCAGCTGCAACTGCAAATTGCACCCTTTGTGTAAGGTGGAGTGTTTGTTGGATGAAACACACATGATTGCTGAAGTTCCCTTCAAGACAGGGCGGTAGACAAGGAAGCCCACTGGAGTTTGATGCTGCCAATAGCTGGGCTACTCCAGGTGGCATTATTGGAGGACTGTTAGGAAAATGTAGCAAATGTTTGTTGTCTTCAGATTTCTGAAATAATTCAGGCTTTGAATGAAGATGACAATTTGACACAGATGATGAAGGACCCAGAGGAAATTGTTGCTGGTCCCAAAATCCAGTGGCCCAACCAATTTCTTCTGAGAATTTGTTAATTATTCATGATTTGGTTTAAGTATCATTCTCTGCCCACAGTCTCAGACAGTGCCATAAAATATAATCCTGTAGAGTAAACCTGAAAGTCATCCAGTGCTCTTTGTAGCATGCAGATTCTAAAACCATTTACTTCCTACTATTCAAGGGCTGAAATTATGACAGAGCCATCTGGAGTGCTGAATCTCTGAAGATGATCAATGGGATCCTTCTTTGTTTAAGAAAAACCCAAACCACCACCGCCATGAAATAAGAACTTTAGTATCAGTTTTTGCCCATTAGCTCAAAACAAAGTGTCAGCCAAGAGGCAGGAAATGGATTAGTACATTCTGAAGGAGGCTACCCATTGGCATTCTCATATTCTTTGTCTGCTGTGAAAGTAACACTTAGTAGTAACTTCATTTCATAACAGTTAAGTGGTATTTGTCACTGTTAGATGTGACAATCATCTGTTCTGCTCTCCTGCCTTTTTGAACTGTGAGTTCATTTGCTAGTATATGTCAGTTAATCAATTATTTTATGACTCCATTTTATATTTCCTTTTTATACTACCTTACAAGCAGAGGGAAAAGAAAAGGAAATCTGGTCTATAAATCAGCTTGTCTACCCAACAGTTACAGTGCTACAATATACCTGCAGTGATCGTATCCTTGAACCAGAGGCTGAACAGAAATATGCTGTGAATTAAAAAGAAATAAAGCAAAATCCAAAGAGCCCTGCTCAGGAGGACTGGAATTTAGTAGCAGGAATTGGTGTTTACAGCCAGTCATTTAATTACAGACACATGTCCAGAACAGAACACAGTCTGCTCCCTCCCCTTCATGCTGAACACAATTAACAAAATTTTTTTGTCATGTATATCTACAAAATTAAGCGGTTTTTTTATTCTCTCCTTTTCCATCCATTTTTTTTAACAGAACAGTAGCATTATTAGAATCTCTGTATTTTCTCTTCTTCTCAGAATTTCAGAAATGACAGAACTGGTTGGGGGAAATATCTTTATTTTCAGGTGAGAAAATCTCAAGGTACAGAAGTGGGCAGGATGCCTTCTGTAACCTGTTCAGTTTTCAAGTGTTACACAAAGTCCTGGGGAATGCTAAACGAGTCACTGTAGCAGGTGTCACAAAGGATCTGGAGAGCAGGAAAATGTGTGACCTGCAATGTGCATTTCTTAAGAGGAAACCCAACAGGCTGCCAAGGATGTGGAAAAGCCTTGGTTATTGTATTGTGTCCAGATTCTTTGCTGCTAGACTTCAATCTGTACCTAAAAATTTTGTTTGGAGAAGCCACGCATAGTGAAATTTGTAGGAAAATGCCCTTATGCTACAATTGTATAATATGTCTCACCTTATTTTATGAAGACCACTGGTTTCAGGTAGGTCAAGACAAGAAATCAAATTCTCTTCAAAATTTTGAGGGTGAAATTCCAAACAGGTTAAAAATAAAAATGACTATTACATCACTGCAGTTTCACATCAATATAATAGTAGCTATTTTTTTTTTTTTTTAAGTATCATATTGATCTTCATTCTAATAAGTTCCATAGAGACATATTGTTCTGTATTTCTGTTGCACAACTTTTGGCAAATCTATCTTTGGAAATATACAATAGCAGATTATGTGATGATGAATAATGTACTCACTGGATCAAGAAAACTTTTGTAAGGAAAATTTTTTTTTTTTTTAATTTGAGAAAATGTATCTGCACAGGCTGAGCTCTGCTGTGCTGTTAGTCTGTGCTGCCCAGGCTGAAGTCACTCTTCTGTTTTTGAGACTGTACTTAGTAGCCATTTGTCATTCTGTGCTTCATTGTACTGTGCTATGTACACAAGCTCTACGCAGACTTTAATGTTGTAAACACCATGCTTTCTCAAAACCTGCAACTGTTCACTGGCATCTTCTACCAGTTCTACCACTAACAGTTCTACCACTAACTATTTGAAGTAAGAACATCACTCATCAGTACTTTTTCTTGGAAGCATGAGTAAAGCGTGAGAAAATGTGTTTATGTATGATGGCAAACTACAGAAACAATTGTTCTTGCTAGCACGAAACCAAAGCTAAATCCCTAACTGTTTTTCCACCACTCATGAAATAGAGTGAACACAGATACTCCATGATTATTACTTCTCTCTGGCTAAGAATGATTCAGAATGAGTTTCCCTGAGCTTCTTCTTTTTTTCTGCACAGCAGCAGTAATTCACCTTCCATTGTGTCCTCATGAGGCTGAGCAGAACTTGTCTGCCTTGGCTCTGTATTTCTGTGTGTTGCAGCACTCCCTTCATAGGAATGACTCTGCATTGACTCTCTTCTCTCTTTTATTGGTATTGCATTTCCACTGACAAGGCCTAAACCCAGATACAAGGCTCCAGATGTGATCTTCCGAGGGCTGAATTGAAAGAAATAATACCTTAATCCTGATGATTGTGTTCTTACTAATTAACGCAGGTCAACATGCTGTTAGCCTTTGGTGTTGCAACAGCACACTGTGACTTGTGACTTTGTGAGGATGACCAGAACTGGGTGGATTTCCCACTGGCTACTCTAGCACTACAAAGGGAATGAGTGAGACATTGTGTTTACCCTAAGTAATTACAAGAAATTTGAAAATCAGTTCATTCAGAGGTACCTAGAAGCAATAAGATATCTGCTGCCCTTGCCATGACCTGTGAAAGCTTCAGGCAGAGCTAAAGTACTTGCAGGAAGAAGGAAGTGATGTGAGCCATTTTAATGAGAAACTGCTAAAAGGGCTGAGGCAGTAAACACTTGTTTGAAAAGATCAGATAGTACCGATGTCCTGCACAGAATAAAAGTGAGGAATCAGAGAAAGCTTGCAGGAGGAATTGCAGTGTTAGCATCCTATTCTTACACAAAGGATTAGAGTGCAAAACCACTGATACACTCTAAGGTCTTTTAATTGAATTCATGAAATTAAAGTAAATTTAATTTCTTCTAGACAGGTGCAATATATTTTCATAAATCACAAGAACTCAGCAAAATATCCACGACTGATGAATTGTTTTTCTCTTGTATTTTAACAGAGGAAATTGGTCTGACATGTTAAAAGCAGCTCTTGGTGGGACTTTGCTGTCAATACTGGAGGCTCATCGGCACAGTTATCCCATGATAGTGTGCATAATAGGTAGATTTCTAACTAGTCAATTTTTAAGATAAAAAGATTAATATTTGCAATTTGGAAGTAAGTAGACAGATGCCTAAGAGAAACTTAATCAAAAGCTGTTCATCCAACCAGCTCTACCTTTAGAGTATTTAGAAATGATTGTTCAAGACCTTCTGTCCTTAAAGGCATGCGTTGAGGAACCTCAGGATCAGCTATTCCCCAGGGAAAGGAGAGCTGAATGCCAAGGGTGATGACAAGGTACAGTACTGAATATCCTTCTGTAACTACGGCACAAAGCTCTTTGCTACAACTTATTCCAGCCTTCTTAGTGCCACAGCCCTACAATCTTTGCTTAATTTTTACCAATAAAAAAAATTGAATCCTCTTCCCGCTTCCAATTTGGAAAATAAATCGAGCTCACAAACTGCAGAACAAGCACTTTTTTTTCTCCTTGCAATGTGGTTTATTCAGATACTTAAAAATGAAGCCTATTCCACACACAATCAAAGTGTAAGCTGCATTTCACTCATGTCACTTTGTCAATTCTTCCATTCTAATCTCATCCAAATGGCTTAGAGATTTATACAGTCTATAGACACACAGAAGTAAACAAACATAACACTGATAAGGTATGCTCTCTGACTTGCATTGTCTGTCAGGCAATTGAATGAGATAAGAACCTGTTCTGTTGTTATACACAGTATACCACTTACTGCAGAACTAGACTCCTCTATGTGAGAAAGAACAACATATCCTCATAAAAATCATGTGTATCCATGATCTGCCAGTCTGGGAACACACACTTTCAGGGGAAAAATGTTCCCAGCATAACTAGTAGGACAATTTTAGAGAAAGCAGACTTAAACTTGAATATAATTTTGCTTATAACTTTGCCTCACATCAAGTTCAACTGTCACTAATCTATAAATCCACATAATTTGTAGCCTTATACAAATATGGGAGATATTACTACTGAAAAAGTACTTGGTACCACATCTTCTGGAACTTAGCAAAAGAGTTTGCCAAGAACCTTGGCTGTCAGCAATACACCTTGTGTTGGAAGTAGTCAGAGGGATGGAAAGACACAAGGATATGGAATTTGCAAGTACAGCTGCAAAACAATATGTGGTGAAGGTGTTCTGCAATATAGAAACTCATCAAGATCTACTTCCAGTCTCATTAGCTGTCTCCAGATCTGTTGGAGAACCTGAATGTCATGAACATAAACAATTTGCATAAGAAATGTTCACGCTATGAATTGGAAACAAGATTAAAAGAAGAAACAGCTGTGTATAATTGTCCATCCCCTGTGGAGATTAATATCACACATTACATGAAAAATCAGATTTTGAAATGAGGTTAACAGAAGAATTAACCAGAAGAGGGAGTGAGCAATACCTCCTGCATAGTACCATGCTCATCACCGTGTCTTTACTGCCTTTTAGAGGCTATTCTGTCTTGAAAAATCATCCTCTAGAGGGCTGCAGGATTTTTTACCTTCCTACATTTAACACATTTGCTAACGACAACAAATTGATTTTTATTTATCTGGCAGAGCAAACCTTGGTCTTTCCCCCTAATATTTAATCCTCTTCAGCAATGTAAATAATGAGAAAGACACTTGCAGATCTGATTAACCTGCAAGTTCCTTTTTAAGCAATGAGCAATCGATACCAGTACCAAGTCCATTAAATAATTCTTATCACTGCTTGAGTCAGTGGATGCGAAAACACAAATGTACGCTTATTTTTACTATGATTCAACAGTAGTCTAGTTCTGAAATAAATAAGGTAAAAAAAAGAAATAATAAAAATCCAGATTCTGTAGACTTTAAAAATTGTTTACTAGCCCAGCCATGCATCAGATTAGAACATTTCCCCTCCTGAGAACCCAAGGAACATGTTTTGCTCTTAACACTGCACTTAAAATGTAAAACAGCTTTTTAGAAATAAATCCGTAGAACATGGTGTTCTCACAAAGTACTAAAATGTCAGCCTCCATCAGATGAAACTCTTCTAATTATCTATAGAATAGGGGGTGAAAGCATACCATTGCTGACCTATCAATGACCTATAATGTTTTAAACCTAATCTGAAAAGCAGTATTTCTACATCACAGATTATCTCAGTTTCCAAATCAGTGATTTCTCAACTGGAACTACAGGCAAAGAGCTATGGCCCCCTGCTAGTCCTTGAGACTGTTGTGAATTCTTAGTTATCAAAATTTTAATTGTAAATATTATAGGTGGGCTATTCATGGACTTCTTAGAATAGCATTGCAAGCCACAGCCAACCAACCATTTCTAACATTCTTTTAAACATTGGTTTCTCGAATTAATTTGGGAAACAAAGTAGCTAAATTAGGCTGATATGTCCTTTTAAGTGGTAAATGGCCACATAGCCTACAATTTTGGGCTATTCTTCAGTATGTGATATTCTTCTATTCTCATCTGAAAGGAGATCCAAGCAATGAAGATTATGTTCCTATAATGACAGTATCTTCGTATGGAAGAATTGTTCAGATGACATCCCTTAGAAGCTTTGGTAAAGACAGTTAACTTCTTGTGATACAGACTAGTGATGACTTGACTCACTGTATTTACTTCTTTGAGATTTCCAGACTCATGGCAGTGTGGCCTGCTGTATATCTGGAAACTGACAGCTTAATATCTTGTGTAAAATGATGAGAAAATTTGTGTCACATGTCACAGCAGACAATACCAAGATAGGACACAGCCCCTTGCTCTCCTGAAGAAAGTTACCATTAAACAGAGCAACTATGCAGAAGTTGTTGGAATATCTCCTAGCTTGCAAGGACAGAAGCTGTCTTGTGTCCCTGATGACTCAATTCAAAGGTGAGAGGTTCTGTGCTATTCATAGCACAGGGATGAGATCCTTTGTTCTCTTAAAGCTACTGTATATCCTGTTTTAGAAAACAAAACTGTAAATCTGCAGCTAGATGACAGGTACTCAAAACTGACGAAACAAAATTCTTCCCTGTTCATACCCATGAAGCATATTAAACTTATGCTACTCACAGGAGCACAGCAGCCTTCTAGTAGGTATTACTGAGATTCACAGACTAGGGTGGTATTTGGGAAGTAATAGAACTTTGTATTAAAGTCCCAATATCCACATTTCTTTTGGCTATACACAGTAGACCATGCTTTTCTTTAGTATTTAGTTTAATTCCATAGAATAAATTTCATCTTATTCCTATAGCATATCAACAGATAAGAATCTAAATATGCCAAGTTTGGCCAGATTCTCCTACATCATGTATGCTCATCTCTGTGCAGTTATCTGCTGACTTCCCATACATCTGACTACAAGCCTAAAAGCCTTTTAACTGTAGAACTCTTTAGGTTTAGGCTGAGAAGTGAATTGCAAAGGTGAAGTCAGCAGGCAGGAAAACATCCTCAGTCACCCCCCTCTGTCTCTTAAGTTTAACTCACTTCTTATTACTCACACTCCATTCAACTGCATCCTATTGATTCCTATCCCTTATGAAACTTCATGCTTTAGGATCTGCATCAGTTGTTTACTATTTGCAGTTTGAGAGAACTGTGTTTGCTGTGCAAAGAACACTGAGTCTTATCCATATTTTCTGAAGAAATGTTTTAAAAATAACATAAAATATCTGCTTTTTGTTTCAGTTAAAAGTCCATTGGTCTTTAGCAATAAAAAACATCGGAAGGTGGAGTTAAGAAGCAAGATGTGGTAATGATATTAATCCATGAATGGTCAAACTGAGATAATCAAATTTGATTGTTTAAGCAAAAAGTTAATAAAGGGAGTAATTTTTTTTAAAAAAATAATTTTAACAATTATTTCCAAGAATCGTGTAAGCACTTGGTCATTTACTGCCTCTGAAACTGAGTAAGTTCAAAGAGTTGTGTAGTAGGAGGACACTTTCACAATCAAGTTGAACTGAAAGAAGAAAAACATACTCAGCTTCATATCAACTATGTAAATTTAGGTGATTATACAAACCAGGCCTCTCGACATTCAGTGTGGCTGTCTTTGGTAGAGAGTTACTATTGCTTGCAACAATCTTCATCCCCGATCCCATACAGAAAGCCCCGAAGCAATATATATTAATTTAAATGAAATCCTTTCAGCAATTTGAATCAGAACTGTTCTGCTTCTCTGGTAATGAATACAAGGAGATTTTGGAAAAGGAGTTACATCTGCTGCTTGATTGAATATTCAGGAGAACAACAAAAATTATGTTACACAAGGGACAAACTGGTCTTCAGGTTAGTCCCTGTAAACTGAAGTTAAATTGAAAGTTTGAAATTAGCCCTGCATAGCTTGAGGCTCTTGATCCTTGTAGGATGCTCAGATAAAGCAAACAGAACAATTAGGAAAACTTTTCCCCACTATGATCCTTTGAGTTGTCTGCACAGACATAGATTATGTCCATATTGTTGAACATGCCAAAAGGCTTTAGACTCTCATTCAGAGAAGGCACAGGCAGAGAGGCCTGTCTCATAAGTTGTTGTCCATTGCCTGGTAGCAGAGACTGTTTTCCTGGAAGAGAGAAGCATATTTACTGTTGCTTATTTTACCGTGCAATATTTCCTTTTGCTACAAAGGGGAAAGGAAGAATTTTGTTTTAGGTTTAACAGAAGACATTACACATAATATACCAGTGCACAATGTGTGTGCAAAAGTGAAATTGTGCAAAAGCTCTGTCCATGAAGTTTCCTTTGCTCCTGTTGAAAGATCTGTCTATTGGTGCTACAAGGGTGGCCCTGTGGCCATTTTCAGCCAAAACTAAAGTCTGTAGCTCAGACTGAGGAATGATATTTAGGAACCTTGGAGTCATAGAAACCCAGTATTTCCAGACTCTGTGCCATGAAGCTGTGAAAGGCTAAGTCAAAACCAAAATTATCAGGTCTTTAGTCTGACGTGGAACTGGGAATCTAGACACCTTGAGATGAATTCAATATAACACACTTAGGTGGGTTCACACTCAGTTCAGCTCACTGAGAAAGTATATTTTCATATTTCCAAAATCCTACTTTTGCTCCACTTGAATAAGTGGTTAGTTTGGAGAGGAAACAAAACAACAAGAAGAAACCTTTTTCATCATTGGGCCTGTTTAGAAATTTGTATTAAATTTTGAGAAAAAAATTTGTATGAATTTCTAGACAAATAAAAACATTAGTTGTCCCCTGAAAAATTCTTTAGCTCACGTTCACATAAAGAATACATACCTACATGTAACTGTTTTTGAGCTTTCACCAATTTTTTTTCTCTCCTCACTTTTAATCAGAGAGATGCTTTGAAACATTCTGACGAGTTAGATTAGCCTTGTGATAATAACTGTGTCGGTCTGCGGCACCAACTGGGACTTCCCCTGACTTCAGGGAAGTTGCTAGGCTACTATCTTAAAGAGACAACTCACTTGATTAATTGCAAATACAGATTGCTTTATGAAAAAGTTAATACATTTATAACAACAAAGTCTGAGGAAATAGCAGACTGATTATCAGAACTTGCAGTATTCCCTGAATACAGGATTAAGGAACAAAAGTGCAGCTTTTAATAACACTTGCAAGTCTTCCCTAACTCCAGTCCTGCTTTCAGTGGTGTGGTATTACCGTGCTACTGGTAAATCGCCATTTCACGAAAATCACAAAACATTTGTTTCTAGAGTGTGATGTCCAAAATAAATATTACCTCACTCACTTTGTACTAATGTAACTGGCAAAGAATTCCAGTAATATTCTAGGGTCCCTTTAACCCAAATATGCCTTGGAGGAGAGTACATGTCTGGGATGTGTTTGCACTGAATGTCAGACTGCTGATACTTTGCTTTTTCATTAAATATCTTATTACTTGAAACTCTTCAAAGGCCTAAGCAGCTTTCATTCCTCAGATCATGCGGTGATTTTATGAATAAATGTAATATGGTAATACATATGATAATTAAAAAAATATATTTAAAAATGTGAGCACCTGGTTTCTTATGAATAGACCTTTCAGAAATTATTTTAATTTCCATGAAATTTGTTGACAAAAACTGGAGAATAAAGTCTTTGAAATTTTCTTTGCCTTTTTTTCAAGCTCTTTTTTTTTGTTTGCAAAGAAACTCAATGAAGCAACCAAACTCTCTTTGATGTTTCAGTACTGCTTAGAAATCTGAGAACATTTAAAAAATACTTTCTGGATTTTTAAAAGCTACTTAAGGCAAATCAAATATGTTCAAGCAGCTTTACATGTAAATCTTTGTATAAGCAGCAGACATCTGCTCAACCTGCTTCTGATTCTTCTGAAAGCTTCATTAATAACTTGTTTTTCCTTTAAAACTCCAAACAGAATGTCCATGTATGGTTTGGAAGCAGTTTGGTTTGTTTTTTGTGGTTACAGAAATGTGAATGCATTAGACTTTCACTGGTAGACATACCCTGGTTTAACCAGGAGATGTTAAGAAACGAGCAACCTGCAATGAACTGAAAGAGCAGGTGAGGGAGTAACAGCACAGCACAAAGCTTCAGCAGGCAAGCTAAAGAGTGGAAAACATTGAAAAAACTCTGGAAGGATTGTCACTTTCAAACTCAACCTATGGAACTTGAAATCGTTGAGAAGATACAGACACTGTGAAAAGTCTTTCCATTTAATATGCAGTGTAAGGCTGACTTGAGGATTTCTCTAAATTGTGTGTGTTTGTATGTGTTGGGAGTAGATGATGGGGGCACCTATAAACTCCAGTGTATTAATAGTCTTTATGTGAAAAACAAGGAATTAAGATACAGATCCTCTTCTGGTGCTGAAAGATAGTGGGTAGAATGCAAGGCCTTGTGCTACTGATTACTTTAGATCATTTCTGAGAGACTCATCATCTTTATTTGTGATAGTGTTCCACACCCCTTTCACTCTCAAACAAAACTGGAGGAAGTTTGTACATAATCTGCAAAAGCTGGGGAATGTTGCATAGTTTGGGGGCTATCTTGCTTAGAGTTTTCCTTAGAATGAAATATATTTTCACAGTCTTAAGACAGAGCTGAGCTGTGAGCACCCTGTAAAACAGGGAGTTATGACATAATGCAGCAAGGAAAAGGATGCCAGTGGTGGAGAAGGACTCTACTCCTATTCTGGCCTTATGAATGTGAAGATGTTTGGGAGTCATAGCACTTAGGGTCTGCTTTAGTGGAACTAAAATTCCACGGAGATGTGACCAGAGTCTGTGGATTCAACTGATAATTAGCAAAGGAAAGTTTTGTTGAGGGACTGTTGAAGGATTAAGATCAGTTTAAGGCATAAAGAAGAATAACATGTTGGCAAAGTCCTAAAACAGGTCCAATAAAAGACCAAATGTTTTGTATAAAAACTGAAAATATATTCTAGGTGATTTTTTTTCAAAAATTTTTTTATTTTAGAAGTTAGAATTCACTGATATGGAAAAAACCATTTGGATTGGTAATGAGTATTACTTTGGATTGGTGAAAGGAGGAATTATTTTTTGGTTTTTGAGATATATTTTCATACCATACTGGGTTAACTTATTTTAAAATGGGACTTTAAAATCCATCTTCTGCAATTCATGCAATAAGACCCAGCAAACTTACAGGGCCACAATAATTTGGTTTCTGCATGTAGAAAACAGGTGCTTGCACGTAACTAACAGAGTAACCCTGTTGCAGGCCACTATAAGATGCAGATGTAGCACTTCTACTTACTGGCTGAAGAGACAGTAGCATGAAATTCTTCCTCAGACTTCTAAACATAATGTTATACAATAAAAATCTTCTTGCTGTTAATACCCTTTTAGTCTTTCATTTTAAATATTATTTTTCCTGTAAATGTTAAGAATTTCCCAATTCTTATTTTATTTTCTTCTTTTTTTTTTTCTTAATGAATGTACAGGTTTTTTTCTTTTTTCTTTTTCTTTTTCTTTTTCTTTTTCTTTTTCTTTTTCTTTTTCTTTTTCTTTTTCTTTTTCTTTTTCTTTTTCTTTTTCTTTTTCTTTTTCTTTTTCTTTTTCTTTTTCTTTTTCTTTTTCTTTTTCTTTTTCTTTTCTATTGGCTCCACTATTCTCATTTAGAATCTGAAAAAAAGGGGGGTTGATTCAGAGCTGAAAATCATTTACGGGTGTCCATTTCAGTCCCTTTTATGGTCTAAGATGTGAACTGGCTATTCTTTCAAATGGTGTCTGTCCTTTATAAATAAGATGGAAGAATCACAGAGGTAAACGTAGTTTTTAACTCTTTTAGTCTTTCAGCCACTCTTTTTGGAATTCTTGGGTCAATGGACAACTGACAGCTTTGGTGACTATTACAAGTTGTAATGACAATTTAGATGATTTAAGTCAGAAAAACAATTCCTGAGTTCAGAAAACAGCATTATTTCTGGTATTTTTGCAGCTGGATTTTCCAGTTACTGTTATTTTAGTATATTCAGCTACACTTGTAAATAGCCTGAAGAGGTGGGCTTTAGATCCCTACTGAAAATAGTACAACTAAGATCTGTTTAAGAATGACAGCATGAATTTCTTATACTTGAATACTAAGGAAGGACAAGAATAAGGCAACAAAGCTCTAAACTAAAGAGCTCTAAACTAAAGCTCTAAATCCAAATTTTGAGTAACAGCATTTTTTTCCATTCTATGTGTATGGAAAGTCAAATATTAAAAAAAGGTGGACAAGCAATAGAAATATTTTTATGGGCATTCTCCAAAAATCTGTGAGAAGCATGGATCTGAAGTGGTAGAGCTAATGCTCCTTCAGCACAAGGGGATGGTGTAGGTGACTTCTTTAATTTTGCTGTGTCTATTTTTGTATTCCAATACATGATGTTAAGAGAATGTGTCTTGGACAAACCTCATCTAATTTTTGAAGCTCTAAATCATCTAACTTTCAAGCTTGGAGAGGAAGAGCTGGACCAGATGACCTTATGAAGTTTATTCCAGCTGAATGCTTCCGTGTTTTTTCCCATGGATTTATGATTATGAATCCAGACATGTAATGCAACATGTTTTTTCCTACTGTTTCCTGGCAACTGTGGTATCTTATTTACTATTATTTTCATGTCACAGACAGTCAGACATTTTCTACGTATACATATATACAAACACACATGAACACAGACCTATAATACACTCACGTATGCATATATTGAAATGTGGCTTTATATCTTGATTCAAATTGAGAACAAAGAAATCTATCCCTGTAAAAATCTTCAGGTGTGTCAAAAGGTTTTTGGATTTCATATTCTGAAAACTGAAAATTTGGTTGTAAATTTCAGAATTTTACAGTGGTAATGCAAGAAGTACAAAAATTTTCAAGACACTCCAAAATATTAAACTTCCAGTGTTTGGGAGACAGTGAGGCAGATGAAAGGACAGAATGGCAGTTTTGCAATAATCTCCAGTCTGTAGAAACATATAAACAAAACCTGCTTCTGCCATACTGTGTCATAGCATAGCTAGTGCTCACTTTGTCCTCTTTCCATCTTTGTTTACTGAGCTGCAATCAGTATAGCAGCATTAAACAAGCCCTAAGACAAACATCAAAGGCTACCTTTACTTTAAGGAAAAAATAAAGGACGCGTCAAAAATCCATGAAGTGTTAAGAAATGCCACCAATCCATGTCCAGCCAACCAGCACTGGCAGTTTCTAGCTTGCAAATCTATAACAACTGTTAAACTCTAAAGGACAGTATCATCAGTTGACATAAATCAGTGTAACCCCACCAAAGTCAAATTTTAATGAGAATAGAAAGGACTAGCCGTTCTCCTGAATACTGAGATATATTGCCAATGTCCTGCTTATTTTTCTGTCACACACAAAAAAACCCCCACAGTAAAAATTGTAGCATGTCGGATTACTTGCTTCAGTCTGAACCCCAAATGAATAAGTGTTGCAATCTTCCTGACCTGATGCTTATATTCTTTGTGTACCCTGCAAGTATTTCATCCTTGTTCAAGTATTTGGAATTTCCCACAAAAGCATTTGTAGTCACTGCGGAACAGCCACTGTAAGTGAGAGATTTAATGTGTCCCCCAAATAAACGTAAAAAACTTATCATTGTGCTGAATAGAATGAATGCTTACTGTGCTGCTTCACTGCTGCTAATAAACCCTATCAAGTCAATTTACTCTGTCCATTCACAAGTTTCAAGGCATCAAACCTGCAGATTCAGTGCTGGTTTCACTGTTAGGCTGAAAAGGTGGCAGCTGCTGCAGTGAGGGAAAAATGCCTTCCCTTTCTGAGCAGTTGCAGCAAATACTTCCTTCTGAATTTCTCTGAAGACAAGGGAGAAAACCTTATTTTTCATTGGATCAACAAAATAAAATTAATCTTTTTACATTCCTTTGCATTATTTGTATTTGTGCCTTGTTAGATAATTCTTAAATAAAAAAAAGATGGCCCTTCCTTTTTTTTGGGTTTTTTTCACATTGCACAAGAAATTGGAAAATATATGTTTTATCTGGAGACGAATAACAAAACTGAGACCTGACAACAAAACAGTGGGGTATCAGTGTTCATGACATTTTCAGTTATAATTCTTTCATAGGTGCATGTTATCTGCAGTATAATTATTCTGTAAATAGAATATTACTCTAATCTCCTGTCTGAGATGCCATCATCATCGGATGCAACTTGAAGTTTAAAGTAACAAATTAATAATTTCTGCTGCCCCATTGTTACTGGGTGGTTTCAAGGATGCTGTTACATGAACTATATAATTACTGAAATTTAGATGGAATTGCTCTCCATACTGAAAACCTGCCTACCTTCATATTCAAAACCTTATTTAAAAGTATTTTTGACTGCATTTCTTTATATTTACTTTATTCTAATTATATTTATATTATAATTAAAGAACTTTAAGTATATATTTAGATGATATTTTCAACTCTTATGCAATTTTTTTCCTATCAAATATAAGCAGAGTGGGGAAGAAGACATTAGCTTTAACTACACTGGGGAGGATGAAGCATGATAAAGTCATTTGATGTGATTTGCACTTGGAAAACAAATCTTTCTTGTCCAACAATTCAGCATTAAGGAACAGGACAAGAAACAGCAAAAAGTGTCTGCAGACTCCAGCTCATTAATTCAAGGATTACTTAGGTTATTAATGATCTTTTTTGATGTTTAAACCATTAATGCATATTGGCTTTGTTTCAAATTATGGCTTTATAATGTTACTTACATTGAATTACCAATGAAGGTGAAATCTGCCAAGAAGAAAACACCAGCTTCTATTTACTGTAGGAAATAACAGCAACAATGACAAAATATGTTAAAGCAGCCCCAGAACTGACAGCCATCTTTACTATTTTACCTCATGGCCTCCTTCAGCTTCTTGCCATATGTTAAAAGTTCATTCTCTGATGAGCCTTTGAGCTGTCAGTCTGTCTTCCTAGCTTTTCTCTCATTTTCTCTTCAGTATAAATGGCTATTTGCTGGAAATTGTTTTATATCTTGCCTGACCATTTGACTGCAGGGCATAGTTAGTTCTCATGTCTTCTATTAGAACGACAGTGGACACAGCAGGCAAGCTAGGCCAATTAAGTGGCCACTACCATTAAGATTAACCTTTTTAAAAGTCTGAGCATTATGTATTAGAACATACTTGGTTCTAGCATTACTGGATCAGTAGCTCAGGGCAAGAAAAGTGCAATTTAATCACCAATTTTCCACTTTTTTCCCCTCTGTATAAGGGTGAGGCCAAAGTGTGTTTTGAAGGACACAGTCATCAGCTTGTGGGTCAGTCATCCATCTATGTCACATCAACTGGATAAAGTTAAAAAAGCTCCTGATTTGACTGCCACCAGTGCAGCTTATTAACGGTAATATTCTTTTGAAAAGTCTGATGTTGCTTTATATTGACATAAATCTTCTAAACGTTCGTAGCTTTGGGATAAATTTTCACAATTTTAAATATGTATCTGAATATCCAACCCTTTTCTCCTTTAATTCATCTTACTAATAGTCCTGCTTTGGGAATAATATATTCGTTTTTCATTTTCTGCCCTTGTCATGTGCCATTTCATTTGGAGGAAAAAGCACGGCAGGGTTAGTATTCCTATGTCTGTATTTCTCTAGATTGTGCTCTGTGCCATATTGTTTAATTCTTATTATCCTTGCCTGATAATCTGATTTCATGCAGAAGGAAGAAGTTAACTCTCTGGTGAGTTCCCACTGGTACCTTAGTACTTCCACAGCTGATGAATTTCTGTTCGTCCCAATATGACTAGCAAGAAATGTTGAAAGGAGGGAATCACTTGTAGTGTCATTTGCTGCAATAGAGGAAAGAGCAGTAGACTTAGTAGGATGGGTTTCCTCTGGGCTGTGTCTGTGATTGGGTTCCCCAGGTGCACTGGAGGATCAGGAGTTCCTGAAATAATTAACTATTTTCTGCCCTTCCTTCTTCCCCCTGCCAACAGCACCTTTATCTGCTGTTTTTTCCAGGCCTTATATTACTAAAGTAAGTCATGCTTCTCTAATGAAGCAAGGCTCTAGCCATATTCTTGATTGTAGCATTAAAACGTTTTGAGATTCAGATCAGTTTTAACAGTCTTTTAAGCATCTAAGTGTCTTCGCTAGTGATGATATAAATAACCTTTAATTTTGCATATCTCTTCCCCTTGTTAAGCTGTTTTTTAAACTCTGAATCAAGTGATCGTGCAGCAAATGTCAAGTTGAGAGCTAATATGCCATGGAAATAAGAGAAGTTGAACAAAGGAAAAAAATGTTCAATGAATTTTCAGGTGAAAGTATGGTGTTGAACTACTTCCTCTGACACATGCTTTTTTTTTTGTGGGGATCAATTACAACTCTTTGCTCATATTTGTTTCAAACGCATTATTGTGCAGGTGAACACAGTGCTTGTGTGTCTTCTGTTCTCTGAATCTATTCCACAAACTAGTGCTATAACAAGAACCCTGTATGGGAGAGCTCAGCACACTGATCTCCCAGTGAGTCCCAATGTGTCAGAAGCATTTCTATCTCCTTATATCTGCTATCCTCACTTGGATCTCTCTCATATCTTAGGACATGTGAGACAGCACAGTGAACTCAGCAACTGAACTGAGAACTTGCTGACTACCTGAGAGTGAACTGACTGTTATCTAGAACTTGGCAAATGTAATTTCTAGATCTCTTTCCTCTGTTACGAGGTTAAGACTGCAGGATTACAGGTAGAAACATACTTCTAAGCATGTGTCCCATGTTGGCTGAAGCCTTCTGTTGGGGAGAACAACTATCAGGATATGGCCTTTTTAGCAACATTTTTTGATAAAAGGTCTTCCAGAAACTGTTTTCTGTTTGCTCTATTATTTATGTTTCAATAATATGCCCTATGTAAAGTCTTATTTATACAGGATGATTTTCACAGTTGCTAGATAGCAAGGTATACAAACAAAAAGCTCCAGATAGCTATTTATAAGCATTCCTGCTATAGTAAGTAAACCAAATGAAGAAATCATCTTTATGCAGCTTACTTAACTCCTTAAACAATTTTCTGTGAAAGATATGCAACAGCTGTAGGCACATGAAGCATTTTCCATTACCTTTGGGTAAAATAAAATGTGCCTGCCACATTTTTTCCTGACACCACAGCATAGTTGTTTGCACAACAGTGATACCATGGAGAAGGAATTGGTCATTTGAGTACCATCCAGTCCATAGCAGATTTAGAAGATGTAGTATCATAATTGTCAATGTGATGATTTTGGTGGAAGTGAAGTACTGATACACTGCAGAACTTAGTCAGCTTGTGCTGGTCCTAGCAAAAAGAATAGCTGTGCAAGTCAGTATTGTGAAAGCAGCGGATCTGTATTTACTTTCTTTTTGTCTACAGAAGAAAGATATTTTAAAAAGCAATTTATTAGCAAGCATATCATTCTGATCTGTAGTTACTTCCTTCTCTTCACAGGAATAAGATACTACAAAAAAGCCATTTATTAGTGAGAATTCCATTCTGCTTATATGAGTTTGCAAGGGAAAGAATGCATTGAGACTTGGCCAGGAAGAGTGAAGAAAAGAGTGATGTCAGTGTGAGTTGAGCATTCAGTTGTGCTTGTTACAGGTGTATTTTCTAAGATATAAATCAGGTCAAGGAAACTTCAGTTGAAATGTGTTTGCTGAATGAGCAGATAACTGCAGTGAAAGGATGTAAAGTGAGAGAAATAGAGCAACCCACACTGCTACAAATGTGAACTACAAGCCATGTAAATAGCATAATTCCCACTGAGAATGTGACAAGTCTTTCAGGCACTCACTTTTATTTCTAAGCTGTGCCCAGCCCCAGCTATCAGTGTTACAGATTCTAGCTAGTTCTTAGCAGACATTTTATGAAAATTCACACACATATTTCAGAAGCTAATAAAATGACATTTCATTATTATTCATCAATTGTATGTACCACTACCTGCTTTGAATCCATTGTAATTTGTATCCCATGCACTAAACACTACAGCAGCAGGGTTTGAAATTAGTGCCATTAGGTGGCTTGCCTTGATATGTGTGTGATAAGAAGCAGCCTTTCATCGAGGGTAAAAAAGTGTATTATTTAGTAAACTAAGTGCTTTTTTACTGTTGCTTTTTAAAGCTGTGTCGCTGCTGTTAAGCAGCTCAAACTCGTTGGCACCAACTATGTGCAAACTTAGAAAGCACCTTTCTAATGCAATTTGCTCACTTCAGAAACTGAGGTGGGTTTTTTCAGTTTTTATTTTTATACCTGTTGGCTCCTGTCTCATCTTTTCTATCTAGTTGCTTCTGAGTGCAGTAAATGACCAGGGAAAAAGTTTTCTCATGAAAAAGACAAAGTTTCTTGTCTTTTCTGCATGGTGCAGAGGTCATGATGGGAGATCAAAGACAGGAAGCAGCTTATCATTTTGTGAACAGGTACAGGGACTCAGAGCTTTGTTACACTCTACCAGAAGCCATTAGAGACCTGTAATAAGCTAGGAGCACCAGCATGGGGCTTGATTTTAGGCTGGCAATGAGGTGTAGTTTTGTTCAGGAATAGACAGGAAGAATATACTGGCACCTGTTTGGAATATACATGTGTGTTTTCATACATACATCTGAGTCCATGTGGATCTTCCTTTTGATATGTGATTCAACACAGAATAAACATAAAAGTTTTGTTGATCTTCACCCCCCCAGACCTCTACACCTGTCAAATACAGCAGATCAAAAGACATCTCTCTCTTTTTTTTCTCATGCTGCTTAGCTACTTTGTGTCTCATATGAGGTGTAGCACTGACCTGGCCTCGGATTCCTAAAATTATGGGGGTAGCATCTTTTTAAACTTGTTTTTCATTAACACATTAATATTTTCTTCCACATTTTCTTGAACTCACTCAGGAATGAGATTCTTGTAAGTCATAAAATAATACTACAAACAGTAAATATTTTTTATGACTGATTCCATAGGAATTTATAGTAATTAATACTGATACCAATTCATACCATTGGATTTTTCTCTGAAAATCACAGTCCTTGAAAATATTACACCTCTATGGTGGACACATTTCTGGAAATTGTTATGCAAATCCAAATCCTGCAGAATTCAGAGGGAATCTGTGACAAAAGTGAGACAGGCACAGATACCTCCACTCAGGCACTTCTTTTGATTAAGGTTCTCTGCTTTAAAACAGAGTTTAAACAAGGATAGAAAAACCAGAGGAAAACTGCTTTCCAGGTGTGCCTTCTTGTGCAGATGGTGTGCTGCCAAAGAGAATCAAAGGAGACTTAATTACAAGAATGATCAGCAGAGTCAGACAGGATGAGAAATTGTGCGCTCTGATGGAAGTTGCTCATTACAAAACAACGGCACTGCTTGGCACATAGGGAAGGACGATGGATGACAAAGGCTTTTTGAAGTCTGCTGAGACTGAGTAATCCATGCTACAATGTTTGAAGCATTTAGAGCAGGTGATGATCACTTGTCCTTTCTCTGGACAAGTCCAAACCTGCAGGGGAACCCATGCTGCTCACTTTCCTGGGGAAATGGACAGGCAGCAGCCCTTGCCAGTCTGCTTCCTGACGGCCTTTAAAATGTTTCAAGGAGTGGCACCAGTCCAGTGCGATGCTCGTGTCTGTTTTGCAGAGAGAGGCAATGTTGCTCCTATATGAATGAAGTCTATTGGCTAAGACAGATCTGAGGCCCTGCCATGATGCCTGCTGTTGCCACAAGTATCTGGGCATGGTCTCTGAAATTTTGCACTCTCAGTAACCTTTTGAAACTGCTTTTTAAGGTAGTTGAACACACCTTACTATGTACCTGTACCAAAAATATCAAATGTTTAGAGTTTAGGCAAAAGCCAGAGGGGGATGTGAAATCCTTCCTCATCAGCAAAGTAATGTATCATTGAACTTTGATATTCACTCCTGGCTTTCCCCAGCAATGATGGTTAAACTATGATTTTTGCAACTGACTGTTTGTGACTGCACCCACAAAGAATCCCAGTGGGACTCCATTCAGGTACAGCATCTGGCCACGGAGAGCTGCAGGCAGAACAGCCTCATTAGTATGTGCCGAGAGATAAGCCCTGTCTTACTACCTGTCTTGTCTACTCTGGGACATGTAATCAGTGGTCCATAAACAGTAATGCGTTTGTCAAGGTACTTTTGATGAAACAAATTGTAAACTCTGTTAACTGAAATGAGATCAGAACTCTTCCTCCACGGCCTTGGGACTGGCACAATGCTCTGCACTGGCATTGCAGTTGCATGCCTAGTTTAGTGACAAAAAACCCAAATCTTCAATCAGCTCTCCAGCAGATAGTAATGCCAGTTTCTCCTTGGATAGCATTTTATTTCTGGTTTTTTCCAGAGGGTTCTACAGGCACTACTGAATTAATTTTAGCAACACCACAGAGTGCACAGAGGCCTAATCCTCTGTAATCAAGGGATAGATTGTCAGTGACTTCAATGAGCTTTGGCTCAATGATTTGCCCTATATGAATACAGCCTAGGAAAGAAAAACAGCCCTTCCAGCAAGCAAATGGCAAAGTTGGGATTTAGCTGCCAGTGAGTCTAAGCAATAGCATCTGACTTAGCTCGCCAAAAGGGACCCTGATGGCATTCTGAGGCAGTAGGTTGAAGAAAAGGGATTAAAATGTTCCAATAAATCTCAGAGAAAAATGACAAGCAAGAGGAGAAAGGTGGTAAAGTCCATCTGTAGAGTGAGAGAGGTTAGAGGATGAGCTTATCTCGTCTCATCATCAGTTTAGTCTTCTTTCCCTTCCCCTCCCTCTCTTTGGACTATTTACTTCAATAAGTTTTGTTATTCCAGACTTCCCAGTACAGGTTATGTATCTGCCACAGCTCTTTAGTCTGCCTGCCTGTTGGCAATTGGCAAGATATACAGCTTATGGCAATACTGAGTTGCTAAGAGAAGTGAGCTAGCAGGACACCTAAAAACACAGGGAGTTCACAGCATTTTACAAACATTAGTTAATTAAGTCTTGCAATACTTTTGTTGAAAAGGCAAGACTTATTAGATATCCCTTCTGGGAAAAGAGAACAACCAAAGCCATCTTTCTCTAAAACATTAATATCTTTTTATTATTTTTACGTGTAGTATATAGTTATGGAATTATAGGTGGGCTGAATTTCATGCATCTGCCTGCAGACCCTTGTATGAACAACATGAAACCATGGCATGCAGAGTTAAAATCCTCTTCTGAAACCACTTGAAATGCATACCTTTGGAAGAATCAGCATGTCAGAAATAGAGTCAAGAATGTGAATGCTTCAGCCTACTTCCACCAAGAAAGGTGACAATGAATGAAATTAAACCCAGTGGGGTAAACTCAGTATTGATATCAGGCAAGTAAAGTTGGAAGGCATCAAGCAAAATTAGGAAGGTCTCAAAACACCATTGCTTTAGTCTAGTCTCACTCTGGATATTTAGGAAACCAGACATATAATCTCTATCTCAGCTAGAGATCTAAATGCTTACAGTTTTTTCTTTCTGCTACTGTCTGGCTTTTTATTTGCCCAAAGACACAATAACTATTTTAGAGAACTTCACACTGTGACAAGCCCTGTGTTATGCAAATGAAACAAAGACACTCAAGACTGAATTAACAGATGATTGTGAGGCAGGACAGTTTTGGAAAAACTGGTGGGGTGATTTTTAGCATTATCTAAAACTTGCTTTGCAATGTTGACACAAGCATAGACTTGTTTCCTTGTTTATCTGTCTAAATGGACACCTGCTGGACAGTTCAGTTTATCTCCTAACACTTGCCTTTTTGCCCCAGTAACTTTGTTCACTCACTCCTGTAAAGACTTCTCCCATAAAAGGTAAAAGGACAGATCTGAAGTTACATGTTAGGGATAAAGAGTACATTTCAGGCAAGAAACCTTCTGTGTGGAGACACAGTCATAGATGGCATTTTTAAGAATGGTATCCTGACGGCTAGCATATGGTATACTCTGGATATTACATAAGAAACAACCCAGTATGCACAACACCTCTGAATAGAAGACCATTACCTGCAGCAAACATTCAGGGGCCGATCTGTTTCAGAGAAATGGGAAGTGTAATGAAAGAGAACAGAAGGTGAAAATACCCTTTTCATAGTGAGGGAAAGGTCCATCTGCCTGAGGCCATGGTTAGTATGAATCTTATGGGGAAGGAATGGCCTATGTGGACATCTTATAAAGCTGGAGAGGAAGCCAATGCTTAGGGCAGTAGGTAAAAGAACAGTCCTTAGGCTTCACTGCAGGAGCTCAGATTTCTGTAGGCCACAAACATCTCATGTGTCATTGGCCATGTCCTTGCACAAGTTGTTGTTGGACAAGGTCCTCTCTGTCTGTCAGTTATTCACCTGTTTTAAATATATATGTCAAACTTCTGTGCTCCAGCAGGTACAAAAGAATCTCAGCATTTCAGATGACACTGATCTGCTTTACATCTTAATTCTGTGTTTAGGGAAGATGGTGAGAATCATGTCTTTTAAATCCTTACTTTCCCATTTGAATAAGAAGCTAATTTTCCTTCTGCACTATCAAATATTTCTTTAGATTGTACACTTTCCCAAGCCCGCAGTGGTGTGGTGGAATCTAATAATTCTACTTATGATGAAAGGCCACAGTTGTGCCCAGAAGTAACTGCCAACCGGCTCTAAGGGATGCAAAGCCTTCCAAATCTCAGATTTGCTCTTCTCAAGGAGGAAAGATAATTAAAGTTAGAAAACAAACTCTATTGCTGGAATTCACAGTTTGCTTAGGAACACATACCATAACTATGAAGCAGAAAATACTTCAGTGAAACAATGCACGAAGGAGACCTGCACTGCTATGCAAGATCAGTGTCATACATGTGATTCTGAACACAAATAAAGAGCAACACAATTATAAGCTAATTGGGAAAGTCAGAATTAATAAATGAATTTGCTACAAGTAGCAAAGTAACACATTGAATAATTAGTTTAGTACATTTTTATTCTTATTGTGTGAATGTTTGATTTTTGCGTACTGGCCTGGAGACTAATCCTCTACATCAACCTGTTAAGTTTCAGCTTTTAAAGTACAGATGCTTCCTGCATAAACTGAGCATATAACTCCTTTATGTTGAGCATTTTTTAATCCTTGCATAGGTAAAGGAAATGAATTGACTTTGCTCACATTTACCAAAAATAAAATAAATTAAAAATATTCACCTTTGGGTGTAGAAAATCTGAGTAAAAAAGCAGAACTTTCCAACTAGGTATACATATGGGTGAAAATACAGAATTTTAATAAGAAGGTTAATATACTGTTATAGCCCAGTTGTGAAACTGAAATATAAAATTCTGTATCAGCATGATGGAATACCCTCAAACTGTAACCCATTTGCTGTTAACAAGGTTTATGGTTAGCAAACAACTAACAACCCTCAAGTCTCTGCCCAGAAATACTGAACGTCTTCCTTAGATATTTATCTTATTTGTCCAGTCACAATTTTTGAATCTTCACAAGAAGCAAGGAAATAATTATTAAGGAGAGGAGTTTGGTAGCATATCTCAGAAATGTATCACTAGGAACTGTGTTAAAGCATTCTCTTGACAGTGACTTCGGTGACACTATGCTGTCAGTTTCGGGGGTGCTCTGGGTGGGGTGCTGTGACTCCGAAACCAACTTTTGGCTGAAAGTCACTTGGCAGCTACTGCACAGACACAGACACAGACAGACACACACACACACACAGAGGCACACACACAGACACACACACACACACAGACACACAGACACACACACACCCCCACACAAGCACACACCCACCCACCCACACACTCACGCGCCGGATAGCTTCTTCGACAGGTCGACGGCAAAGAGGCAGGAAGGGTCCTTGTGTGCAAATTCACTGCAGCCTTTATTCCAGCCCTGCTGCTCCTGAACGGGGTCAGTGACAAGGACCCAGTACAGTACAGAATTCAAGGTTAAATATGGGGGCAGGGAGAGCTGAGGGTATGAGGCAGTACACAGGTGGGGCTAAGGTATGGGGACTAATAGGAAACTAGTGAGGGAGGGACTAAGGGACAAGGGTGAATGGGGAAACAGGGAAGGGAGAACATTCTGGATTAGGGCCACATACGGTAGAAAGGGGCAGGGGAGGCCAACGGGCCAATAGGGGAAACAGAGCTGGGGTACATTTCTGTAATAGAACAGGGCATTCTGAGGGGCCTTTTTAGTTACTTTAACCTGGGGAGAATTTCTCCACTTAGCTCCAGGGGGTTTTCATAATCCCTGGTGCCATAGGCTCACTGTCTACAACAGTATGCTACCTTGGTTCTCGGCCTACTGGTGTTATCCAGCTTGTGCAGGTTTATTTTCACATTGTTTTTCCTTTTCCTGTTTTTCTAGCGGTAAGAGTGAGCTGTGGTGGTGGGCAGGCCTGTGTGTCATCTTTTGCAAGTGCTTTTTGGTCCAGTTCAGAGGCTCCATTGTTTAACCTAGCCAGGGTGATTTGAACTTTATTTACAGGTTTGTGTATTCTACCTTGCTCCTCATTTTTTCCTGCTGCTGTCAACCACAGCTTCAAAAAACCTCTTTGTATGTGCTGTCTTGTATAAAAGAGTAGAGAGGTAGAATAGTAACCTACATTTTCCATATCCTTTCCAAACTCAACATCTTACCTAAAAGTAGGCTTGCTTTTCAATCCTCTTCAGTCTTCTTACAACCTATTTCTTTCAGATCACTGCTATTCCAGGTGTTGCTGGTTGTAGTGACTTAACACCAGCTGACAAGTAAGTACAATGCAGTCACTCACTCATTGCCCGCCTCTGTGAGATGTGGAGAATTGGATTAAAAAAAACTCCAAACCTGTGGGCTGGGATAAGAACAGTTTAACAACTAAAATAAAGTAAAATATAATAATAAAAATAAGTATAATAAAAAGAAAGGCAACTAAAAGAGAGAGAGAAACAGGGCCCAAGAAAGACAATTAAAGCAAAATGCAACTCCTCACCACTTGTTGACTGATGCCCAGTCTGTTCATCAGCAGCAATCAGTCTCTCACAGCCAGCTGCCCCCAGTTAATACACTGGGCATGATGCTTTCTGGTACAGAATAGCCCTTGGGACAGTCTGGGTCATCTGTACAGGTAGTGCTCCTTCCCAGCTTCTTGTGCACCTGCTTTTGGCAGTGCATAGGAAACTGAAAAGTCCTTGACCTAGGTTAAGCACTAATTAGCAACAACAAAATCCAAAAAATACAGCACTGTACCAGTTACTAGAAAGAAAATGAACTCTATCCCAGGATCTGGGTAGAGACTGCATGAAGGTATAACCGGAGATACTGCTTTTTAACAATGGAGATGGATATGTCTTCTTCTTTAGGAGCTCTGTGCTTTGGAGCTTCTGGAGAACTGTGTAAAGCAAATAAAGCACCAATTTTTCTTTTCATTTGTCTGAACAATAGGTTTATTATCTTTTAATGATTCAGTGGGAAGTTTACAAAGGGTTGGATCGGAACATGCAGAACATGGATGTCTGACAGTCCACTTCTAAAAGAAAGATAAATAAAGAAGTCTCTTCATGAAATGAATCCTAATTAAACTCATGTGTTTCATAGAAATACTCATACTTCCAGATTTCAGAATATTGTTAAGAACTCCAGGCATTACACAAAATACCCCAGACTTTATGGTGGTTATAATGAAATTAGGTACTGTTCATAAACAGAGGTGATATGAATGTTCGTGCATCCATGTTTAACAGTCAATACAGACACCTGTGCAATTTATTTGGGCTAAAGAAATGAACTGTCTATGTGAATTCATGTGAAAAACGAGCCACAACCCTCTTGCTGCGAGCCAGAAGATGTTTATTGGTAGCAGCAAGCGTCCGAGGAAAGTCCAAAAGAAAAGCCGAAAATAAAAAAGGCAAAAAGAAACCGGGTCCGCGGCGATCAGACCCCGGGCCACCGCACGGCTGCCCTAGGACAGGGAGCTGTATGGTGCTGGGGTGAACTCCGGCTAGTCCGAGGTTCAAAGCAATTATAAAAGTCTCTCTTTAAGAGAGGAGAGGCTGACTCCCAACACCAGGCTTCACCCCCACTAATTGGAGGAGAATCACCTGGAGACTGCCTGCGCAGCCCCTTTTATAAGGTGTGGTCTCCACCCCTGCCCGCCCCTGTCCTGCCCCCATGGTACCTGTGGATTTGTCCAGGTGTCTGATTGAGAGGACGCCTTCCCACCAATGGCTCGTGCTGCCAGGGGACAGCAGAATGTCGGTTGAAAAAGGCGGGAAGGCTCCTCATTAATATTCCAGGTTACCGTGGAGCCAAGTTACAGGGCAGCAGAGAGGGGCCAATTTTAGAAACTGGCAGTTTGGAAGCCTGGTATGGAGAACTTAGAAATCATCTTTAGGGAACTTAGATTTTTAAGAAAGCTTAAGTTAAACACACAAAATAAACTTTTAAAATACAAAATAGTGATAACAATAAAAAGATCAATATAATCAACATAAATGGAGATTGGCTGCTTCTAGGGGATGTCCGGGGTCGACTTGGCTCTGTGAGGAACAACTAACTTTAATAACTTTTAATTGTAAAATATGAAACTTTGGGGAGAAAATGGCTTTTCCTCTGGGAATGTCTGGGGTCAACTGTGGCTCTAGGAATAACCTTAACAACTTTAACTGTACTTAAACAATTAACACCTGTGCAATTAACAACCAACAATTAACAAACATGTGATTAATATATCATATGCAATTAATCCTCGTCACAGGTAGGGCAAATTAATTATGCAAAAGATCAGCCATGATGTTCATATATGACAAGTAATAACTTAAAGTTTTAGTGGTTAGTCAAAGATTTATTCTTAATCTTAATGCAATCGTATTAGCACACACAATCTGAATTATCCCATTTCTATGGTCACTAACGTAGTAATACAGGTAAAACTAATGTACAAAAACTTCTCAGTAATTGTCTCTTTCTCTGGTGTTGTTCTGTTGTTCTTCCTGTGCTCCTTAAGAAAAAGAAAATAAAGGTTCATGATGAGCAATCACTATTTAAAGCTCTTCACCAGGAGAACTAGGTTAATTGCTGGGGGTTTTTCCTCCTCTTTGCCAGAAGGGGAATGATGTTAATGGTGATGATTTCTTTCTGCTCACTCTGGGGTCTGTTTGTATTTTTATACATATTCTAATATGCAGTACTCCTTATTCTGCAATTCCACATTACATCCATATTATTAATAATGATTAATTAATTGTTAACATCATCATCATTGTAATAACAACAATAATAACAATAAGAATGATTAATAGCTCTTTTTACAAAACCAGCAATGTTCTAGAAGAAACACATGTATACAGAACCGTAGATACATCTTGTTCTAGTAACCTGTTTTTACCAAATCTACAAGTTACAGCATTATCATTGGTGCATTATGAAAATTCCTTCAACATGCCACATTAATGCCTTGGTTTGGCAATGTACCTTTACATAATAAGGTGATAATTTCTGTAGACATATGAAAATTGAAGAAATTTAAGAAGCCAGTATACTATTCTAGTTTTTATTTGATTAACTTAATATACTTCTGTCCTAGGTTACAGTGTAAGATGTGCCCAAAAGCGTTTATTCTTTTACCATCTCCATAAAATATTGCATCCAGGTGGGGCAGTGTTTTCCTTGCCTCCTCCCTCTGGGAGCTATCTTTGTTTAATGGGCAATCAAGGACCCTGCCCACGGCTCATAGATAACTGCCTCTGGACAATCTTTTGTTAATGGGCCCATCAATGCCTTATCATCCCATTGTGAGAAGCTCCACACAGAGGGAGAAACCAAGCATTCCATCCTGAATATAAACTGGGATCCCAAACACCACAGACAGCCTTTTCCCACTGGATTTCCAGAGGACAAGAGCCACCACTGGACTTTCAGACTAAGGCCAGATTTTTATTTTTTTTTCTTTCCTACAGGATCACTGCTTTAACAGGATCACTTCATCTGAACTGCTACCAGCACCCTGACTGACAGGGTGCCAGGTTGTATTCTGACTTTGTCAGTGGTTCGCTTTTTGTACTATTGCATTTATTTTACCTTTTCCCTATTAAATTGTATTTCTGACTTGGAGCCTCTCACTGGTTTGCTTTCAAACCTGCACAACTTCCTATTTTCAGGCTTGGGTTTTTGGTTTTTTGGGGGTTGGGGTTTTTGTGGTCTCTGTTTTTCTCTCAGTCTTTTTAGTTTCTTTGGGGTTTTTTTTGAAGTTGTTTTTTCAGGGTTTTCTTTGTAACTAGGAAGATTAATTATGGAAATACTTAGATACAGAAGACCTTGCTTTCAAGAGGATTTAGGCACTTTATAAGAAATTAAAGGGAAAACTGCAACTGTTTGGCCATAGAAGCCATAAATTTAACTAGAGCAGCAAATAACCTGAGACTGAATTTTCAGTTGATAACACTGAATATGTAGCTTGTACTAAGTTCAGATTTTAAAGTATATATCCTCTTCTTGCACCTAAAAATATAGCCTGAGTGCATTAAGAATACTTCGGTCATTTGTCTGAAAATGTAGAGGTTTTGCAGGAGCAGTAACAGTAGCAAACAGCTCCTTTTTAAATTGTCATGTATTATTCACACCTTGCCTTAGGAAAGAATGGTGGTTTCTCAACAAATTAAAATGACAGATTTTTGCCCTGAAGTACTTAAAATCAAAATTTATGGGTCTGACTAGGCTATTTGGTGTCCAAAAATCCAGGACAAATGGCCCCTTCACATGGCTCATCAGTTCTATGGGACATGCTTTCTGGATACATGGGAGTTTTTGAGCATGAACTGTACACAGGGCCTCTGCAACAAATCTAGTGCTTTTTCAATGGAAAGTTGGGAACTTTGTCTTGTCATGCTTTAAAACAAAAGTTGTCTGGTGAAATATAGTCAGAAGAATAGGAAGAAAGTCTGAAAGAGGCATGTTAATATTGATATGCTGCTGAGTAAATGTATTTTAGCAGATTGTTTGGAACATAGGTTTGATAAATAAGTGTTCAAGGAGTGTTTAACATGCATCACGTTACCTGTGTAAACGTTACAGGTTGGGGGATGAACAGACAGAGACCAGCCCTGCCAAGAAGGACTTGGGGGTGATGGTGGATGAGAGGCTGGACATGACCCAGCCATGGGCACTCGCAGCCCAGAAAGCCAAACGTGTCCTGGGCTGCATCCACAGCAGCGTGGGCAGCAGGGCGAGGGAGGAGATTCTGCCCCTCTGCTCTGCTCTGCTGAGACCCCACCTGGAACACTGCACCCAGCTCTGGGGTCCCAGCACAGGGAGGACATCGATCTGTCAGACTGAGTCCAGAGCAGGCCACCAAGTTGACCAGAGGGACAAAGCACGTCTCTTTTGAAGAAAGATGGAGAGAATTGGGATTGTTCAGCCTGGAAAAGAGAAGGCTTCAGAGTGATCTAATTGCGGCCTTCCAGTACCTGAAGGGAGCCTACGAGAAAGATGGAGAGAGACTATTTACAAGTACATGTCATGACAGGACAAGGGGGAATGGTTTTACACTGAGAGTAAATTCAGAATAGATATCAGGAAAAAAATATTTACTGTGAGGGTGGGGAGGCACTAGAACAGATTGTGCAGGGAAGTTTTGGGTGCCCCATCCCAGGAAGCGTGCAAGACCAGGCTGGATGGAGCTCTGAGCAGCCTGGTCTAGTGGAAGGTGTTTCTGCCCATGGCAGGGGGCTTGGAAGTAGATAATCTTTTAAATCCCTTCTAACACAGGCCACTCTCTGATCCTAAAATTTCTCCTTGTAAAGGTAAGCAAAAATATTTACTACCATTCTATTGTTGTTTCTGTTTTCTTCCCAGTTTTGGAGATTAAATGTGACACAGTTTTAGGCATTTCTCTGAGGGATGCACTTGCTGGTCTAGTTATGCTCTACAGTGCATGCGGGAAGCTCCATGTAAGCTCAAACAGTGCAGCCAGCTTCCCCATCTTTGGAGCAACTACTTTGCCAAGGAACAGCATCCTCATACCAAATATTTATAAATAAAAAATGCATCTTGGCCACTAAGACCACCCTGTTTAAAAGGTTTATTTAACTTTTCTCACTTTTGAATTCACTGGCTTGCTGTCAAGCCCTCTGACTTGCAAATACCTTCATTATAAATTACCATATATTATTCATTCAATGCCTTAGGAAAGAATGGTGCTATATAGACAAATTAAACTGACTTATTTGTGCCCCAAGGTGCTTACAATTTTTATAAGGCATAAAAGTACAAGGGATTGCATCAAAGGTGGGGACCTAGGTAATGGGAGATGAACCTAAAGAAATTAGTGTCATTCTCATGGATGGCTGAGAGATTTTCAATAAAAAGTCTGGAAAGACATTTTGAGTCCTCTGTAAACTCTCACACAGTGAATCATGGGAACTGATGCTCTTTTACTCTGGTAAATGGCAAGTTTTTAATCTTTTTTTTTTGTGTTCATTGCATCAGTAAAATAAATGCTGTTTTACAAAATATTATAATTGTAGAGATTAATTTGTCTCTTGAATTCCAGCACTCTCAAAAATTACCTCAACTGGTGCAGTGAATAAAAGCCTTGACAGAGGTCATCAGTAGGGAAGCAATGCTAAGAGGAATTGTGCCCAGAGTTTGGAGTTTAGAGCAGAGCAAGAACTGCCCTCAGCTCCACAGTTCCACAGAAATGTTGCTGTCTGAAAGGGATTCAGAAAGGGAGGCCTTATCCCAGTACTTTTGTTTCAGATATGTTACTGACTTTTCCAACCTGACATTCTCTCTTAAACAGCTATTGGGTGTTCAAAAAGACATTGATTAACTCACCTGTTGCTAATGGAACTGCTAAAATGAAGACATTGTTTGATAGTATAAAGTCTTTTTGTGAAATTGTTTTTATTATTATATGAAATGTTTCTCTTGTTGTACAAAATTCTTTCCTTAGCAAGTGGCAAATCATCTCTGGAGCTCTCTGATATTCCCACTCAAGTTTATATGTAACTCCAGTCAGTGTTACTAAAATGCTAAGACTACCTGTCAAAAACCTTGAAACTACAGTGTCTATGTCAAAATACCTTGAGGCTTCCATTCTCCATTGTAACGCCAGCTAAGGAGGAAATTCACTAAATGGAACTGTAATCGGTTCCCAGTCCCAATGCAGAGTACTTGAAGAGGTCTGCACTACTAAATTTAAATACAGGCACTTTAATATTCCAGCATCCTGTAGTATCACACTAGGAACAGCATATATGGAACATTCATTTGAGAAGCACTTGAACAGTCACAGACATGCAAGATCTTATAGCTGTATTGTTTTAAGTGTGTTAAATTTTTTAAATTCAGAAAGGATATATGCAGGCTTTCATACCCTGTATTATGCATATTTCACCCTGTGTTCCACACTGACATGTTCTTAGGTTAGACAATCTGGTGATGTTCTGAATTTGCTGTGTCCTACCAATCTCTAAGTTTGTTGTAACCTCAAAGTAGAACCTGTCAAAGCCAGGACAGATGTGGCAGGCAGAGACTGAATAACACTAGTGAATGTCAAGAATAATTTAGGATGGTTGTGTGCCTATGTGTTGTATGTCATATTATAGTACTAAGTTATGCATGCAGAGTCAGAATATTGCAATACAGCTACTATAAAATATTATCCAGATGCAATTTTATGTAAGGTCACAAAGACATCAAGTTATGAGTCTTTTAAAGTATTTTAGTACTTTTGTATTTTAAGCAAGACTTTCTCCAGTGATCTGCACTCTTCAAATTTAGTAAATTTGACCAGTATTTAGACAGATATCATAAAAGAGATTTGTATATCAGCTCTAGATAAAGTGAATATTTATTCAGAAGTATGTGGGGATTCTTGAACTCTTATCTTGAACAAAGGCCAATGTTCACAAGCAGAAATCCTGAAATGTATCATTAACATTGTCCTGAGCATCTGTGGCATGAGGAAAACATCCATTCTTTTTGCCAATAAAGACAGCAAATCAAAAACAATAGGATATTTATAGATGTTTGAATTCTTTTCTCATAGTTCTACGAGTAGTGAAGTGCTTTGAAAATACTGATTGTTCCTAAGAGAAGATGCTTACACAGAATTTAACCATCATTACTGTGTGATTTCCAGTTAAGAAGGAAAACAAAAATTCCCTGGTGTAATGGATGTAATAGGAGAGGCTTGGACTAGATTTCAGCTGCATACAGATGAAACAAAGATTGGTAATTTATCCATGTGACCAAAAACTGCAAGCTTTTTGTGGAAATGTCCTGTTGGGCAGCTGAACTCTGGTAGAATATTTTTTTGCTATAAAAGGTATGACCCACAATTTAGCACTCGATTTGGTTTTGGAGTTCAGAGAATTTCAGCTTGAGAACTCAAGTAAGAGTTATGTTAGGTTCAGGCAGAAAAAGATGCCAGTCTCTGATGAAAAAGGAAAGAGAAGTTTCTCTAGGCCTGCAGGGACCTGAAAAATTCAAAACCCCAGAGGAATCTGGTTCCTTGAGAAGTTCTCTCCCAGACTCGGAGGAAAATATGCATATGAAGGAAGTGGATGAAAAAGAGAAATGTTGCTTCTTGTCTCTGCAGCTTTTCTCCCATCACTGATAATTGCTCCAAGCTGTGAGGACACACAACTGGTCCTGCAAAGGCTTTGTCACCTCCTTTCATTACAACAGTGATGGTTCATGTAATGAAAGGAAGTGGCTAATATGAGAGCCACTCACTGGCTAATGACAGCAGGTATATACTTCTACATAAACTCTTTGTATTATCTAAAAAGATTATAGTCCAAAAGAGTGATATTAAACAGAAATTGTGAAAATTTATGGAGAAAATTAATGAAGGAAGATAAAGACACTGAAGAAATAGCTTTTCTAAATGAAATAGCCATAGTTAAGTTTGAAAATACTTATGAAAATATTCAGGAATACAGGGATCAGGAGCAATAGCAGGAAAAGAAAGAAGCTGTTCAAGAGGAGGAAACAAACATGTATCCTATTCTTAAAATAAATGACAAAATTACTAGTAAGGAGAGAGAGAAGATGTAAGTGTTCAATAAATCTAAGTGTTTGTAATGAAACAAGTACAATATAACAGACTTTTTTCTGTCTCTTTAGTTGAAAAGGAATATTTTAAAGATGCCTGCACTTCTAAGGATGTCTGAGGACTGACAGTATCAATATTTATTAAATATAGGAATCCTTGTAAGATTTTGAATATCCGAGATTGTTGATGCTGTGTGAATGCAAAATTAATGTGTCACCATGTGCAGAAAAATAATGGAAAAGATTAAGTAGGATTCAGTTCAAAAGTATTTAAGAATAAGAACTTAGTTAATGGTAGTCAACATTGTGACTCATAAAAAAAATTGGTCTCATTAAATAAAATTATTTATGTGATAACATTTTAACTGTGTTTGAAAATGGTATATATGTTTATCCTGATAATGTGGACGAGTGTCTACCTCCTTTTACCTAACTAAAGAACCAGAAGCAATACAAGGTGTCAATAAGATATGGGTTTAAACTACATGACTGACAGGTCTTCAAAAAACAAATGTCAGTGTGAAATATCTCTCTGGAAGCGGCGCGCTACTATATTAGTGCTAATTGTAAATGGAATAGTGAGAAGAGAAATGATGGTAAGAGCAGGTCATTCAGTGACCTGTAAACTGGGTACGTTGTTATTCTAGTGAACCCAAAAAATGCAGAAGTTTGTTTTTAAAATTACATCTTGAAGGACGAGGATGTTAGGTGAGTCTTGGGAAGTGGTGATCTTGGAGCAGAATATGATTTCCTAATCCCCAGGGGCACTGCCACAGTAAAGAGCTCTGATATGGTTCCAAGATGCATAAGCAGCTGGCTAATAGATAGCTCACATGCACTGAGGAAGCTAAGACTGGATGCTTCTAGACAGCTTTAAAAATTAGCAAGCACTTAAAAAGAACTCCAAAATTGATTTGAAAACTGGAAAAGTCCCCATCATATGAACTTCAGAGCTTTCACTTATTAACTTATCACAGGAAAGATACTGCAGCAGATAACACTCTTCCAAGGGAGAAAATATGACATTCAGCAAGGAGATGTGTAACAAGAACCAGTGGCTCATAGTGCCAGGCAGACGCTAAGAAGTAAGGCACACAGCATTAATCATGGGAGGAAACTGCCAAGCAGATTCTCCATCTGTAGCTGTATGCTGGTTTTGGCTGGGATAGAGTTCATTTCCTTCAGAGTAGCTAGTATGGGGCTGTGTTTTGGATTTGTGCTGGAAACAGTGTTGATAACCCAGGGATGTTTTTGTTACTGCTGAGCAGTGATTGCACAGAGCCAAAGCCTTTTCTGCTCCTCACTCCATCTCACCCACAAGGAATATGGGGATGCACAAAGAGCTGGAAGGGGACACAATCAGGACACCTGACCCCCACAGACCGAGGGGATATCCCATACCATACAGGTCATGCTTAGCATCTAAACAGTAGGGAACAAGAAGGAAGGGGAGGACATTTGTAGTGGTGGTGTCTGTCTTCCCAGCTAATGGTTACACGTAAATGTACCCTTGTCTCCTGGAGATGGCTGAACACCTGCCTGCCAACAGGAAGTGGTGAATTAAGTTCTTTTGCTTTGCTTGTGCATGTGTCTTTTGTTTCATCTATTAAACTGTCTGTATCTCAACCCATGAGTTTTCCCACTTCTGCTCTGGGGATTCTCTTCCCCATCCCACTGAAGGGGAGTGAATGAGTGGCTGTGTGGGGCTGAGCTGCCCTCTGGGGTTAAACCATGACAAGATATCATTCAGTTCAGACTGAGTGTACATTTTTTAGAAGATACCTTTTAGACAGAAGTTAGATTTTAGCCAAATGCAAATTATTACAATCAATGTAAGAACAAATTCTGTATATCCAATGACCTTTGATATGCTGCAGTTGCCTAGATGATCTTATTTTCCTCTTGACTTTAAATTTTATAGCTGAATTTGAAAAAGAAATGCAGAGAATGAAGGATGGTCCAAGACTAGGCATTTGGTCTTTAAGTGCTGTAGTGTCTATGGGAGTTTCCTAAAGAAGATAAAATATAGGCAGAAAGCCTCCACATGAGACAGTATCTAGAGTTCTTGCTAGTATTTCAGCAATGTGGGTTTAATTTATGCATTCCTCAGTCAAGCAAATTATTGATTTCTGACTGTAACAGTTTTGAAAATCAATCTGATTTCTGGAACTTCAAATCTTTAGAAGTTCACTCTGAAGTTGTAAATATTAACTTGGACTGATTTCAAACTAAACCTGATATTTTTTCCTTGAGATGATATTTCTATTTCTCATTATTAAACCCATAAAGCACTCACTTTTTGCAGAATTTACTTTCATTTGAGCTGTCTGACTTAAAAAAAAAGAAAAAAGGTAAAATAATTTTCAAGGCCTGCTCAATCTTTTTACAGAAGTTATGTTGTCCAGGCTATCTGGCTTATGGGAGTATGGGGAAACAGTGTAGCATGTGTTGAATAAAATGCTTTGCTGAAAGATTTTTCAGCTTTCAATAGCCTTCAGACATGATTAAATAGAACACATAAAATATGTATAATATTCAAGCATAAAGACCAGTTGGGTTTATTTTAGGTGAGCTAGAAAGCTATATTGAAAGAATTTTTCTGGACTTGTATACATTAAAGGGTGCCTTCACGTGGCCACGGGTGAAATGATAAAGAGATTATTGCCCTCAAATGGACAGCGGCTACTGTGCCCACAAGAGAGGTAAAAATGAAAAACATACACCACTTTCTAAGCCACTCCAAATTATAGGGGTGCATATCAGCTCTAACTGCAGGGAACAAAGGAGGTAACCTGTGCTAGTAGAGCAGGGAAAAGCAGGTCTCTTAAATTTACTGGACATGGATTGGACAGCTATCTGGACTCACTCTAAGAGCCAAGATGAGCTTATGCTTATATTGCTCATGTCACTCAGAGCAGTTTGGGGGATTGGCACTATATTTAACTATTTCTGCTTCATATAAAAGTGACTAAGGTACAAATTTGGATGCAAAGTCTGTAATCGTTTAACAAAAGGATTCAATGCCTAAATAATTTTTGCAAAACTTCAAATATCATCGACTAGATGTGCTAGCTGTTGGTCAAAGTGGGAACCAATACAATATTTCACTTATTGGATATATATGTATGAGTAGATATTGCTTAAAATAAATTATGTTTTGAAGAACTACACTTTCAACCTAAAACATTACCTATCACTTTCTTATATCCCAGTAAAGATTTAGAAACAGAGATTTATTGAGACTCAGTATGATTACTATGACACCATTTTACATGCCATTCTCCAAAGCGTTTATTAGTGTGACATCTGAACAACATACTTTTGAACATTCATTATCCTAATGACTTTGTAAAAGTGACCTATGCACTAGAAAGGATTCCTTCACTTATTTTTATCTATTTCTAGGCACCAATATACCCCTTTTATGAGAATAATACTTTAGGTTTGGGGTTTTTTTCAAAACTGATTTTTACTAAGCTGGCAGCAGTATCAAGATTAACAGCAACAGTATAATGAGGTATTGCTGCAAATACATGAAAACAAATGACAATTAGAAAAAAAAAATAAAATTCTGGTCCACAAAGTGTTCATTTACACTGTCATTTCTTATATGTCTTCCTATGCATGGGTACAGATTAGTGAAGTCCTCTTGTGTTCATAAATAAACCCAGGAAAACATGTTTTTTTCATTCTATCTGCTAAGATGCCTCAGGGTTTTGCATTAGAAGAACCCATAGAAGGGTCAAGGCTCTACTGTATATAGACTGTACACAAAAATCTATTTTCTCCTCCATGCTCTTCACCTTTCCTCTTTTTTTATATTATTTCATGAAGAAACAAAAATTAGATAAGCATTTGATATACAGTGCAAAATTTATGCTCAGGAAAGCATATCTACAATGTTGTTAACTAGAGTGGCCACAGCTGTATTTCTACAACACAAAGTAGCACAACTCTAAAAAACTAGAAGTTAATATTGCTGATGACACTTGATTTACTTTTTTTGTTACGTTGTCATCTAGCTCTACTGTTTGAAAGTGGTACAATGATGCTTTCACTTTCTGTCCGTTCTCAGATGGTGAAATCAAGGTAATCTGTATGGAGAAGGCTTTTCTTGTAAATGAAGGGAAATCTGGCTTCATTCTCTTCCAATTGCATCCTTTCTTTGTTTCTTACAAACCTAAGTGTCTTTCTACATCCTTTTCATGGTCTCATTTGAATCTTTGATCACAATATCAGGAGGATACTGAACACCGTCTCTGACAACTGTACCAGTGTAGCAGGAATTTCAGACTGCCTAATTTTGACTCTTCTCAAGGGCCTAATGCCCAGGTGTCTTGACTAGATGGCAGTGAAGGCTTGGCAGTGCACACAGGGAACACATAGGGCATTCTGCAGTTCAGTGCTGACCTACTGAATGGGCTGGCAGAGTAGGAGCAGCGATGCTCCCAGGCTGCTGACTTTGAAAAAGGGCAAACAGGGACAGTAGTTGACTGAGAAAGGACCTCATTTCAATTCTTGCATCAGGCCCCCAGCACTAGTGTGCTGCTACTTTGTTGCCACTTTAAATAAGTCTGAGAGATTTTATTTTTTATAAAGGCAAATATTTCTTAATATAAAATAATTATTTTTCTAAAAATAAGGTCATCAAAACCAAGGGAAAATAAGAATAATTAGCCAAAACAGGCTAAAGCTCTCCATGCCTATGCTTAGCTAAGATTGTGTGATAGCACGATTTGGGAGGGAGTTTTAAATTATGTTAATAAATATGCTTAGAATATACATAAAGTTTTTGGAGCGGCTTTCTAAGTTAAGTCAAAGGATGTCTTTCCATCGACTTTTTTTGGTTTTTGATCAAGCTGTAAAGACTTGTCACTGCATTTTCAATTAAACAGTCTGAACTCTCTGACTCAGCAGTAGCAGGGAGAGATGAGTAGAAAAACTGCTGAAAAAAAATGATAATTTTAAATCATGCAGCCAGACACTGAAAAAAAATCTATTAAATTTTAAACTACAAATCTATCTATATGCCCTTGGTTAGTGTGAGATATCTACCAGCATAAAACAGTACTCTGGAAAAATTTAGATTCACTGTCATTTATTTGGAGATTACAGTTGGATTGCTTGGGGATCTTCAGAGAACTAAGCAACACAGGAAAAATAAATTAAAAAATTTAGCATATTCTGAAAACTCCCTCATTTGGGGTTCTAAAATGCATGGACAGCATCATAGAACACAAAAGCCAACATTTGCATTCAACTTCTTATGTAAGAAGCAAGACAAAGAGTGACCAAAACGTTGTAGAAGAAGAAAACATTTTTGCTTTTATGCGAACAAATAGCAAAATGTATTTGAGAAAAATCTCAGTATCACTTCTATTGTTTTAAATAAAATTAATTAAGATTTGGATGGCTTTATCATATAAGGCAGGTATTTGTCAGGGGTTTTGCAGCACATAATACTTTTACAGGGGATTTTCATAGTCGGCTGCAATGTGGAGTAACTGAGGAAAGTAAATGAACATCTTTTATGGAGTTTCAGAAGTTATATCTGATAAAAATAACCCTATCACATATTCGGAAGATCTCTGATATATCATTTTACTGTTGTGGTACAATCTCTATTTTAATTGCCTTACTTGCCTGAGACATTCATGCAAACAATGGAAATTACCCTCAAATTGCTTCTGAGAGACCATATCATAGCTTAAACTTTGTCTTAATTAAGCTGTAACTAGTAGAAACCTTCTAAAATGTCAACAGAGGCTTTGAAACATCCTCTGTTCCTCTTTTAGTGGCTGTAGAAAAAAATTGTTAGAGATGAAGAAATTTGCAATTATCAAGACACAGACCAGAAATTTCACAGCCGGGGATCCCTCTGGGAGACTATTCTGCAAAAGGCCCCCTGTCTTGCTGACTCATCCTGAATAGGAGAGGGGAACTCCACTGGAGACTCATTCAGCTCTTCCTAAAACTGAAGAAGGAGACTGGCCCCAAAAACCAGGGGAAGTAGGAGTCTCTCAAATAGATACTGAGATTTGCTTTTGTCTCTTTGAATAAGGTCCTTACCATAGTCACAATTTGTATTAACTGGTTTCCAGACATCTTAACTTCAAAAAACGCTTGTGTTGTCTCCTCAGTTTCTGAATTTGTAAAATTTTTTTTTATAGCGGGTATAAGAAGTCATAAACAGTTGCACCACTTACAATAATTGCCAATTAATAAATTGGAAAAATACTTTTTTTCATACGCTTTTGAATGTAAAAATCATGTTTTCCATATACATCCAAGCATGTAACAATATAATTATGAAAGCATTTAAAAATATAAAGTCTGTTCTTCAACAATAATAAATTTTCAACATATGGGCAGCCATAGAGATTTAATGATTTATATGCTTACTACCAGAGGAATATGTCTGGGAAATTGTATTCCTTATACTTCACTTTTGTCTTACCAAAATTTGCCTTCAGCTTTGATCTGTGATGTGTGTGTGTATGTTTGCCCCCTGCCTGTATGCCAGCTGTGCACCAGGAATATATTATACAATTCTGTTCCATACCCAGCCATGACCCATGTGCAATATTCAAAGGTTACTGCCCAAATTTTAAGTGGCCATTTTATTCCCATTTTGCCAGGAATGATGGGGAGGGGCTCTTCAAAACTCACCAGATGTTTGGAACGCTTTTTTTGTGTATTGGTGTGCTATTGCATCGACATTTTGCACTGGACTCACATGAATTCCAAGCTCCATTACTGAGTCCTACAAGAATAAGTAATGTGACTTTCTAGACAATTTTCACATCATGTATGAGGCAAGGGAAAATGGTATTCTCTCAGCAATGAGATATCTTTAGGGGTGTAGCCTTGGGAGAGAGTGTGGCAGTAGTTTCCCAAAGGACTCTGATGCAAACTGCTTCATTATTCTAGCCTAATTTATGAAAATAGTTTGAGAGGAAATCAGATTTTAAATTATAAAATTGCTAATGCATTGCACATAATAGTCATATTTCCCCTGTGACTCAGCTCCATGGAAGGGGATGGCTGGAAGAGACTCTTTGACTCCTGCTGTAAGCACCTTCCAAACTCCTCCTTGTGGCACAGTGGGGGAGGGTGCAGGTATTCTGACCTCAGAGGATAAACTAATGCAGAGAATGTGCATTAGATGCCAATAGAGCTGTATTAGCAGCCTGAGTCCTGAAGGCAACATAGCCATGTTCATAGATTCTGCGTTTCAGAGTCCTACCTCTGAGCAGAATCTACCAGCTTTCTTAATGGCACAATGAGAACTTACCTTGTTACCGTACAGTTTCAAAGATGCTGTGGTGTGGACATAACTTTAGGTGCAGAAAAAACAGTGGCAGATAGGGTAAAGTACAGCTTCCCCATAGCTTCCCTACTTTTCCTTCCTTTCTTTAACTAAAGCTTCAGATCAATTCTAAAATACAGAAGCATTTAAAAGGACATGTAAATTTATGTCACTGCATAAATATTAAATTTAATAATAAATGTACTAAGGGTATTATCTATTTATATTTTAAATTTGCCATATTCAGGGCAATAAATACCTTGACATTTTATATGTGTAAAATAACCTAGCATGCCTTTTCCACCCTAACTTATTTTGTGTAAAACACCATTAGGAACAATCATAACAGTAGCCGAATATATCCTGAGGGGTTGGTGAGCACTAGCAGATGCTCACCTTTTACTTACTGACTGATGGAAGTTGAAATTATGGGAGTTTTGCCATCCATCATGCAGGTGCTGAGAGACTAAGGTGATAAGTTCAAAGAGCTGATGGTTAATAATTAAATATAATAAGCATCTGCTATTGTTACTACCCAGAGGCTGAAATGTGCTGTTTAGACACAGAGTAGGGTTACAGACAGCATAACTCCACATTGCCTCTTGGAAATATCAGGCAAGAATTGCTACTGACCTGTACAAAACTAGAGTTTTCCCAATGACTCCTCTGCAACAATTTTTAAACACTTCAGCCCAAATTCTGATCTCCTAACTCATTCTGATCAGTACCAATATAATGTCAGTATAATTCCTGTTGGAGAAAAGGGCTAGTGGGACTGCCTGTGCAATGATGACCCTCAGTTCCACACCTGTACCTGGGCTGGGACTCACCTCTCCTACCTCTAAAATTTGCCAAGCTGGACATTTAGTTTAAGCCTGCTGTTCAGGCTTCCTCTATAATCAATCATAGTCAATTCAGAAAGAATTTCTTCTCTGAAAGGGTTATCAAGCATTGGAATGGACTGTCCAGGAAAGTGGTGGAGCCACCATCCCTCAAAGTGTTCAAGAAACAGCTGGATGTGGCACTTAGTGCTATGGTTTAGTTGACGATAGTGGTGGCTCAGTCAAAGATTGGACTCAGTGGTCTTTTCCAGCCTTAGTATCCCATGATTCAATAGAAAGAGACAGGCATCTTCGACAGGGAACTGAATCTGTCCCAAGATAGTTTCTCTGAACTATTCTTTGAGGAACCTCTCTCTTTTTCCTCACCGGGGAAATTAACATTTAGATTTTTACATTAAATTGAAACCCAATCTAATACATAGGCCAAATTAAGATAATTGTTAAGGTAAGTCCATACCTACTGACAATGCCATATTTTTCTGAGTGGAGGCCTTAAAGGTCTTTTTTTGTTGTTTTGTTTGAAAAACAATGAACAGCTGAAAGGTTCCAAATTAAATCTTTCAAAGTTATTGCACAAGCGATATAGATTTCTTGGTGACCCTGATAATGCAACTCTAGACATGCCTAGTAGGACTTTACTTCCATTTTCATGATCTATGAGGTAGATGATTTTTTCTTTTTCGTTTCTTTTCTTTTAAAAATCACAGATATCTTATTGATTGAGGAACCTAAATAGAAATACATGCTAAATTGAACAACTATTCAATTCACTCTATTGACTTCACCATTCTTCAGGTCATTTCAGTTAGCCAATGTTTTTAGAATTATTTGTGCTTAAAAATGTGTGGCTACAATACATGGAAGAAGCAGAAGCAATGCAAAATGCTAATGACTTTTATCAACTCTTGCAAACTGACTTCATATGATTTACCTATGTGTGCAGTGAAAAAAAAGCCCAATAGCTCTATTTCTACCATCAAACAAAGCTAGCATTAATTCTAGAAGAGTTCTTTTAGGTATGTAGAATAACTTGGACAAATATGTCTAAATCAGTATTTTTTAAATAGACATACACAGAATTCAATATCTTTTCATTGGTATAGCTGATTTTTTTTTTAATTGATTAATTACCTGTTATTCCTGTTTTATGGGAGGGAGGAACCAAACCCAGTTAGTCTCAAGATAAATACTTCCCAAAATACTTCATTACTTTGCAAAGCTCTGACATACGGCTTTATAAGAAAGACAGCCTAACCTAGCGTGACTGAGAGGGACAGAAATTGAGGTTGGTTGTACCATGTGGTCATTTCCAGAATAATACTTTCTGAGCTACAAAGTGGTTTTTGCAGACACAAAAACCATACTGTGATTAATGTTGTACAAACCCATGTATTTAAATATGACTTAGTGTCATTAGAGTTAGATTGTGCCATAGGAGTGCCAACATGTTTCTATATTTTGAATTCATAGTCACTGGATGAAAGAAAGACCAACTCATGGAAATAGGTCACAGATCTGGAACTCTTCCCTTGCCCATCATCCTAGACTAATATTTGTGTTTGCTTGCTTGGTCTCTTTATATGATTTTTTATAACTAACTGTTGCTTCCATGGCTGTCCAGCTTTAAAGTGTAAAAAAAATTTTGTGACTCCTTCTCCATCTGCTGCCTCCTCAAGACTTTGACACTCCTCTGAGGAGGGGCTGTCCCTAAGACCAGAATCATGGCAGCAAACACAAACCCTGGGCTGTTAAGCAAAAAATTGCTGCCTCTCTGATGTCTAAACTCTGGATGGCAGTGGAGTTAGGAGATTGGTACCTAATTCTCCAGCAGGGTATTAATGAAAATGTGGAGTGCCTAAGTTTAGGCATGTGGAGAGCTTGATAATTAACTAAGGAATATAGAGTGTAGGTTTAGCTTGGGGATTTAGGTTAATTTAGCTTTAGGCATGTTTGGTTAAGTGTGCTGAATCAGTAATTTTGGCTGCCATTTTAAAAGTTTGCATCTATTGATTCACCAAGCTCCAAGGCCAGGGTAAAACAGCTATTGTCACGTTCTCTGACACTTACAAAGAAGTGTTTTTCTATTGAAAATAGTTTTCTATTTCTGGCTTCTATCAACTTAAAAAACTGACATCTGGAATTTAAAAATTTTGCAGGTCAGAAATCTAAACCAAAACTTGTTCCTGGTAGATATTGCCCAGTTCTGATGTATGATTTGAATTAGTGAAGAAGAAGGTACCATGACCATGTTACCTCTAACTTTGCAAAACTTAAAATACTTGAATGAAGGGAACAAACAGAGCTGCTGAGATAGTGACTGTAATGGCAGGAACTCCACTGCCAGATTATGTAAGGGCCTGTAGGTCTTGCCAATAGATAAAGACTTGAGCTTTGGCTAAACTCACAAGGATTTTCCAGTTTAAAAACTGCTTGCCTACTTCATGGGAGCCTTTCTCTATGAACAACAAAGAAAGAAATTAAAAAATGTAACTTTGCCCAAATTATATTTGGATATAACGTAGTGTGACAGAAAAGGAATATGAACCTTTGCATCTGAAATGAATTTGTATGTCCAATTCACATACCCATGGAAGCTGGCAAAATGAATGGGGAACATGGGCTAGACTACAGACTTTAAAATCCCTTGCTGAGCTATGTGGAAGGGACAGTGGATAACAAGTGCCTGTGAGGTTCAGTGGTATGGTGCATGTGGGGTAAATACACCTTTGTTCCACAGAAAATATTCATCTAGAGCATGCTACTGTAGCTACTAGAGGAGCATTGGTAGAGTGGAGAGCACATCACCAATTCCAGAATCAATTACTTTCTTGTCAAGCTGTAATGGTTGTAGTCTGACAGACAGCAACATGGATAAAGTAATGCCTATGCCTCAAAAACCAAGGACCTTCTAAAAAAAAACTTTTAGGATGTTTGGCAAGTTACTTGGATCTGAATTTCAGATTCAAAGCAAATTTGGATATTGTGGCAGTCGAAGGGGCAATTTAAGTCATATATATTGGAAACCGGGAATTCTTTACCAGAATGTGTTGTAACTACTAGTGTATTTATATTGCTTCAAGAGAAACTGTACAAGTGCACAGGTGTGCACAGAGGATTAAAAAAAGCCTACTGGCTACTTCTAGCTCAGGCAGTTACTATACTGCAAGTGCCTGGGGATGGAGAAAACACTTAAGAGGAAATACTATATATTGTTAACCAATTTTTATACTCTTTTTTGGGCAGTCACATTTCTACGCCAATAGAGAGTGATTGCTGGACTAGTGGTGATGCCTTAGGATTTTAGCTTTTATATTTTTCATATCCTGTAATTCTTTAGTGTGTAATTCTAAACTCCATGTAGCCTGTTAGCTACTGTTCTCCCATTTTGGTCAGACAAAATAATTCCTCTATAGGCCTGAAATTCAAGGACACCTCACTGTCTCAGGCCCCGAGAAATGTAAACAAAAGTGAGTTGTGGGGGAGCAAACTTGGGGTAAGTGACTTCATTGCCTGAAGCCATAATTCGAGGATTAACCCCCAATATGAAAATGGACCAAACTTACAAAAGTATGAAAACCCATGACTCCATCATCCTTTTTTGGGTGTAGCCCCTGGGGCTTTGACTGCCCTAATGTACCTGAAGTCCCTTCAATAAATATAACTGCTTTTATTCTCTTGATTTTGTCTAGCCTCTCTTTTTAGGTAGCCCCATCAAGGCAACAGTGGGATCTTTGTTTTAAACTGTTGCAATCACTATTCAGCAAGATTCAGAAATTAAAATCTAATTTTTAAGGCAGGCAATCTCACCGAAATTTTCTGAATTTCTTTTAGGCTGCCCTGTATAATGTCAGATGTTCCTTGACCCAAGCTGAGCTTCACAAACCATTTTTAAAACAGATATAAATGTGTAATTGCAAAAATGTCTATTACTTCCCAAAATGTTCTGGATTTGTAGGATAGGATACAAATTTCATAATACAATCACATTCCTACTTCTTCCTGGAATTCAGAAGTACCTCGTCATGCAGCATTTAACACATTCTGACGTCTCATAACGGTTTGTATTTTATTTTCTGCCTGATAGAGATTTATAGCAAGTATGTGCTTAACTCCAAAGAGCTTGTGAGGAGTAAAAAAATAAGTAGATCAACATAGAAAACTGCAGTCTAGATAACAAAAAGTAAAACTGTAATATGCCAATGGCAAATAAATCAGAGACCAAAAGCTTTTTTAGTATAAATTTGTAGAAATATAAGAAACATTTAAACTTAAATGTAAGAATTGCAGGCTTTGCACGAATTATAAGATCAAGACTGAAAACAATGAAGGTGTAGCAATAAATGAAAAAATATTTTTCTTTCACATAGGATGATGGTATTGGGATGAGAAGGAAAAGGTTGGATGGCTAAGAGGAGGGAAATTGTGGAAACTGCTACATCTGAAAAAGCATATGCTGAGAATTTAATTTTTTTTCACTAGATAGAAGAGAGCTTGTAGCATAAAAGGATAGTGTTGACACAAGAATAAATGAGAAAACTATCCATGAAAGTATTTAAATTTGCATTTAGTATTCTAAATATCAGTGTGATGCTCTGTGACATATTTCTAACAGGAGAGGAAATCAAATGAAGCCTAATTGAGTTGAACTAGAGTTGGTCCTGACTGTATTGTGAAAAAACATTAGCATGGGAGTAGTTTGGATGTGGCAGTACTGTCCTACATATTTTCCCTAAATGAGGTTTTACTTACAGAAGTTATCTTATGAACTTGAGATCTAAGGCTGAAATTACTACAGCAATTATGGAAAATTCCTGCATATGGGTCACTAACTCAGCAACATTTATGCTGCTGGAGATTTCTCTCCCATCAGGAAGATGAAAAGTTGTGTTCTGTGGGGTAAGGAAAAAAAAATCAAAATAAAGCATCACCTTGCAAAGCCACTTTGACTTAGTTAAATTCATGCTTTGGTCAAAAAAGGCAAAGATATTTGTAAGGCATAGCTACTGGGATGCAACTCAGCTGCCTCTCTTAGGAAACCTGTCTTATACCCAGGTGCCTGGGGGAAACCCCAGGGAACAATTCTTCAAAATGAAGTAGTAAAACTCCTGAGTCAGCCCCTGGAGCAGTCTTTCTTTTGCAGTTACTATGGATAGAATTGAGTGTCCTAGTTCAGGGCCTGTATTAGTTTTCTAAAAATCTGAAGTCTGAACTGCTCAGCCAGGCTACAATTTAAATATTATATAAGTAAGGACTAGACCACAAAGCTTCTAAACTATGTATGATGATACATTTAATTTCTTTGTGTTTTATCACATCAGAGCATCTATGAAATTTGCTGTAGTCTGATAAAACTGAGAATTCAACTAGGAATTATTTATACTAAAAACTATTGGTTCTGTAGTTACAGTACTGGAAAAGACAAAGACTTTAACTTCTTTAGCTATCCTATTTGTTACAGAGTTTTAATTTCTTCTGTATCAAAAGGTACAGTGAGAGTACTTTAAGAAATTCTTAGGAATTCTCATATGGCTGTGGTCAGGTTCTACATTGCTTTTGAATCTTTAACTCTTCCTTTTGTCAAAACTCTGATGGATTGTTAACCCATTTATTAATAAACGTTGTGCACCATGACATATTTTCTTCCTTTATATTTCTCTCAATTATTCATATGCACCCAGTACTTGCTTATATTTCTTTTTGTTTTGCTGTCCATTATATTTTGCTAGGTAGCCAATTTTATAATAGTGCATCGCTCAAGGTTAATTAGATATTGATCTCTAGTGTTATCAGGTGCTTTAAGACATTTGTCATGATCTGAATTTATTTTTGAGCCACTTATTTGTCTGAGTAGGTATTCTAAAGGACTGGTGATTGTTTTGATTGATACAGTATAGTCAAGAATTTCTAATTTTTACCTTTTTATTCTAAACTACAGTTACTAATCAGCAGCCTCTGAAATTCAAGACCTCTGTTTTAATTACATTTGGACAGACACCAGCACTATATTTGAAACAGTGATAAAAATATCATAAAGTTTGAGAATCCAGAGATGTGACTTGCAAAATTATAAATGAAACAAGTTAATCTTCTCAAAATGTTCCCCCAAACATTTGGGGGGAAAAAAAAGCAGCAGATAAGTACCTTCAATCTAGTTTTTATCCTCAGCTTCTGTTAAAAACTTCAGTATGGTCAACAGTCAGTTATGCTGAAACAAGTCAATGCCAGATATATTTTGTGATGCACAAAGAGAACAGTGAGTGACTTATGTTCATACAACCACACAGGGTTAAATAATTCTTCTTCAGAGGAAAGCAGAGTTAAAAATATTCCTAAAGGTCATATGCCATCTCTTCAGACCATTTAAGGCTTCTGAAATGCCACTCTGAAGTAAAATAACCTCTCCAGTAGAGTCATTCTGTTAGAGAGCCAGCTAAAATCAGTACCGAGATAAATGGGAGTGCAGAAAATTGATTTTACACTTGCACTGTAAGAGTGGTCAAATGTTGTAGGCCAGTACCTCAAACACAATTCTGAAGTACTGCTGTGCCTTAAAAATAATTACACAGAAAATAAATTAAATAAACATTAATATACCCCTTTTTTTTTTTTTTTTGCTAGCCTTATATTAACACGTTCACTTTGAAGTTTTATTTGCTATGTGACATAAGCTTAATTTTCTTTCTTCTTGCTTCTCTCTGTTGATAATACTTATAAAGAAACTGACCTTTTTCCTTTATCAATTACTTCTTCTCATTCAAGTCTCTCTTACTGCAAACCAGTTCCTGCAATTTGCCAGGTAAATTAATGCATATTTGCCTTCATGCAAGACTGAAAAAACCTTAAAAGAAGGTTTAAATGAAGCAAGGTTTTATGATATTTCACTTTAATTATTTTTCAACAGAATTGTTTTACTGTTGAAAGACTGATGAGATTAAATAAAAGTTATAAAATATATAATAGATAGACTGTGGTTGTACCAGACCTGTTAGCAGTTCTGTTTGAGCTTCTGGCTGGTAGCCTGCTTTTTGTCTCCTCTCCTATTTCAATTTTAGATGCTTCTGATTTGAGAAATCTCATGCCTTTTTTGGCTCCTTGCCTTAGCTCTTACTAGTAAAACTACAGTATTATCCAGCTGGGACCAGTCATATCTTTTCAGGTGTTTCAGACTTCCTCATGGTTGAATAACAGCAAGAACAATTAATGCAGTATTCTATTACTTTCTCCTCCCTGCAGTGTTAAATAGTCTCCAGGGTATGTAGGCAGCAGGGTGATGACATTTTTGAGAAGCCCTGGTGCATTCCTGAGAGCTTAAAAAGAAATCATTTGGCCTTCTTTTCATACCTAGAAATTAAGAGGACCCATAACAGCCTTAGCATTATTCAACATACATCTTAGGGTGTAGTGTTAGTGACAGTAGTCAAATAAGTCCTTTTAATAAACCAAAATCATAAGTTAAAATAAATAAATAATAAATACTCAGGCTAAACTGATAATCAGGACTGTCTTTATGACATCTCTTACTCAACTTGATTCTTGGTGAATATTTTCTTCCAATGATAAGCAGGAGGTCAAAAGAGAATGTGGTATTTCTTGTCTTCTAGTTCTCTGGCAATGTTGAGAATCTTGTTTTGGTCTTTTGTTTTGAGTATAAAGGAAAATTATGAAACCCCTAAGTTTACTGTAATGAGCAAGACATACTTTCTCTGTTCCAAGTCTATAATTAATGCTATTTGTTTCCCCAAACCATTATTTTTGTCATTTTGCAAACATTACTTTTGTACTTTTTGTACTTGTTATTACTTATTGCACTTCCTAAAATTAATAGATCTCTATTGTAAAATCAAAAAATTATTTTACATAAAAACCATGTAAATTCTTTATTTCACATGAAGGTACATTTGGATACAGTTTCAAATTGGGTACAGTTTCAAATTCATAAAAGCAATCACAATTCCAAAGAAGGACAGCTGTCACCCAAAGAGAATTAATGAGAATTAAGGTCCTTTCCAAAACTGCTTCAGCAAATATCATATATGTTCATATTCAGTGAAAAGTGATTTCATGCACTACTGTGAATAGGTTTACTCAGTAATTCACACCAGCTAAACCCCAAACGTTACTGAAAAGTGAGGATATTTGCTTCTTTCTCTTTTATCTGCCTAGCCCACACTGTTTTCAGTTGAAGGACTAATTCCTATGCCCAGGAAGTTGTAAATGAGTCCAGAAAATCCAGAAATATCTGTGCTCTTTTACCTTGTTTGTAATAGTGCTGTTTTAATCAACCCTGCGTAAAAGGCATTAAAAAACCCCAAATAGAACTACACAGCTACAATCAAAACAGCTGTTGCACTCCAGTCCAGCCACTGATATTATTATTGACTACTTTTAAGAAGTATCAAACCAATACAAATATCAATGTTTAATGTTACTTTCAGTGAATGTATTTCTTTCACAGTGGAACTAGTACATGTGAAAACCTGGAGGAAGGGAATATTGGAAAACTTAGGGATACTGAATTAAATAATCATATTTTAGCTAATTGGCCTACTGCCATCTTCCCTTCAGAATTTTCAGCATTCCTCAGCTTGCTATCATTCCTGAAGAAAGCTTACAGCTTCATCATTTTATAGCCAAAGTGCATAGGCCTTTCAGTACTGGAGGAGAAATGGTAACAATGGTTGAGATGTTATTGTCCTAAAGCTGCTCTTCATATCTTTCTCCCAGACAGTATTTCCCCTGTTCCCACAAAAAAAAGAAACCAACAAAAAAAAACCAACAAAAAAAACCCCAAAAAACCAAAAAAAACCCCAAATCCAACCAACCAACCAACAGAAAAACACCAAACCAACACAACAAAAACCAAAACAAATGAAAAAACCCAACCAATGAACCAAAAAACCTGCACACTCTTCTAGTTTCTTCATAAACATCCTGCTGGTTTATTGACCTACAATTATAATGGGACAAAATCCTGCTGAATTTTGAGTCCTGCTGAAGCTTGCAAGTTCTGTTTTACTTAGGCCTACTTGCAAGCCCAGTTGGAAATCAAGGATTACATTGATTCTGGTCTCATTCTGCACAATTTGTTCAGTTTTAGTCTTAAGGGAGATTCCCTGACTCAGCATTTATAATCATGAAATGTCTTCAGTGATAATTGCTATTTTTAGTTCACTGATGACAGGACACCTTAACACAAATAATTAGATTTAGAAACACAGTTAAAATTAATTAACATATGCATTGCCCTTAAGGTACAATATTCTCATGCTCTGCCTTGCTTATTTCGTTCTGACTTTAGTTTTGTACAAGAATACCTGACAAATTACAGCTGTTTAGATGAAGTTCATGTATCACTGCTAAATGTGGAAGCTAAACTAAGTCTTACTGATTGGTGTCTACTGAAAGCTCAGTTGTTAAACTCAGATTAGAGGGCATTCCGATGGAACAATCAACAATGGCCACTTTACATCTCTTTTAAAGTCTGCATCACCCACATTGTTTCATTTATCAGTAATGGCTCTGCACTTTTAGTTATAGTAATATTACACTGATGTCACATCACAGTCAAGGCTGTTTCTCTCTGAAAACACCCAAAATAAAAGCCTTGAAATGTGCATGCTGGCCTGTGCAATTACTGTATTGTGACATCAGCCTAAAAAACCCCCCATGAAATAATGACCTGTTAATTCAGGTCTAGAGCACATAAAAAGGAAAAGCTCTGAGAAAAGAGATAATCTTTTAACATCCAGCTGAGAAAAAGAATAGCTATAAAAGGTGGCACCAGCTCAGCTGTTTATTTATTCATAGATGCTAACCAAATAAGCTAGAACTGTCACAGCAGGCTTTTCTTGTACATTTACCATACTCTTCTTTAGTAAGTTTCCTATAAGATAAATCAGAATCATGTTAGATTGCTTGTAGAACAAGAAAGGTAACAGCAAATGAGACTATGCCCAGATCCTGGTGTTGATTCTAAGAGACCTTATTTTAGGATTGTGGCCAAATGTCCCACAGAATTAATTTAGAAATAGGTTCACAAAGAAAACACAGAGAAAAGAGCTGCAGCCTTTGAGAAAGTTCAAATGAAACTATTGATCTAAGATAAATTAAATTCTATAGCACAGTGTTCAGTGCAAGACTGATCCAATACAGACAACATTCTTTTTTTTCATGGTTTGTATTTTTTTTTTTTTTAGTGAATAATGGAACTCAATCTCTGCTTCTGTTACAAAATCATGTGAATATAAAGATACAGGTTTTGATCACTTGAAAGCTATTATTGAGATAGAAATGTCTTGTTGATGGAGTTTTTCGGGTTTTGTTTTCAAACAGACAAGCACAGATTTTAAATACACTTTGTCAGACTTAAATCTGTGAAATTTTGCAGCCTGCTATTTCTTTAACTCAACTCAATGGAAAAGATTCCTTAGTTATTTTGATATATGTCAAACCATGGTAAGGATTTTTGAAAAAGGGTAAAGGGAAAGTAATCTCTGCTTCTGGGAAAGTCCATTCTTTTAACTGAGGGTTGATACAGCCTGCATCTAATGATAACTTTTATCTCTGGCTCATGGAGATACTTCCTAGGAGTTATTTTTTTCTGAGGTATATTAGATTACAGCAAGTGGCATTTAATTCTCATTCAAGGCATAATAAACACCCATAGATTCCTTGTAAGACAGCATTTGTGCCATTTTCTGCAATTTTACTACTATGACTGCTAAGACATGATATGTCCAAGGTCTGTGAATTTGGGATAGTGTTCTGTTTCTTTTCTTTTTTTTCTCTCTGCAATGAATCAATCAGCACCAGCAATTGGCACAATGAAAGAATATTTTAAATGCATACATCAGCATGCTCTGATCTTTGCTGTTGTGAGATAAAGTATAGGCATGTACTTGGGCTTTTTCTATTACAAACACTTACACTGTTACCTACAAAGCATGACTGTCAATCTGTTTTAAATATTCTGCTTGCAAAGAAGCAGAGCACAATCTGGCTGTGAATCCCAAAACTGTGTGAGAATGCATGCAAAGTAGCACACAAATTCACATCAGAACTGTGAAATGGTGTTTTCAATTGTATTTCCCAAGACACCTTTTCTGTTCCTACACAAATGAAAGTGTTACAATTTTGAATGTGTTTGCTTTTTTTGCTCATGTTGAAGCCCTAGAATTGTACATAGAGCTTTCTGAAAGACTGGAAGATGTGGCTCTTCACTATAAGAGAAAGAAACTGCAAGAAACTGTTTCCTGAACTGAGGACAGCTATACGGAAAAATAGTAAAACGTAAGTACTTCCTATGATCTAATTTCAGTACAGGCTATATATTGGATCAATTTTATCTCCATAGGTTCTCAGAATATTTTTCTCATTTACACATAGATTACTCTAATTTTTTTTATCTACTGCTTAAAGAAGGTTCACCTACAAATCCTTTAGAATTCAACAGCTTAACCTCCTATGAATAAGAGAGGTGCTTATGTCATTCTAAACTGATAAGAGACACATACTTCTCTTACTTCAGTTCTTCTATTTTAATAGCCAAAGATAAATTAGAATTGGCAAGTAACAGATTCAAGGAGTCAGTGTTCAAAAGCTCTTGTAATCCTATGGTAAACTGAGATCACTGCAAAGAATTCTAGATTGCCTTAATCAGATATCTGAGGGTGCATTACGTCACAGCTTATTACTAATATATTTGCAAACATTAGTTTGAATAGTTCATAAATTATTTCACATTTTTATTCCGAAACTCCTTAACATTGAAAGGCTTTCCCTTTATAAAGAAGCACTTGTTTCATGAGATCATCTTCATTAACCAACTATATAAAAAATATTTCAGGAAGTTAAGTAGAAGACAATATCAAAGCAAGCACATATGTAGAGAGAAGTATAGGCCTTTTAAAAAGCATTTGATGCACAATCTTAAGTAATCAGATTTGTCTATAAACACTCATTATAGGTTTAGTATCTCTTTGACACATCTTTATTCTTAGAAATGCAATCTTCTGAATCTGAAAATCTGAAAACATTCTCCAAAATCTGCATATTTTTACTCAAAACATCTGATTTTTGCACATATTCAAAATCAGATTGCATATTTTTTCCTTCAGTCATCTTTTCCATTCTGTCCCATACAGTCAGGATGATTAAAAGAGAATGAGTGTAATTCTGTTCACAAATCAGAACTGTGAAAATTAATTACTGAATGGGGAAATACTGCTGGGTTAGTGCTCTGAGAATACTAAGCGATGCTCACTGTTGGTAGGCATAACAATTGAAGATAATTTTAGGGATGAATTATATAGAGTTGCAACATCAGAAAGTACACATCAGTTCAGATCCAGGATCTGTCCAGTTCAGCATCTCAAAGGTAGTCTTAAGTAGAACCTGGGGAGAAATAAGAAGAGATCAAACATACATGACAGCTTCTCTCTGACTGTTCTCAGCACACAGGATTTCCTGAGTCTAAAGAGATTAGTGTTTAGTAACTTTTAAAACACCTGTCTTCCAAATACTAGTCCAGTTCTCCTCTTGAACCATAATATCACTTGGCTCTCTGTTCCATCCCTGGCTAAGTTAACTCTATGACATCATGAAGAGTCCTATCCTATTTCTTTTCATGTAAGAAAATAATTCAATTTGACAATTTTTATTGCGCTCTGAACATTTCCTAGCATTAGAAATTGAATACCTGTTGGTAGAATTTAAAAAAAAAAAAAAAAAAAGCACATAGTTGAAGTTAAAACTGTGGTGTAGCGTATGAAGGATGGCTACAAGTCCGTACATGGGCAGTGCACCAGGAGAAAGATCAAACAAAATGTGGGCCTGCTCCTGAATGGTTTTGGTGGTGTACAGCCAAAGAGAAGTCCATCTACTGCCTTCTTTATCTTGGTCTTTACAGACAAGGTTTCCTTTCAGGCTTCCCAAGTCTCTGCATCTAGTTGCAGAGTTTGAGGAAAACATACTACTTGTTGTGGTGAGGAGGGTGTCAGGGTGTCTTGGTTTTAAAAGACAGGTGTCTGTAAGGAAGGCGGGAACCTCCCTTGGAATGGAAAATGCAACCCCCTTCCCTTCAGATTATTATAATTTTGAAATTAAGGGGCTTTCAGGCAAATGTATGAGGAATAGGAATAACAGTTCTTTACATATATATATATATATATATAACAAGGCAAACAAACAACAGTAACTATGGCAGTGATACCAAACAGAAGCAGTAACCCAGTGCCAGCCTCTCTCGGCTCTCAGGCCCTTTCCCCTTCGGTGCAGTGACGCTCACAGCCGGCAGGGGGCGCTGGCGGCTCCCGGTGAGCAGGGCGGGTGCGATGGTTCCCCCGCGCCTGCAGGGGGCGCTCCGGAGCGAGCTCGGGCACCACGCGGGAATGGCGGATGGAAAAGCTTCCCTCACAAACCCCCTGGGGCAGCTGATCCCGGTGCCCAGCCGGACCCTCGGGAACAGCAGGCTGGAACAGCAGGCTGGAACAGCAGGGACCAACACAGAATCCCGGGCAGTAGATGAGATGTATCAAACGCCGGAGTTGAAGTGGGAGTCCCGGGACGTCTGGGCAGGCAGGGGGTGTGCTGGTACAATGTAGCAAAATCCCACAGCAGCAGCAGCAGACGAACGGCGGTGGGGGGAGGAGGCAGAGCAGCCCCGGCTCAGCTCCCCAGCAGGGCAGGGAAAACGGGCTTGGGATCCCGGGTGAGGAGGGGTCTCCCTGAGGCACCCCAGCAGATGGTGGAAAGGTGTCTCCTTTTAGTGAGGTAGGGTGTAAAAAATAGGGTCCCCTGTGCAAGAGCCGCTCCCAGAGAGTGCAAGCTCCACTCACGGTTGGAGGAAAAGCAGCAGAAGGTAGAAAGCCTGCGGTGATGGTGAATTCTCTCCACAGCGATGCAGCCTCCTTCCCCTCTGAACGCCAGATCACAAGTGAAGCTAGGGGCCCCGCCCAACCCCCTCTTCCTAGGTAAAAGGGGGCCAGTTGGCCGGGGCTCCTCCCCAGTGAAGTCCTTTGTCTCCCTCAAGTACCTTGGTAATGACTCCCTCTCAGCAATGTACATGTGTGGGGAAAAAATTCTTTCAAAAGAAAAAGAAAATAAAAAGAGAACTCTTAAAACCCCAACACAGGGTTTACAGTTGCATGTATACAAGTCTCTGGGATCAAACTGCATGTCCTGGCGTGGGCTGGTAGAGCTGATGTCATTGTGAGGCCCCTCTTACAACTTTGAAATGTCATGAACATTCAGAGGGCTCCCAAATAATTGGAAAAGCAAGTTTCATATCATCCTGCAGGGAAGGCAAGGAGATAGATGGAGGGGACACACAGCTGGTCAGCCAAACCCTAGCACTGTAGAAAGTTGCTGAATCATAGAGCCTGAGAGATGTGAGGCTGCAGCAGTTCTGTGTCACCAGTAGCTCTATGTTCAGCTGGTAGCAAGACTGAGTATGCATCCTTCAAAAGCGTGTACACACTCATATCCAACACATGCACACAGCAGCCATGCAGTATAACACAGCCTGAACCAGCACACACATAAATAAATGCACACAGCACTCACACAAACATGCACACCATGGAAGGCCTGATCCCTGTACTCCACTCTGATGGATTAGCATTGAAGTAATTAGTGAAATATACAGACAGCTGCTATGTATTACTTCAGTAGATGCTCTTGAAGACTTCAGATATGCTGATTCCTATGTCTCCCGGTCTCCTCTGGAACCTATGAGACCCTGGAGAATGTAGCCCCACTCTAATTGCTGGTAGTCAGACATCAGACTGTTTCACACAAACTTACACAGTTTAGATCACTTTGGCAGCTGATCTGAGATACCCACCAGATAAATGGGTCCTGGATCCCTGGTCTCCCTTAGTTGCTGGTACTTGGATTTACAAACCCCTGAGTTTCATATTTCCACTTCAGTTGCTTGTAGTCAGGCCACTTATTTTTTTTTCCCATTCAGCTAGAAGTTTATCATTCACATTTACTCACTTGGAATATGGAGTACAATCAGAGAAAATAGTTAGAAACATGATTTAATGGGAATACGATAAATGCATGGTTTAGACAGAAAAGCATACTGACAGGCAGCCTGTCCATGCTTGAGTAGCCCATATATCACCTGTTTTTCCCTGCTTGCTCCTTCTCAGTCCTCTTGATCCCTCCCTCACCGGCCTTTGGGAAACTTCACAGAAGGAGACTTCCACATCACCACAATCTCCTTAAAATATGTCCGAATCAGTTTTACACAATCTGAAAAGACCCTTCTCCCTGCATGTCACAGAAAATCCTAGACCCATTTAAACAATTATCCCTTTGATGAGGTTTTTTTATGTAGTCTGCTCTAATGCTGTGGGTTATGGGTCCCTAAAAGTTTCCTGCATTATTTAACTCAGAAAACAGTGACCAATGATTCAAAGTCTGACTGACAGCGGTTTATGAGGGATCCTCAAAAGATGGTACCGGGTCACTAATATCTAACTGTAGCAAGTTTGGTTCGTTAAACCGGGCAGAAACACCAATTAATGTAGTGGTTTAGTTCACATTTCTTATCTTCTGTGAGATAGGAGATTTGGAGGAATGTTGGGGTGGCCCAACCCTTGGATGGGTTGGGACTTTCCACTGACCATCAAGTGGCCGCAATCCAATGGCTGCGTTTCCCCACCTCGGACAGCCCAGAAGGCGGATCCGAGGATGGGACCGATGTCTAAACCCCACCCATGATAACGCCCCACTCTCCACCCCAAGTTCTGGAAAATTCCTAGTTATTCAATCCCCCATTGGCTCATAGCCTTGATTCCCTCCTCCCGGTTACCCCCATTCGTTAGTATACCTATCAATGTACTTGCGTTTCGGGTTATCATTGGGTGTACCCCTATTCTCCGCCCTTAACCCTAGTCTTTAAAGTACCCTGTCACCCTCAGATTTTTGACACTCGTTCCTGGACCTTTCAAGGACGATAAAGCGTTGGAAACCACATGGGTGTCCTCTCTCTCATCCTTCGCCTCTGCCACGCTTCATTCCATCATTCGCTCAGGGATCTCTTCTTCACTGTGGAGCCAGCTGATACAAAACTGCACCTAGGGAGTTCTGCAGGAAGGACGCTGAGTCTCTGTGAGAGACCCTAAGCAGCGTCAGAGGAATGCAAAGCAGGCTCAAAACTTAAAGAATATGAAAAAGTTTATTACTAACAGAATTAAAAGGAAAAAAAGAAATAATAAGAAATTAAAGCAAACCTCTCTTTTCTCCAGCACCCCCTCCCTTTTACCCAACTCGCACAAAGGATAACAAAACATGTTTCTTGGTCAGCATTTACAGTTCTTAAAAGTCTCTCCACTATTTAAGGAAACAGAAGTCTCTTTCGCTTCTCGTGGTTCCCAAACTGCACCAGCAACAGTCCACCTGGAAAATCTGCCCCTGGGAAAAACATCTCTCCCATGGAAAGAAATCACAGTCTCTTCCATACTGCATTGTTACCATGGGCCACACATGGGGTCTCACGTTTAAGGATAGGCAAATTCCAGCCTGAAAATAACAGCTCTCTTCTTCACAGAAATTTTTAAAGTCTCTCACAAGTTCTCACAGCTCCCGGGTAACCTGGCGTGGTTACCTTTGTTTTCTCACATAAGCTGCACACAGAATTTTTCATCCCCCCATGTCTTAAAATGGATTAAAGAGAAAAACAGTTTGGGATATTACAGTTCCTACCACGGTGTGCAGAAAGCAATTTTAAGCTACGTGCGGAAAGCGCGACTCCGCCCTCTTTCTTCCCCATTGCCATCTTCAGCTTCACTCACTTTCTCTTTCTCTCTGACCTTTAAACGCCATGATGAAGAATAGTCTTTGATGTTCAGGCTTTACGATGGAAAAAGCCTCACTCTCTTTGTGCTGCTGGCTGCTTGATGTTAGTCTCTCAGCTCCATCGGCTCCCACCGGGTCTCCGTGGGCCACGTGGAAGGGGGGGGAGGGGGAAGGGAGTCCTCAGAAGCCCCACTGGGTGCTTTCAGCTATTGCAGCTGATGCCATGATGCTTTTTTGTTTTTCATATATACCCCCTCTATATACTCTTTTGTATAACTTTTATGTATTCTTAAGGGCCTTTTACCCCACATACTTCTAATTCTTCAGGTTTGATAACTAGCATAGGCCCAGTATTCCGTTAAGCTGGGAGACCAAATATCTCAGAAGCCTCAGACACCAAGGTCTTCTCTGGAACATATTTTGCAAACTGAGATAGGCCTGTCCAGGGGGAGAAAGTTCCCTGGGGAGGGGGGTTCGCTCAGACTCTTCATTGGGGAATCTTTGATAGATATGCTAACTGGTAAAGCCTATAATTTTATACCCAAACTATTGTGGGTGTGCATTTTGGGGGGTGCTCACAAGGGTGCATTTCGGTGTGCATTTAGATGTGCATTCCAACGTGCTCCACCTGGATGGGGTGCACCAAGGATCCTTAAAATAAATACCAAGGTAAAATCCCTTTTTCCCCCTCTAACTGTGTTTGGCTCTTGATTTTAAGACCAAGAAAAGGCATCACAGCAGTTTATGGTTGTTCCTCAGCTGCCAGGGGCTCTGAGGGGCTCTCCTGAACAACGGAGCCCCGGGGCCCATCTTTCCCCCCCTCCCCACGGGAGGCTCCAAACCAAAAGGGAACTTCCTGTGTCCCCACAGGCTTTAAATATGGAAATTTCGAAAAGCACTACTGGTTAAAAGAACTGTCCATCAGCTCAGGTTCAACCTACCACACTAACACATTCAGTAATGATGTGGATCACGGGAGGGAATTCAGCATGTCCACAGACATACCACATTGAGGGGAACCTTTGATTCTCTGGAAGGAAAGGCTGTCAGGTGGCCCTTGACAAGATGGAGGTATGGGCTGGCAGGAACCATACAAGGTTCAGCAAGGACAAATACCACAGAGCCTAGTTCCTGGGGTAAAATAAATGCTTTACAGTAACAGATGCTTATTACATATACTTCCCCCCTCTTTTCTGGAGCTTTAGGATATTCTGTTGACTTTGGAACAGCTCATGCCATACTCTCTTGGCATCTGCCACACACAGTCACAACAGCTGGGAACTCAGCAGAGAAAAGGGTAGCAAAACCTGGTGACAGGAAGGACAAAGTCTGTCAGCAAACCTGGCCCTTCCTTTCCTCTGAAGGACTAAATATTTTTTTACTAGAGAAATATGGATCAGTTTTCAAAAATGACATCACTTACCTTCTTAGTAGGAATGCTATTTTTCAATGAGAGATGTATTAGGTTTCTTGTGTCCTTGTTCATTTTGTGAAGGAAAAGGTTTCTCAAACCATAAACTATCCTTCTGGAAGGAAATATAGAGCTGTGCCGTAGCATGGATGATTGAATGAGTTAATGTGGTGTTCTGTGCTTTAAAGATGCTCACAAAAGAAGACCTGATGTAGAAATCTATGTTTTATTCTGATTTTTAATTTATTGATATTAGAGCTTTGCTTGAGCATTTGACTTGATAAATGAGTTTTAACAAAATATAAATTGCAAATATATTTCTTACAGTCAAAATATAATTTCTGGTCAAGATCAAACCCCATGTAGATCTTGATGAAAACAGCCAGTAAGATGATGCATATGTAGGATATAGATCTCGGCTTCTGCTTATGTTGCTGTCAGTCACTGCGCTAAGCAGTGGGAAGGTTTCTAAGCTAAATCTCTGCTCTGTCTGCTTTAGTTTGGCAACTTCAATTTTTTGCCATGACATCTTTTGTAGGTTATAATGCTGAGGTTTAGAATAGACCTCTGTTAGGTTTAGTTGCTGTTAAGTTTCTCCTTTTTAGGAGTAAAAATTAAAAATAAACTTTTGAAAGCAAGGAAACACAGGAAGAAGTTGAGACTAAGTTATGACTATAAAATGAAACAAAATAGAATCCACTATAAGCTGAGACAATTCTTTACAATAACATACTGTTCTAATAGTCCCCACAAAAATAAAAAACCCTAAACCACAACCACTTCACTGTTTAAAGAATTTAGTATGGTTTCCTGCTGTGGCGACCCAGGCTGCCCGGTGGGCCGGGTAGGCGACATAGCTTCTGTCCTCCCATATGGACACTCGCCAGGTGCGACAGTCCTATTGGAGGGGTGAAGCAAAAGCAAGCCCAGATGATCGCTTTAGGGATGCCGAAGCTATCCCAAAGAGCTTGGTCCCAGCGAGCCCTGATGGGCCGGCAGAGTCAGGCTGATGGAGTGCGGCGGCGGAGGCAAAGGACGAAGGAGGCGCTCTCTTATGTTGCATAATCCATGTCTTTATTTCCCCTGCCCCAAACAGGGGAGCAGGGAGGCATGAAGGGGAGCAACCTGGAGCCGACCCAATAGAATGGCCATGATAGAATGGTCTCAGTCCCCGGACGTGACCAGGGAACTGGAATCCACTGAGCCCCGCCAGGACGTGACCTGCACGGGGAACTCAGGGAGCCATTTTGCCCCTGGGCAAAGCCCGGGGAACCAGTCTTATGGAAAGGCCAAGGAGTGGCGATGGAATGGCGCCGACTGGCAGTTGCAGTGGGAAGTTATACAGGGGGAGGAGAATGGGAGGTACAATAATACAACCAATAAGGGGAAGATATACAATGACCGGTAACCAATCATAACATACAAGAGGAAGAACTTATTTGAACAAACCAATGAGGAACACAACAGAACAGAACTTTCTAGACATTAATTGCCTAGTCAATGAACTTATTATTAAACATAAGTTAACTTAACCAATGAGTAACTTAGGGGCTAAGAGGGTTCTAGAAACAGGGAGGAGATGAGCCTTGGAGTGACACCCAGTGGGTGGAGAGGGAAAACGCTTGTCTCCTCCTGGGATCCACCCTCAGAGGCAGATCTCAAGGCTAAGAAGTCCACTCACTAGACGTCTCCCCTGATGTGCAGCCCAAAATGGGCTGATGCACCGCAGCAGTTTCCCAGTATTTTGTTCTAGTTGTACACCAGTGTACGCCTATCACCATTCGTGTCACATCAATTCAGTGATGATGTACTTATGCAACACAGGTTAATTTGGAGTGATTTGGTGTATTATCTCAACTATCACTGAGGGACAAAGTATTATGTCCTACTGCAGAGAGGTAGGATGTTTGACTAGATTGTCAGCATTTTCTATTAGAAATGTCAGGTTGATATAATGCAGAGAAGAGCATTTCTTAGCAAGGTACTTGCAATTTGAAGTCCCATTAAAAAGGAACAACTTGGTTTGCAAAGGTTAGTAAGGAAGAATGTTATGAGTTTTATCTTAAAAACTGGAAAAGATGCATTTTTCTCTGTTCAAAAGTGTGGAAAAGTTTTGTAAAATGTTATAGGGCACATGAAAGTATTATTCATAACTTACCCACACTGTGCATAAGAATGGATGGACGCACAGGAAAGTTGGAGAAGAAAAGGAAATACAAAATTTCTAGGGTCATGAAGTCTAGTGTCAGCACAACTGCATTCCCCTAGGGTGTGAATATGGTTAAATGAACAACTGGAAAACCATATACTTAGTCCTGCTCACATTGATCAGTAGGCCTGAGTCAACAGGGAAACTTGAACTTGGTGCAACTTATTAAAGAATATAGTGCATAGAATTAGGGTAACATCTTGGCTTGCTCCTCTCTAGCATGCAATTATATAACCAAATAGCCACAATAAAGCCATTTATTTTAAGTCCTTAATGTTATTTATAATTCAGAAAGTGATACAGACTATCATACCCTTAGCAACAACTCGAAGGATGAGGAAAAATTTGGTAACTCAGTAGATCTGGTCTTTAAGTAAATGTCAGAGAAAGCTGTATGGTAACCCATGGGATTATTTAAAAGTGTCTGTTTAAGAAAGAAACCTGATTGGCTAAAGTATGTCTTCTACTACTTTAGTGTGTATTTCAGCCTTATTTGTATTACGACAGAGCTGTGAAACGACACTGAATTTGTGCTAGCTGCTGTTATATATCATGGCGTAAAGATAGTGGATGTCATAAGGAAACCTTTGAGGAATGGAGTTCTGAGAGCTAACTCTCATGGGATATTTACTAACCTATTCTGTTCATATTGTATCATTTAATTCTTTAGTAATTTCTAAGACGGAAATACCTTATAAAGCTTCTTCAAGAATAAGTTGTTAATTAAAAGTCTGTTGATGATTTTATTTGAGAGTTATAGGCTGATTTTCAGCTTCTACAGACAGACAATTTCACTGAAACCAGTTGATGATTTTTCCCTACAGGTCTATAGTAGTTCTGCAGTAATAGAATCATAGAATGCCCTGGGTTGGAAGAGACCTTAAAGAGCATCTTGTTCCAAGCCCACTGCCATGGACAGGGGCACCTTTCACTAGACCAGGATACTCAGAGCTCCATCCAACATGGCCTTGAACACTTCCAGGGATGGGGCATCCACAGCTTCTCTACACAACCTGTTCCAGTGCCTCATATCCCCACAGTAAAGAATTTTTTCCTAATATGTAATCTAAACCTACTCTCTTTCAGTTTGAAGTCATCCCCCCTTGTCCTGTCACTACATGTTCTTGTAAATTGTGTCTCTCCATCTTTCTTGTAGGCTCGCTTCAGGTACTGGAAGGTAATAGTAGGAAAGTGATCAGAAGATCAGCTTAATTGATTTTAATGGGAACACTTGACACATTCAAGCAATATGTGATCTTAATAGATAAGATTTGAATGCATAAATGGACTTGGGTGTCACACTACTAATACTGTAGCACTTTTTAAACATCACTACAAAGTGTTTAGAGTAGCAATCTAAAATACAAGAGAAGCATTAGTACCACAACATACTGATTAAGATGCTTTCCAGCAGAAGGATCTGAAGACATCTGTGACGTAAACAAATTTGCCACCAAATAATCACAAAACCAAGAAGTTGCAGCAACTTCAGACCTACAGAACTGGCAAATAGCATACAAATATTGAGCAATGATGAATTAAAGTAAATAGTATAAAGAGAAAATGATCAGCAGTTGATTTGCTTCTTTTATTCAGCAAAGCAAAAAAACCACCCAAATCTATCCTGTTTTTTCTTTAAAGAAGACAATTGAAATGAGAGAGACTGGATACAGAGGAATGATGCAGTTTCCTAAGGTTGACAGTATTAAAAAACCTGCCTAGAACTGTATCTTCATAAAAGGAAGAAAAACCTTTTTATGGTATACCTTCAGTATCATAAACTTCCTAAGGACACTATTACCAGTGAGTAAAGATTCTACAAATGGAAAACAAAGTAATAATAATCAAGAAAATTACATCTTGAAGGTCAAAACTTGCCCAATTGACAAAAGTGAGAGTTCAGCATCGCAAGAAAGAGTAAAGAAATATTAAAAGACATTGTTGCAATCATATAAATAAAATTAGCCCAAAGAAAGACAGCAATGCTACAATAATAATGCTATTGAAGTGAAAGGGAATTTAAGTGTGGCTGTCAACGAGGTATGTATTTGTCTCAATATTGGTAAAAACATGATACTGACCAAAACAATATCTTTTAATAGCAAAAGAGAATGACTGCATGGAAATTACTCCATTCAAAATAATTTTAAAAAATTCAAACTGTTTATTGTTCTAGTTACAATAAATACGCCAAATCTCTAATGTACATATTTTAAACAATTAGCAGAGTAATTTATGTGTCTATTAGGAAAGAAATATAAAAAAGTGAAGTTGTTACATGAGTGAAATAGTTAAACTGAATACAGTATTTATTTAAAAAAAGAGATAGAATAATTTCCATATTGTTTCATTTTTTTTTCTCAAACAGTAATTTTTTGGTAACATTTTGTGTTAAAATAAAGGGGGGAATGAAAACTGGAATAAAATGCAATATTGTTTGCACACAGTTCACAGATTAAACAAAATAGATCTAATTTATAATGAGCTGATTTCTAAGTAAATGAAACTAGCCAATCACTTTTTTTCCTTTTTTACTTCAGTAAATATAAATGTATTTATAATGAATCTTATACAAAAATTGAAGTGTGCTAATCAAATTTGCTTTAAGCAAGACAACAGAAGGAATTGCCTAAAGCCAGGGAATTGTCCTCTGAAAACGTGAGGTGGCAAACCTTGCTCGGTAATCAGGTACAGGGTGTCAGAGTTGGCAGTACAAGAATGCTGTGAAAAAGGCAGATGCAATACTGCAAAATCATCAGATGTGATCTCCTACTAGAGAGAAAAAGTATTATTTCTAACATGCTGAAAAACTGTAAAATTCATGTTCATATTAAGCAAGATTAATTCAAACTGGAGCAGGTTTACAAAATAACTGAGTTGTCAGAAGGAATATATATATTTATATATAAAAAAATTCATATATATGCATTATTTATATATATATGTACACTCAAAGAAAGGAGGAAAGGTCAGCTTATTCAACTTAGCAAACTAAGAGTGGAGGGAAAATAACTGCTTTAAATTAATACATCAACGCAGTATGAGGCAGGAAAAAATGATGCAAACTAAAGTATAATGTTGCTACGGGAACAAATAATTTTAGTTAGTCTAAAATACATTTAGGATGGCTATTGGAAAAAGAAAAAGAAACAAACCTGTACAAATTACTGATGAAGTTGTAACAATCTGGAATATTTCAATATAAAGGGGTTACTGAGGTTCCTGTACCCTGGGTTCACACACAGGAGAAATACCAACCAGATATTCTAAAGAGGTCAAGATTACATAAATGTTTACTGGCAAAATACAGAAAATCAGGAAACTTTGACAAAGGATATTAATATGACAATCAATTCAACATAAACCACTTATCCATAGTAATAACTGAGTCTATTTAACTAAACAACCTTTAAATCTGTTCGATGTTATATTACCCAAAAAGTTCCATGAAAAGAGAATTAAAAGGAGAAGAGAGAGTCAGAAAGACAGAAAAAATATGGAAAAACACACATACAGCTACCAACTCCTGGGTTCCTGTGTGGATTCCAAGAGGAGGCAGAGTCAGACACGTGGTCACCTTGTGGTCAGCCTGTTAAACCCCAGGGTCTCCATGGCCCTCCCCCTCAGTGGGACTTTTGGCCACTCACCTGCTCAGGAATTGGGTTAAGCAAGACTGGGGCAGCCCCCTGTGTGCCAGTGATTGACACACACAACGGGGTTGGGATGCTCCAGCTCTGGGCTCAGGGTGGACATTTCACTGCCTCACCTGGGCAAAGCCTGACCTACCTCCCACCACACACCCCCAAATGTCTCAAGACATCAGTTTTTTCCAGTCTCCAACAGAAGTGGAAGAAGGAAACCTGTGATTTCAAGATGGAAGTAGGTACAGTTTTATGAGATTATACCATGTGTTTGATACTACTTTTTGATAATGCCAAAAGTTTCCTTAAGTCCCAGGTTACTGAACCAAAACTCCTAAACCCATGACAGAAACACATGCTTGTATTGTTATGAAATAGCTATGGTCATAAAACAGAAGCACATGATGGTGACACCAGATACCCTAATAAAAATTGTTATTGATAAACTCTGTAAAGTCTTTTTAGGATGTGTTTAAACTCCTTTGAGGTCCTGAAATTTTCTCAAATGGCTTCTCTAGGCATATATGGGGAGAACAAAAGGAGTTGTGTTTACTCAAAACAATTCCTCATGAGGTAATAAATGAAGGTGACAACACCTTATTCTGTTTCTTGTTGTTTTTTTTCCTGTAGCATATATGCAGAGTGCCTTCACAAGAGAGGAAATATTGCTCATTAAAACCATATGCAGAAAATAATCTCAAATTCCTGTAGTGTGGATGCGAGGAGATTCATTTAATGGCTTTCTTAATTTTAAAATGACATTTGCACTCTCTTCTTAGTACTTTTAGCCATCAGAGAAGTATGGGGTAACTGCATTAGGTAGTATCTCTTCTCAAGATATCTCATCATTATTGTTTCAACATGGAATACAATTAGGTGGCACAAAAATAACAAGCATCTTGATTATCTTCACCCAGACTAACACTGAATTACATACTGCATTTCAGATGAGTCTTATCTTGGTTTGATTCACAAATGCTTCCTTCTGTCAAATCACAGAAACACAGGAATGACCTTCTACTGTTAAGTCTCTATGGATTTTTCTCTAGCACTTGAGTCAGAAACCTTCCATATTTTGAGAAAAATAAGGTGGACAACCTCTACCCTAGTTTGGAAACATGAGCAGTAAAAATGCAAACGTGTATGAGGTTTTGTTCACCAAAGGATAAGCCAAACAAATTTAGCTAAATGGTTTTCTCTAGTAACAGACAATCAGAAGACTTACCAAGCCTTCACATACTCTTCCCTTTAGATGAAGGCGAATTGCATCAACAAGGAAAAATTGTATCCTTCAGCCATTGCTTTAGAAAGAAACTTAGGTATTTTTTTCATTGATCCTCTCTATTTAAAGCAAAACTGAAGAGAGGAATTTTGAGACTACTGTCTGGTGAGGAAATACAGGTCTTGACATCCTACATAATTATTACTTTTTACTTCAGCAGGAGATTATTTTAACAAAACCTGTAAAAAAAGTTGGCATGTGTTTGAAGTAATCATATCTTAGTAATCAGCTAATCCAAATCATTCCTTGTCTCCTCTTATCACAGAATATGGAGGAGAGTTCAGCAGAAGGTGGGAAGAACAAGAGAGAGGTGAGGGCGTTTTTGGATTTCACCACAGAGCTTAAGTAGTTATCAGGGCACTACTGGAGCAACTGCTGAAAATACGGCCTTCAATCTTCAGGTGCTATGCCATGGGACAGCTGGCCTGAGGATTCTGTTAAATATTTTCTCTAATGAAGTAAATCACTTACACAGTGTTTCTGGGTGCTCTTTTTGTGGAAAGCAGTTATTTCAGAGACTAGATTTTGAGTGAACATTTTTCCCTGGAATGTTTGCACATCAATGGTCTACAGCAAGAAATAGGAGAGTTTTAAGTGAATGAGTTACACTTGTTACTTTTGACCCCACACTGAATTGGGAGTCTTCTTGGGCATTCACCAGTGCCAGCAGAGGAGAGAACTGCACTTCACCTCTACTTTCTCACTGTGAGTTTCACATTCAAAAATCTCTTCTGATTACATGTAAGCCAGCTATGACTTGCTTTTTCAACATTACAATGTACTTGATAAATTAAAAGAAGTTTTTAAACTCTTCCTATCTCATTCGTATATACAAGAAAGTCAAGAAAAGACACAAATGCAGGATGCATTCAGCTGAAAGTAACTCATCCAAAGAAAAGCTGCTACAAATATACCTGGCTGTAATATTCTGCCTTTTACACTACATTTCACTCAAATGTTTTTGAAATGGGAAACTTTGGTCAGTTTGTGATGTGATTAGAAATATATTGATACTCAGCTTAGTTGCTACTCAGAGTAGAAGGTGGGCAGTATGAAAAGTAGATGGATGCATGATCTTATACAGTGGAATTCAAGTACAAATTATCATTGGAGAAACACAGTATAAAATTATTAGTCTGACTTTATTATTGATTTACTTTGAAAACACCCACTGAATGTATTGTGATCCTTCCTTGTCTTTAAATAATTTCAAAAGTATTGCTAAGTTGTTCGGGTTTTTTTTTCCTTTTGCATCTGGAGAACATGTAGTTTCATACTCATTAAAGAAAAAAAAAAAAAGAAAAAAGAATCCTTAACACTGTTGGGGCACATTGGGCCACTNCACCATATTTGGATTCTATGCATATTTTCAGCTTTGCAATATTCACACTTAAAATGCTTATGTAGAGGGGAAGACAGAACGAAAAAAAATCTTATGCTCACATTACCCATCTGCATGCTAGGTAAGGTTAGATGTGACTCCAGATTGGTTTGCTTCACAAGTGCAGTAAATGCAAGATTTTATCTTATTCTATCTTCTTATATATAATCATCAGCCCAGCTAGGATACTCTTAAAAATACTACTCCCTAAAAATATAGAGTTTGGATAATCTGCACCCTTAGATAAGGAGAAGTGAAACAGGACTGCCTAAGATTGTTCTATATGTCTAACACTAGATATGTTCTAGCAGTTCTGCAGTTCAGTTTACCAACTCCTGCCTGTGGTTTTCTTTACTTTTTTTGTGATCTTGATTATAGAACTCCACTTTTGAATACATATTTTACTTCTTTCTATTTTTCATGTGTTTTGGAGAGGTGGAAGGGGAGAGCTGACTATGAAATAATTTAATACATATGTATCCTGGTCATTAGAGACCCCTTCTAAAATTGTGTTTGTACAAATCTGGCTGATACTCCTTACTTCACAGAGAGATTAGAGAAAATTTTCCTTTAAACGTGGTGTTAGGAAAAAGAGGATACAAATTTGCCACTACAATATTGATCATTTTTTCTATTTGATTGCAAAAAATAAGTTAGCATCCCGGTTATACTAAAATTATACTTTCGTGATTTAGAATAACGTGTGTTTATGGGACAGGGAGCATTTGAACAAAATCTTTCAGAAGTTTTCCAGAGCTATCACCTCACTTTTGCTTGTTGTATTTAAGATTTGATTAATGTCTGCTACCACTTCTGTTATTGTTTAAGTGTATTAAAATCAAGATGAGCAGCATAATCTAATGTTAGAGCTGCATGATTTTCTCAATAAAAAATATTTTTGACTGTAATTTTTCATCAGACTTTAATAATTTAAATTAAATTTTCCCTGTTGATAGGTCCCAATTTACATGAAATGTGATAATACTATTAATTATTATAAGACAAGACCCTAGTTTGCACAGTGGTAAACAGCCCATAAAGAAATATGAAAACTCAAGCTGCTAAATCTAAGAGGATTCTGTTCTTCATGAGTCTAGTCCAACCCCTCAGAACATCTGATAATCACAGCAAAAATGATCATTTTCCAGTGCAAAGCTGAAGGGATTAAGCAGGACTCAAGGCTGACACTCTAAGGAATTCTGAGTTAAGACTGACTCCAGAGCTGAAGTCTGCCTCATGTATGGACTTCAGGAGTATTCTGTCTGGACCAAACCAAAGAAAGAAGTCACTGATTGAGTGCAAAGATAATTGATATTTGTGAGGGTATGTGGTCAGCTCATTGTTCCTGGGATGGCTAAGGCAGTGAGATTGGCAGACATCAGGTCTGTGATAAGCAGGGTAAGTCTGAATCACTCCAGTAACACTGGCTCCTTCAATATCCCTCTGCTGGGAGCACTTGTACCATGAATGGAACTGGCCAAAGACCATGCAGACCTCCTAGATCTGCAAAAGGACAATGTGGTATCATCATGTAGAAGAGCTTCTGTTTGCTTCCTTTTAAAATTATTTAACATTGCTGAAGCTACCATAGAAATAGCTATTTGCCCTACTTTATAAAGCATTGTTGCAGTTGCAAAATCAGGCATTGTAAAGCCACAAAATGACATATTACCCTCTAACTTCAGTTCCAAATGATCTCATAAATGCATAGACACTTTGATTCAATGGCCACTTAAGTGATCTTCCATAGGAGCCCATGCTTTAGTCAGAGCATTATCTGGACCTGCTGGGGGTGTGAATCTGGGGTGCTTTCCATATGATCTATTTTTTTAATGCTGCTTAGGATGTGAACGAAACAGATGTTTGGATTTTTTCTCTGCTGTAGAGGTCCAGTTTGGTGCTATCATAGAAGCAGCTAAGCACTGGTGTCTCTCTTTCTGATTTCTGTTGGTCTGAGCTCTGGCTATTCTTGGATACAACTGAAATCTATGTGAGTATTGTCTTGAACATGCTAAGTGTTACTTCATGTAATATGAGAAATCAGTTGCTAAACCCTCAACTGTGTACTGCAAACAAAGTCTCCCACTGTCTCCCTGGTTCAGCTTTCTTTCTGTAATGTGGGGATAACAGTAACCTCTCACATCACATTGCACTTTGTGAAAATAATGCCTGTGGAGCATCACGGAGCTGACTTCCAGAGAAAAGCCCATGAGGAAATTAATAATTCTGTCTTCATTGCAGCCTCTGAGTAGTGTGCAGTAGATAAGGCGTAAGTCCACAAAATGAACAATGAGGATAAAACAAAACATTGAATAGCTGTTCTTTTTTAATTGATCACCATCCATTCTGTTCACTCAATGGGGTAGGGGTCCTGTGCAGAAAAAAATACAGTGTGTGATTATGTATTATAATGCATATACTCTAAGGAAAAGAACTAGGGCTGCAAAGACTGTTGAGTTCTCTCATTTTGTACTTGTAAGTATTTGATTTTGCCACTGCAACATCTATCACATGCTTTCATGGATGAATTTCTCCTTGGCTGTCATCTACCCCTTCTCACCTGCACATAGTCAGTCCCTTGAACTCTACTTCAAACAATAGCCCAATATATTGAAAATGTTTTTCCACAGATGCTTTTTCCAACAGATGTTTTCCCTATTCCTTCCTTCACTTCTTCTCCTCTCAAGTCTCCTTGATTCTTTTGTACTATATATGCCTGTCATTGCTCTGGAAAGGGAAATGTCTTGACTTCTTTAGAAGCCCAAGTAATTCCAATACTTTTTAAAACACAATAACTTTGTGGTTTTATCGGTCTAAATTCAACTGTGATAGGCATGCCTTACTGTAGTTTTCTTTTTGAGAGGAGAATAAAAAGTCAGGATCAATCAGTCACTTTATGTAATTGAATACTTTTCAAACTTGTTCGTTTCCTAGCTGAATTGTTTCTTTCCTCTTTTTTTTTTTATTTAATCTCTTTCAGAGCTGTATCTTTTCTTCCCTTGTCAATAGACCTTTCATTATAGTGAACTTTGGAGTCTGTTCATTGAATAACACTGATTATATGTTTATTAACGTTTATTAAATGATCTGAGCAATGACCCAAGTCTATAATGAGACAGAAAAAATAAACATGTATCAGCTTGTGTTAACTATTTTAGTATGTACAGGCTTATGTATCTGGAGAAGAAACAATAAAATCCATTAATGTTTTCTAAAATAAATCACTTCAGGACAATTAAAATTCTCATGTCCTACCTAACATAGTTCTTAGTAGAAACAAATAAAATCTATTTGATACTGCTCCATTTTTATGCTTTTTATTTACCTCTGCACTAGCTTGCAGACCATCAGAACAAACAGTTATCTATGTCTGACAGGAACTATGTGTTTGACTCATCTTGGCCAGCACCTAAATTTTGGCAACCACCAACTATATCTTGCAAAGAAAGATGCAAGAAGCCTTTCCAAGGACAGCTCTGGAATAAACAGGAGGTCACTCTGAAGCCCACCAACTGAATATTCAAGGGCCTTGAGCATTTTTCACAATTTGCAGAAAACCGAGCTCATGTGAACTTCATCCAGGAGGCAGGGCTTCTTTTCTCTGGGAATTTGCAGTTACAATAAATTCTGAAAACAAGAAAAATGGTGGCTCAAGCAGTTTTACAAATTTGACCCTCACAGGCAGCTGTATCAGGAAACTTCACAGTGTGAATGCATAAAAATAAAAATATTTATGCTGAAATAACCCTCAGGTTAGTCGTAAAAACAGGACACCAGTTGGCAGACATGTGCTTCAAAGGACATTTGTGTCTCAGTTATTAAAGTAATAGTAAACTCAGATTTTCATCAAGATGCAGTGTATTCAGAGAGTACAAATGTCTTGTCTTGGGATAAGCTGTGGCTTGGATATGTTTCAATAATTTCAGTTGCTTTTACTCAACATTTAAAGATTTACTCAGTGGAATTTTAAACAACCACTGCATGTTTCTGCCTTAAAAATAAGGCAGATAACCTCACATGGCCCCACATGATCTCCTCTGCAGCAAGACTATGGATTTGTATGATTCACAGACTGGTTATTTGAATTGTCTAAGTTTTACCAATTAAAAACCAATTAATTTTCTTCCCAAATTTGTTTTCATACTTACACATTTTATATCCTTCTCTAACTTTTAGATATTATTAAAAATTTCAAATATATAGAGGCAAATATGAAAGTGTGATTCCAATGGAGTAAAAATTACCAGGTGTGCTTAAGGGAGTAAATGGACATTTTTATCATAAAAAAAGCCTTACCACTCTTCAGTTTTCATGCTCCATTTCAGGCCTCTGGACACTCATATTGAAATTAGGATTCTCATTTGAGAGCTAGCAAAGTATACACTATGCATAATAAAAACAACTCAGGCTTCAGACAATCTAGCTGTAAGAAGGTAGGTGCTGATACCATTGCTGCTTGGGGGCAGGAGGCGAGGCAAGGTCAGGAAAATGCTCATAAATACACGGGCTTTGATATTCTACAAGTGAGCTGGGCTGATCAAAATCCAGCGCCTAATGCAGAACACAAAAGAACAAGTATCTGATTTCTGGATGAGGACCTGTAAACCCCGTCCAACAATGTAGAGCCCCCACACATTCACTGTGAGTAAAAGGTTCTGCTTGTGTAGCTGTTTGTAGGACAGGGGCCAGTTGAGATAATATGTCATAAACAGACTTCCTTTGACAAGGAATTTGTGGATGGGAAGAACCCTCTCTTATAAAGGAAGATGTATTTTTAGTCTTCAAAATTCTAATTAAACAAGACATTCTTATGCATATGAGGCCTGAATACAGTAATGGAAAGTCAGATTTTAAATAAACTGCTGAATAGAGACAAGAATTACCACCACTGAGCCAGCACTGTAACTAGCAGAGCAGAAGTTATGGTCTGGTATATATAGCCAAATATCTGAGAATCTTATCCACATACATACTTTAACTCTTTCCAGTTCCTTATGTTCTGGAAATATAATATATCGTGTAAAAATCTTCACAATTATCTTTGATCACAGGCCCAACATTGTCCCTTGCTGTAAATGTGTGGGATGTGAGACTACAGGGATTTTGTGAAAAGAGCAAATAGGAAGGAATAAAGATTCAGTGTTTATGTGTCAGGTCTAATTAAGAATCAGTATTCATTCATACAAACAGTAAGATTAACGATAGAAAGATATTTTCCTTTTCAAGAGTGCAAGTAGAATCAGAGGATCAAGTGTCAAGAATCAGGAAGGAGGCTTGGAGGCCATCCAGTCCAACTCCTCCACTCAAAACAAGGCTTCATCACCCTCTGGGTACCTGTTCCAATACTTAAGAACCTTTATAATTAACAATTCATTCTTATACCTAACCATATTTTTTCTTGTTGTACCTTGTTTCTGTTACCTCACTTCCTGTCCCTGTGCACCTCTAGGAAAGCCTGGTTCTGTCTTCCTTATACTCTCCCTTATCTAATTTGGAAGTGCAATAACATATTATTTTATCCTTCTCTTCTTAAGGTTTCTAAATATACCCTGTATGTACAGGGTATAAACCCTGAAATATGAGGAATTAATTTTTCTAAGGTTAGATAATTGGAAAAATGGGAAAATTTTTATTTAGCACTTTTATTATTTCAGTTGTGGAGGAAGGTAGTGGAAAGTGGAATCTTTACTGCAGGCCACTCATCAGCTGTAACCTGAACCTGCTTGCTGAGCAAGCTTCATCTTATCTGTCTAACTGCTTATAGAGAGAGTTTAAAATGTCAAATTAAAATTTCATATTTACCTGTAATTATCTTGTATAAAGATAGAATTGTTAAATCTCATTTAATAAATTATAATTTCATCAACATATTTAGCAAGTCTTATTTCCCACTCCCATTTGGTGATAAATAGAAATGTGAAAAACTTGAAAAATATTTTATATATAATAACAAAATAAGACTCCTAGTTCAACTGAACTTCTGAAGTTATACTGAGAAATGTGATTGATCAAAAATATTTATATTGCTTGTTTATTACATTCAAACTACAGCAAGATTAAATTCTACTTTGAAGTTGTACACAGATTTGCATCAGATATTCAGGTAGTGTCTCAAGCAGTCTGAATAGGAAGGAAATAGGCTTCCCAGACCACAGAGAAAATAAATTTTAAAAATTGATATATTTTTCAATAAATTCGTTTTCTTCAGGAATATAATTACAAAAAAAGTAGGATGCCTGTTTGAAGTTTATGTCAGCTGCTACACAGTCAAATAGTCACAATGTGCATTTCGTTGAAAATAAATTATAAGAAAGTACCTGTCTTGCTGCCAGTGAATGTACCAATCAGAAGTTTGTTAAGATTATATAAAACATAGCTAAAATTATAAAAAGGTTAGTTAATTGAAGAACATTTTAATACATTGCTCTAATTGCATAGATGGCAGAAATACAAAAACATTTAAAATCTTGTCTGATTCGATTCTCAGGCCCTCAGTATGTGAGTCTTAGTATTTTACACATAAAAAGCACCAAGAAAGAATACTTTTGGTATAATGAACATGTTGATATGTTGATATAATGAACACAAGGAAAACCATTTTCAGTTGCATAGATAAGACTCACATTACAAGGGTCAAGCTGATACAACACAAATGTGATTCTTAACACAATACACAGCAAAGCATTTTAAATTTTTGTTTATTCTAAGATCAGTCAGATTCCCAGTGGTGCCGTGTATCTCAGTACTTTAGATTTTTTATTTTCTGTGGCAGAGTCTGACTCTGTAGACCAACCAAAGCAGACCAACTTTTCTAGTCAAATCATGTCATAAACAATAATTTGACTTCATGAGTATGTCGGTGACAGTCATGTCATCCATTTTTTTTTTAAATATAAATATTCTAGTTAATATTTGACAAATATGCTGTGATTTTGGGTTGTAAACTCTTTATGTAAATAACCTTTAAATTTTAGCTTAATTTTGTTACGTGCCTGTTGTGGTTTGTCACTGGCCCGAAGCCAGGCACCCATGAGAGTCGCTTGCTCCCCCTCCCCTGCCACAGCTGGGCAGAGGAGAGAGGGAAAAAAAATGAATGAAGGCTTCATGAGCTGAGATAAGGACCTGGACAAAAATACTTCAAGGGCAAAACAGGCTTAACTTAAAGTTACAAAGTGAATTTATTACTAACAGAATCAGAGGAGGATAATAAAATAAAAAAAAAGTAAAATAAATCCTTAAAACACCTTCCTCCCCCCCAGGCCTTCCCTCCTTCCCACTGACATCACAGGGAGACAAGGCATGGAGGTTTGGTCAGTCCATCACTGAGATTCTCTTTTGCTGCTCTGGGAGAGGAGTCCTTCCCTGTGAGGCCGTGGGGTCCCTCCCACGGGAGACAGTTCTCCGTGAACTTCCCGGCGTGGGTCCCCTCTCATGAGCAGCAGCCAAACCGCACCTGCTGCAGCGGGAGTCCCTCCCACGGGCACACAGCCCTCCCAAAACTGCTGTGCCGTGGGTCTCTTCCCACGGGGTGCACTCCTCCAAGGACAGGCTGCTCCAGCCTGGAAGCAGGGCCCTCCCTCTCCACCGGGTCTCCCACTGGATCACAGCCTCCTCCAGGCATCCACCCTCTCCAGCACGGGCACCTCCCCCATGGGTGGATCTCTGCATCCCCCGTGGATCCCCATGGGCTGCAGGGGCACAGCTGCTTCACCATGGCCTGCACCACGGCCTGCAGAGGAACCTCGGCTCCAGTGCCTGGAGCACCTCCTCCCCCTCCTTCTTCACTGACCTTGGTGTTCCATGTTGTTTTCCCTCACATATTCTCACCTCCTCCTCTTCTCTGACAAGAAGCAAAACCCCTGGTGACTTTGTTTTGATTTTCTTCTTAAATATGTCATCAACAGAGGCGTTACCAACTTCTCTCATTGGCCCAGTTCTGGCCAGCAGCATGTCCATCTTCAGAGCCATCAGAGATTGGCTCTGCTGGATATGGTGGAAGTTTCCAGGATCTCCTCACAGGAGCCAGCTCTGTGGCCCTCTGCTACCATAAAACCAGGCCGTGCAAAACCAATATAATGCCTCAGATGGATAATAGGTGGTGTGTTTTCTTTCCCTACTAAGAAAATGGGGAGTTCTTTGGAAATGTCTTTCCTCAAACCTCTCTAGTGTATGCATACTTTGTTTGTATATTAGACACTGAAATAGCCTGCTGCAGGTTTCTTAAATCAGAAATGAGTATATTTCCTAGGTACATAAGGATCCTAGCTAGTCTCTGGGGAGGACTGTGTGTCACCTTAAAACTACCTACCTACCCTATGATCATAAAATTATTCTAGTTGTCAGTGAATGAATTTTGTATCCAGAGAGAGAAGCATGAAACTGTTCTTAAAGGATGAGTAATCAAGGGTACTAGTAAAAGGAGACTTAGGATGGTCTCCTAAGTTTGCCCTCCTGGTGATACAGGATTAGCTTAACCAGATTTAATAGACTAGACTTGAAATTTATGCAAGTGTGAAAAAGTGGAGTTAGAAACACTATGTTTATGAAGAAAGAATATATCTATATGGTGCAGGAAAACATATAACAAAGCAAAAATATTTGGACATGTGGGATAGAGACTATACAAAAACCCCTTCATTTCATTTTCCACCTGTGTGTTTGCAAAGTGGAGAAGTGAAGAGAAGCTATGATATCAACAGTAGGGTAATGACCTGCATCCATCAGCTAATTATATGGCATCATATAATTGAGTTTTGCAATGGTAATTGATACAGCCTGAAACACCACATATGCCTGGTGCTCTACAAACAGGGAGGAAAAGCAAATCTACTCTTCTGAAGGATGTGCAATCTAGCAGCTTTTTCACCAAGGCCAATTCAGTGAATGCAGCTAAACAGTAGTGAAGTTGATGGCTGGCATTGAGACAAAGCTGAAAGAATCTGTATGTAAGAATGAGAGTTACATCAAAAAAGGCTCAAAATCCAAGGATCATGTTTAATCTCAGAAAGGGATCAAATTCTTTATTTGGGACACTTAATACAACAGGATTCTGATTGACCTGTCTTGAAGCAACTGTGATTCAGATTAATAACAATAAACATGAAACAGGTCCTTCAGATTTGGAGTAGTCCTTCAGAGCAACGAAAGTAATGGGGAGGAAAGAAGGCCTGTCATTAATTGTATATGTCACAAGCGATATAAATTGCATAAGTAGTGTCATCTGGCTTCTTGCTGCCAAAGACTGAAACATTCAGCACATGAAGCAGCAGCTGTGGCAGCACTGAAAGCTGGTGAAACCATTTTGAGAGCATTAGTAATGGGAGTAGCAGGTGTGGAGATATCCTTTCCACTGACTTGTTTCCTGAAGTGACTTGATGGATCTACCTGTTACTGCTCCTGCCAAAATAAGAGATGCTGTTGCTCTATCTGACTTGCCACCATCTTTGGCAAACAGGTCAATAATTTTTGTTTACAGTGACAGAATTTAAATGATCTAAAACTTAGTTTCAAAAGTTATATTTAAGGAGTAAAAAGTTACATTTCATTTTGCTTTTTTTCTGCTCAGCTCTCAGCACTACTGACAGCAGCAGCATGCTTCCAGTGCTGCATTTGCTGCCTTTGTTTTCTTACTTGACCAACAAGCATTGTAACTGAGATTGTCAGATACAATGGAATGAGATGGATTCTAGGAAGGTTATCTGGAGACGGAAGTGTGAGAAATAGGTCAACCTTTTAAAGACAGCTACACGTCAAAAAGGTTTTAAATAAGTGATCAGCAAAAAATTAACAATTCCCTGATGAAATGACAGAAAAGAGATAAATTTGCCTTCCTTTTCCATGATACCCTGGTCCTACAAAAATGGCTACAGCAACTTTGACCGTCTTTTTCTTTTAAAATGGAGACGGTCCAAAAGAAACAAAATAATGTCAGAGCATACCACTGTGAGCCCACAAAAACAGTGGAGGTGGATTTTGTGATGAAAAATTATTTATTAGGAAGACTCGGAAAAAAAAAGTTACCTGAGACAGAGAAAGTATTTAAGGTCAGAGTGTGATTTCATTTATACCACCATCAATCTAGATTGCCTTGATTTGTTTCGTGACAGTTGTCTTCAGCAGAGATACTCTGGATTTACAGCCCTGTAAGTAAGACCACCACTTAGTGCACTGGGAAGTGATATGCAGATAGAGCAGTCAGAGCCAAACTCTGCCCCAGGTTATATCCATGCAACTCATCTGAAATCACTAAGTGCTTTCTTTGTCTGCCTAATGTGTTGCAGAATTTCTTGTCTCCTGTATAATACTTTTCTTTCTCTGACACAACCTTTTGCAGTTCTCTCCAAAAAATGGTGATGAACTAGCAGAGTGGTGACCTTTAGTAATGAGAAATACCGCAACACTGTCTACCTCAACATATTTTAACCATATCCCTTGCTGTACACTGGCAAGAGGGGGCTGCTTTGCAACTCCTTCTCAGTCTGTCAGTGGCAGCCTACAGGCTTTCCAGTCTGCTTGGACTGGTTTCATATTTGCATCTGAATGAAAATCAGCCTAATAATTGTTTTCACAAAGGAAAAAACAGGAAAAAACGTCTCCTGTGTTAGGTGCATAATGCTGAGTGATCTTAATTGAGGCTTCACACATAATTCTACAGAGAAATGGATGCCATACCTGGTGAAATTGCAGTGAGAGAGTAGATTACTGGGGTTGTTAAAAGGGAAATAAAAAAAAAAAACAAACCAAAAACCTAATAAAAGAGCTGTCCTATATCTCTATTTTTCTGAGAGGTACAGCGTTAGAGAAAATCTACAGTACTGGGCAGCAGCACATCTCCTGTGTGCTATTTCTAGTTCTGTGGCTCTGAGTGCAGAAGGGGAGAGCATAAAAGGCTATTTGCCTAAATATCAGGGGCACTAATGAATTGCTTTAGGTAGAGTGACATGTCCCTGTAGAACTGCATTTTCAGCTTTTGTTCTGGCAATGCTGCTTTTTTGTAACCCGTACTGCAGAGTGATATCTCTAGGGCAACTAAAGTGACTGCTCAAGAGACCATTCTTTGTACATTCTTAATATGTTCCACCAGCTTTTTTTCTCCATCTTCACCTAATAATGTAATCAAAGGCTCAGGAAGTTGGCCATTGGGATACACTAGCTTTTAAAAACTTTTAACCTTCAAAATCTGATTTGTTAAAAAGCAAACATCTATTACTTATATTACCCCTCTTTAAAATAAAATTTAGCTAAAGAGTCTTACTGTATTCCTGTACTGTCTATGAAGGAGACTGAAAAAGTAAAAGTATAATTTTATTCTTCCAGAAACATTCATCACATTTCTATAGTATCTGCTCTTTTACCTCATCAAAGTCTAAACTTACTTGATTTTTACTCCACTAACATGAACATCCTCAATTTACTTCAAAAATTGAGTGGCTCCATCCCTAGATACTGGGGTGCATTCAAGAAGAGAAAAAGACAGGAATGGCTGGGCGCAGGGTTTCTCAAGGGGAATAAAGATGGTTGAGGGGCCAAAGAGCAGACAGCGAGGCAGACACATAAGGAGGCAGGATTTTCTAAGGCAAAGAGAAAAAGAAATCTTTGGCATTTCAGAGGAAAAACTTAAAAGAACAGGACAAAGATGTGAGTATCAGAATGTGGAGACGTATGTTAAGTGTGAAAAAAAGGAAGAATTCAAAGGAAATGAGAAGGGAAAAAAAGGAAGAGCTGGAGCACTGAAGGTGTTAAAGCAGGGGAAAGGAAGGTGAAGAAATAGTTTGAAATAACAGAGACTGGAAAAGAAAGAGAGAGGAAAAAAGAACAAGTAGATACAAAGAAAAATGGGCAGAAAAGTTCTCTGAAACATGACTTTTCTAGACACGAGACATGAAGCAGAAAGGAAAAGCTGAATGCTTTGTTGTGAAACCAGGTTTGTAATCCATACACAGACCACTTCTACTCCGTGTCTGGATTTTCTTTCCCATTTACTCCTAGTTCATCTCAGATACCAATTTTCTAACATTAGAATACTTTATGCACAGTTTATTTTCCTGTTTACCTTGTCTCCACATATTATCTCAGATTTGTAATCCTCTCTTAGCTCGTAGCTTTGTGGCCTCTGACTGACAAACTTTGAGACAGTGTGGATCATTGTCATGTCTGTTACATGGAGCTTCTTGTGGGGGACAGTTTTCACTGATGTGGGTACTGTTCTTTCTTCCCCAACACCTCCCCAGGTTTTGCACTTTGCTTTGTACATCTTAGTTCATATAACTTTATTCTAGGAAACCAGAATTTAGTAGGCAGTGTTTGTCAACAATGGTCATTTAAATAACCAACAAGCATTATCTGAAGTACGAATTTTTATAGTAATGTTCATTATGTGCATCATCTGCAGCTGATCAAAGTGTGCTCCAGGCAGTGATACTCATGTAATGAGCACAAGTAACACATAAGGCAACTGAGCACATCCTGATGGAACATCATGGCTGTGGTTAAGAAGTATTCAGGGAACCACCTGCTGCACTGGCGAGGATGTCCAGAAGCACACACTTTGGAAATACATCTATTTTTTCTTTTTCCAGCTAGAAGATAGAAAGAGATTTCCACTTACTTCCTTCCTTTTTTTTTTCCCCCTCTTCCTTAACTTTTTTGGTTTTATTTGCCTTTAAAGTTGACATATGCCATCAGATATTGAACCACAAACAACTCTTTGCACACTCACTGTATCTGTGCCACATTTAAGACCCTTTTGGTGCTCCTATCCAAAGCAGTAGAGATTGGCTATCCAGATATAGTTCAACTTCCATCCATCTTCTATGTTAAATCTTGTTGTAGGGGTTGTCTTTGTAAGTGAATCTGTTTGTAGTACTATGACCATCTTTAATTATTTCCAGATTGTTTTCACAAAATAAATTTAAATATTCATGTAAATATTATTGATGCTTGTAAGAGAATGTATCTAAACATGGATATTGTGCTTACAATAAAAAATCAGTAAGCATATAGAAATTTCCAATCTATACAAGACATTAGAAATTCTCTAAAATCCTCAAGGACAACAGCAATAAAAGGGACAAGGGACAATGAAAGAACCTCAGTTCCAAATCTGTATATAATAGGCTTTCCTGAAAAGCAAAGATCAGAGTGTCTTCACAAAGCAGAAGAGTCTCAGCAGATAATTTTCTTAATAAGAATAGAGAGGCAGTAATTGTCTATGATTATATGATATATTTAAGGCATATTTTAGAAAGATATTCTTAAAATATTATTGGTCTAACTTCTGCACTCTGCTAAGGCAATAAAACCATGTTTTGCTATTTTAGTAGAACAGAAATGATTGGTAATGAATGAAGGAATTAGTTTAATTAATGTATAATTTATTGGGTCATTGAAGGGAGTTACTGGTGAGCAGGAAATGAAGAAAATATTAGATTCTCCTGTTTTAGATCCACGTATTTCATAGTATCATAGAATCATTAAGGTTGGAAAAAAACACTGAGATCATTGAGTCCAACCTTTGATTTCTTAGATTTTCAGTAGATACTTTACTACACAGTGACAGAGAAAGGTCATACAATTTCAATGACATTTGTAAGTATTCAAAAGTGGACATGATCAAGAATTTATCTTTACAAATCAATGTAATCAGCAGAACAGAACGGTATCAATTCCTTTCACAGTCAACCCCAAGAACCCACAAATCATAAAGTTTTTTAACTTAGTCCCATCTTTATTTCTTTCTCGTACATTTTTCTATCTTGTAATTCTGTTCTCTAATTTATAATACAGAATTTTTATAAATGTGGTTTATATCCCATAGAACAAAGGGATGTTGTTTTTAAACTATCATCCTGCATACTCCCTATTAAAAAGCTATGTCTGCTTATGTCTCTACAGCCCTCTGCTACTCTCACCAAACATAAACTATAAATTCAGGAAATATATTCCCATTAATATTCCATTCAAGTAAATTCTTTGGGTAGAGCTTTACTGCAGTTGGTTCAACAAAATCAACAGTTATTTAAATAAATTGTATAATCTCTTAATCTGTGATAATGAGTGTATGCATACATAAACAGAAATTGTTGTATACAATTCAATTAGAAAGGTAGAGCAGCTTTCTCTTTCATTTGTTATTCGCTTGTGCTAGCATCTCCTTAGTTCCCTTTATGCCATCTTTATTATTCAGAATATACAATAGAAATATAATTTGAAGTTTTCTGAGCTTACTGTTTATTACTGCATTGTGGTATAGATTGTTTCATAACAAGAGATTCTTGGAGGATCTGCTCCGTGACCTTGCCAGTCATGGAGGTGAGACTGACTATCCTGCAGCTTCTCATTATTTTTGGTTTTTCTTTTAAAAATGGGGGTTATGTTTCCCCTTTTCCAGTCAGTGGGAACTTCACACCAGACTGCCACAACTTCTCAAATACAATGGTCGAGGTGATCCTTGGATATTAACTAGCTTTCTTGAGCCAGTCTTTCCCCCAGGGCTCTATCTCATGGTACTTGGTGAAACAGATCCCCGAAGAGGACCAGCTGAAGACCAGGGTACTGAGCTTCTTGCATGCTTGCTGTCCTAAGGATATTGAACTCCATCATTTCATGGTCACTGCAGCCAAGGCTGCCCTTGAGCTTCACATTCCTTCCAGCCCCTCCCTCTTGGCGAGAATAAGGTCCTGCATAGAACCTCTCCTTATTGTCTCCTCTGACTTTTTGTGAAGGAGGTTTTCCCGAACACATTCCGGGAATCTCCTGGATTGCTTATGCTTGGCTGTGTTGTTCCTTCAACAGATATCAAGGTGGTTGAGGTTTCCCATGAGGACCAAGGCTTGTGAAAGAGGCCGCTCCTATAAGTTTAGAGAGGGCTTCATCCACTCAATCTTCCTAGTCAGGTGGCCTGTAGCAGACCTTCACTATAACGTCACCTGTCCCTGCCCTGACTTTAATCCTGACCCATAAGTTCTCTGTTATCCCTTTCTATCCCCAGACATCCATGCATTCCAGTGGTCACTGACACAGAGGGCAACACACCCTCCTTGTGTTCCCAGTGTGTCCTTCCTAAAGCGGCTGTTTCCTTCTATTCCAACACTCCAGTCATAGAAACCATCCCAGCACGTCTCTGTGATGCCAGTAAGGTCACAACCCTGCAGGACCTTTCTAAGTCCTATTGTTCTCTATATTCAAGAATTGTTTGTCCGATATTAATTCCTTTTGCTGCAACTTGAATTTTGTAGTAGATTGCATACTTTTTTGTCGTTGGACACTGTTATCAAATTAAATCAACTTATCTACTAGTTACTAGCGAGGACAAGATTCCCAGCTAGTTCCAACTTCTGAGCTGACTGTACACTAGTAGCACTATTATGGAACGGGATATCTTTAAGCAATCAGTCCACACCACCAATCGAAAATGACATAAAATAGATTAGAAGCTTGAAAAAGAAGTGCTGACCTTTTAGTAGGTAAAACACCAATGCAGTTCTGCCTATTACACAGCTCTTTAGTGATGTATTTCAAAAAATGTTTTTGGAAATGCCAAGCACTCAATCATTGCTGCATCAGGCTTTTTCAGGAGAGTCAATAGCATGTGTAGAAAAATAACCAGAGAAATGAACTTGCTTAATATGTGTATCTAATTCTTTTTTCCTTTGAATATTACTTTCTGTAATATTCTGAGCTCCCTGCCTCAGTTTCCAGTTATACCTTCTTAACTTACTTCCTCTGTGTAGACTATGCTTTATCAAAGGAAACATCTACCTGCCATGTGACTTATGATGTTTGAATTTCCCTTTTGCTCTCACCAAAGACATTTCTTCACACAGACTTCCCACAATATGGCTGTGTTGGTTTTGGCTGGGGTAGAGTTAATTTTCTTCACGGTGGCTGGTATAGGGATATGTTTTGGACTTGTGCTGAATACAGTGATGATAATACAGGGATGCTTTTGTTGTTGCTGAGCAGGATGTACACAGAGCGAAGGCCTTTTCTGCTTTTTATACTGCCAGGCTGGTGAGGAAGTTGGGGTTGCATGGGAGGTTGGGAGGAGACAGAGCCAGGACAGGTGACCCTAACTGACCAAAGGGATATTCCAGACTGTAAACTGGTCAGAAGGAGGAGGATGGGGAGATGTTTAGGGTGATGGTGTTTGTTTTCCCAAGATCATCGTTTCATGTGATCGGTCCCTACTCTCCTGGAGATGGCTGAACACCTGCCTGACCATGGGAAGCAGTGAATTACTTCCTTGTTTTGTTTTGTTTGCATACACAGCTTTTGATTTCACTATTAAACTGTATTCATCTCAACCCACAAGTTTTCTAGCTTTTTCCCTTCCCATTCTCGCCCCAGTTGTTCCGGTAGGGGAGTAAGAGAGTGGCTGTGTGGGACTTGGTGGCTGGCTGGGGTTAAACCATGACAACTGCAAAAATGTGATCAATGATTTTGTTTTTCTCCCACTTCTGCTTTACAACCCTGTCAACTAGCATATAAACACACACATTGGATCATCTTTTCAGCTTACTGTGTAAGTTCCTGGATATTTCTGGTCCAGAACTTTACATATTAATAAAGACAGTTTGATTGGTTTCATTTGATGTTACACATTCTCCTTATTTTCACTTTCTTCCAAATAAGATTGTAAAGGTAGCAATCCTACAATATTGAATACTATACTCTTTTATTTTTTGAGCTTGTTTGTATTTGCAATTTTATTGCTGTTCCAGAAAATTTCAGATGTGGTTATGGATATTTCAGTTTCTGAGCAAAATTATACAAGTCAAATAGGATGACCGTATTAAGATTGTTATGATTAGAACTTTGGGCTCCAGGGATGGCTTAACAACTGAGAAGTTACCAGGCAATGTAAATTGGACATATTGTACAAAGAGCAGGAACCATAATGAATAAATGTACCTTATAAAGCCTACACACTTATCCTTCAAAGCTCTAGAACACAATTTTTTTATATAATTTCCAGTGCTGGTAGGATAATGTAGCAAATGTAACAAATGTACACCACAATATTTTTTCCAGTTTTGGAAATATGACAACAAACCCCCATATTTTTGAAAGTGTGTTACCGAAAATCTACACTGGACAGGGACAGGAAGAATACTATAACTGTTTAGTAGTGTCTTAAATTGTTTTATTCAGAATGATTTTAGAAATAAAGCAAAATAGCTCTCCTGACCAATCTTGTCCTGCCAAGTGACATCTTAGGCAAAAAAAAAAACCAAAAAACAAACAAACAAACAAAAACAACAACAACAAAAAAAAACAAAACCAAAAAACCAAAAAACCAAAAAACAAAAAAAACCCAACAAACCAAGAAGCATTTTACTGGAAATATGTTGATTTTGACTAAAATTTGTTGAGATCTTTAGGAATGGTCCTTCTCAAGTGCTCTTCATTTGGAATGAAGATTTAGTGATCAATGATTCTGTTTAACGTCGTACAATCTCCCCCCTCTCTATCTCCAACCCTCCCAATGTTTAGTGGACTACAGAGTGTCTCAGAATTAGAAATTCAATCAACTGAAATATTTCTTTATGATGGCGTGTATATGGCATTTACATCTAATCTCATTTTGCCTCATATTTTATCCTGAAGAAATTTCAGTGGGAGAGAAAGAGAATCTAAAGAACATTCACACGGTCAGAAATGTGCTTCTGCCCTTGTCAAATACAGTTTAAAAACAAATTTTAACTGTATTTCTTGCAAATGTGAGAGAAGAGAGATCAGTCACCTCATGAAATGATTACTCCTCCTGTTTTTAACTATGCCCTTCTCCAGAAAACATGTTTAATGTACATGGAGCAGAGAAATTGGCATTTATGCAGTAATATTGTTGGCTTGGTACAAACATTTCTCTTTGATGCTTGTTTGCAAAATGGATCTTGGAGTAGAAGCTTTAAATTCACAGGACTTGGACTCAAAATTTATGACTTTATGATGACACACATTGCAGTCTGTCATTAACCTACCTGAAGTTTCTTATCATTCTATTTTCATTGTAACAGGCATTAGTATTTTTAATAGTAGTCATGGAAATATGAACTATAAATGTATGTATCCAAGTTATTAATGTAGTCTCATATGCTAGTAATTTTCTAAATACTACTAAAATGCATTTCAAAGATCAGATGAGACTGTAGTTGATTTAGATAGGTTTTCTCTCTTCCATTACTAGTGGTGTAAAAACATACCTGTACTCTAAATGATGGGAAAATGAGATGATGCATTATGAAAAAAGACTTTTCTAGCTGCAATATGTCCCTTTCTACACTACAGATGAGATTACAGGTCTTTTTGCAGTATGTGACAAGGACCTTTCATCACAAAAATATTGTGTAATTTTATTATGTGTAATTTTATTATGTTACTTGCTCAAAGTTTTGAAGTAATCCATATTAATCACTATTAAAAGTAATAATAAAAGCAAAAAAATCTGACATTATCCAGTAGGTACATACCTTTATGAGCATGTATTTGATGGCTGCTAATATTTTTCTAGTTTCTTTGAACTCCTGGATATTTTGAGAAGATATTTCTATTTATGAGATACACCTACCCATGCTACTCCATTGAGAATGCCTTCAGCATAGTGTTTAGGAGAGGAACTTTACAAGGATCAGTGTCTACATAGGTACAGTATGATGCCAGTTTTGTCCTGAGACATGAAAGGAGCACAAAACTCATAACATGAAACATAATGTTTTCCAGTTTTGTAAAAATGTTTTGCAAAGATGGACCTTGGTTCTCAACCAGCAGGTCAAGGAGGATGTCTTCCTCTCTGCTCTGCTCTGGTAAGACCCCCACCTGGAATACTGCATCCAGCTCTGGAGCCTCCAACACAGGAAGGACATGGACCTGTTGGAGCAGGTCTAGAGGAGGGCCATGAAGATGATCAGAGGGCTGGAGCACCTCTCCTGTGAGGAAAGATTGAGGTAGTTGGAGTTGTTCAGCCTGGAGGAGAGAAGGCTCAGAGGCGACCTTAAAGCACCTCCCAGTACATTAAGGGGACCTACAAGAAAGCTAGAGAAGGACATATTACAAGAGCAGGTAGAGATAGGACAAGGTGTGATGGCTGTGAACCAAAAGAAGCTAGGTTTAAATTAGATATTGGGAAGAAATTCTTTACTGGGAGGGTGATGAGGCATTAGAATAGGATGCCCAGAGAAGTTCTGGATCCCCCGTGCCTGGTCAGGGCCAGGTTGGATGCATCTTTGTGCAACCTGGTCTAATATAAGGTGTCCCTGCTCATGGCAAGGGGTTGGAACTAGATGGTCTTTAAGATCCCCTCCAACCCAAACCATTCTATGAATCTGTGATTCTGTGTTGCAGTCAAAAATCTGTCAGTAATTTTCCTTGTTGCGTCAGATCCTCAAAAAGGAATATACTGGGAAATAGTAGTGGGTTATGCCTGGCATCTGGCCGCTCACTCACTCCCCTCCACAGCCAGACAGAGGACAAAATAAAATAACTCGATTTTTCCTCCCTTCAGTATTTATTTCATTCACAGTGTCCTAGGTTACAATGCAAGATGTAACCAATAATATGTATTCTATTATCATCTTCACAAGCTGTTAAAGTAGGTGGGGCAGTGTTCGTTCTCTCCCACCATGACTCATCCCTGATAACTCCCCCTGGGGGCTGTCTCTGTTTAATGGGCAATCAATTACATCAGCCCATTGTGAGATGCTCCACCCAGGGGGGAGGAGCCAGGCACTCCCACCTGGATATAATCTGGGGTTTGGAATAGCACAGGCAGCCCTTACCTGCTGTATTCCTAGAGGACAAGAGCTACTACTGAACCTTCAGGTGAAGACCAGACCCTTTTCTGCAGGACCACTTCATCCAGACTGCTACCACCACCCTGACTAACAGGGTTTCAGGTTGTATCCTGACTCTGTCAGTGTTCTTGTACTATTGCATTTGCTTTAATTTTCCTATTAAACTATAATTCTGACTTGTGATCTCCCACTGGTTTGCTTTCAAACTAGTACACACAGCAATGCTTAATTTTGATAGAACTTGATGCTGTAAGTAAAGGTATCTATTGCTGTTTGGAAAACTTAAGGAGATTTAAAATTTTTGGAAAAGAAAATAGTAGAAAACCAGAAAAGAAAATCATGTTCAGATACTAAGATGGAACAAGGTATGTATGGCTTTGAAAATACAAGAAAGTTGAGTGTTGTTCGCAAAGAAATGAGATTACACAAAAAATAACAGAACTTTGGAAAAGCTAGAAAAGTCAAAAGTGAATATTGAAAGAAATGAGAAAAGGAAGTTATAGTACATCAAGTTGAAGATAAAAGGGAATGGTCAAGTTAGCCTGAATCCAGTAAAATCAAGTGGTCTGATCTTGAATCTAGGGCTTTTTACTGAAAGAAAATTTCCTGTAAATGTGTTTGTTGTCATATTTTATAGTTTAATTTCTGCTGGCGACAGCTGCACACAGCTGCTCATTCACTCCTCTGCTGCCAGTGGGATGGAGCAGGGAGATGGAAAAGTGAGAAAACTCATGGGTTAAGACAAAGACAGTCTAATAAACAGAAAAGGAAGAAAATAATGACAGTAATAATGATAATATCCGTCAAGACAATAATACTTATAAAAATAATCAGGTTAGAATATACAAAACAAGTGATGCACAATGCAATTGCTCACCACTCACCAACTAGATGCCCAGACAGTTCCTGAGCACTGCCTCCTGGCCAACTTTTCCCTCAGTTAGCAAAAACTAACATCATTGCATTATCAACATTATTCTCATCCCAAATTAAAACCATGACACTATACCAGCTACTAGGAAGAAAATAAACTCTATTCCAGCTGAAACCAGGACAGTATAAGACTAAGGATTATGCCAAGATTAAAGGTTTGATAGAAAAATAAGATGGTATGGCCAAATATTAACAGGGAATCAACGCAGATTCCTTGAGAAGGGCAGAAAGGAATGATAATAAACTCCTGCTTTTGCTGTGTTGGATTTAAGAAGCTTAAGACGGTCAGGATTTATCATCAAGACACCAGTGAAAGATGGACTAATTCACTTCCAGGAAAAGAAATGGAATGAAGGAATGCACGTAACAACTACCCAGCTAGGTTTGAATGGTATAGGATTGTCAAAGACTAATCTACACTTTATTTGAGATGAGGTGGGAGGAGAAAGAACTGCACACAGTTTTGCTTTCTTATGACTGTTTGTACTTTGCTGAGTGAAGTTACTATATTATACTTACCATAGNAGAGGCGACCTTAAAGCACCTCCCAGTACATTAAGGGGACCTACAAGAAAGCTAGAGAAGGACATATTACAAGAGCAGGTAGAGATAGGACAAGGTGTGATGGCTGTGAACCAAAAGAAGCTAGGTTTAAATTAGATATTGGGAAGAAATTCTTTACTGGGAGGGTGATGAGGCATTAGAATAGGATGCCCAGAGAAGTTCTGGATCCCCCGTGCCTGGTCAGGGCCAGGTTGGATGCATCTTTGTGCAACCTGGTCTAATATAAGGTGTCCCTGCTCATGGCAAGGGGTTGGAACTAGATGGTCTTTAAGATCCCCTCCAACCCAAACCATTCTATGAATCTGTGATTCTGTGTTGCAGTCAAAAATCTGTCAGTAATTTTCCTTGTTGCGTCAGATCCTCAAAAAGGAATATACTGGGAAATAGTAGTGGGTTATGCCTGGCATCTGGCCGCTCACTCACTCCCCTCCACAGCCAGACAGAGGACAAAATAAAATAACTCGATTTTTCCTCCCTTCAGTATTTATTTCATTCACAGTGTCCTAGGTTACAATGCAAGATGTAACCAATAATATGTATTCTATTATCATCTTCACAAGCTGTTAAAGTAGGTGGGGCAGTGTTCGTTCTCTCCCACCATGACTCATCCCTGATAACTCCCTCTGGGGGCTGTCTCTGTTTAATGGGCAATCAATTACATCAGCCCATTGTGAGATGCTCCACCCAGGGGGGAGGAGCCAGGCACTCCCACCTGGATATAATCTGGGGTTTGGAATAGCACAGGCAGCCCTTACCTGCTGTATTCCTAGAGGACAAGAGCTACTACTGAACCTTCAGGTGAAGACCAGACCCTTTTCTGCAGGACCACTTCATCCAGACTGCTACCACCACCCTGACTAACAGGGTTTCAGGTTGTATCCTGACTCTGTCAGTGTTCTTGTACTATTGCATTTGCTTTAATTTTCCTATTAAACTATAATTCTGACTTGTGATCTCCCACTGGTTTGCTTTCAAACTAGTACACACAGCAATGCTTAATTTTGATAGAACTTGATGCTGTAAGTAAAGGTATCTATTGCTGTTTGGAAAACTTAAGGAGATTTAAAATTTTTGGAAAAGAAAATAGTAGAAAACCAGAAAAGAAAATCATGTTCAGATACTAAGATGGAACAAGGTATGTATGGCTTTGAAAATACAAGAAAGTTGAGTGTTGTTCGCAAAGAAATGAGATTACACAAAAAATAACAGAACTTTGGAAAAGCTAGAAAAGTCAAAAGTGAATATTGAAAGAAATGAGAAAAGGAAGTTATAGTACATCAAGTTGAAGATAAAAGGGAATGGTCAAGTTAGCCTGAATCCAGTAAAATCAAGTGGTCTGATCTTGAATCTAGGGCTTTTTACTGAAAGAAAATTTCCTGTAAATGTGTTTGTTGTCATATTTTATAGTTTAATTTCTGCTGGCGACAGCTGCACACAGCTGCTCATTCACTCCTCTGCTGCCAGTGGGATGGAGCAGGGAGATGGAAAAGTGAGAAAACTCATGGGTTAAGACAAAGACAGTCTAATAAACAGAAAAGGAAGAAAATAATGACAGTAATAATGATAATATCCGTCAAGACAATAATACTTATAAAAATAATCAGGTTAGAATATACAAAACAAGTGATGCACAATGCAATTGCTCACCACTCACCAACTAGATGCCCAGACAGTTCCTGAGCACTGCCTCCTGGCCAACTTTTCCCTCAGTTAGCAAAAACTAACATCATTGCATTATCAACATTATTCTCATCCCAAATTAAAACCATGACACTATACCAGCTACTAGGAAGAAAATAAACTCTATTCCAGCTGAAACCAGGACAGTATAAGACTAAGGATTATGCCAAGATTAAAGGTTTGATAGAAAAATAAGATGGTATGGCCAAATATTAACAGGGAATCAACGCAGATTCCTTGAGAAGGGCAGAAAGGAATGATAATAAACTCCTGCTTTTGCTGTGTTGGATTTAAGAAGCTTAAGACGGTCAGGATTTATCATCAAGACACCAGTGAAAGATGGACTAATTCACTTCCAGGAAAAGAAATGGAATGAAGGAATGCACGTAACAACTACCCAGCTAGGTTTGAATGGTATAGGATTGTCAAAGACTAATCTACACTTTATTTGAGATGAGGTGGGAGGAGAAAGAACTGCACACAGTTTTGCTTTCTTATGACTGTTTGTACTTTGCTGAGTGAAGTTACTATATTATACTTACCATAGTATTTTGAGGAACTACTAGGCTTCCTGAATTCCTGATTTCCATGGAACTGTACTGTGTTCCCTTATCATGTCTTTTTAACATCAATGAATAATGGTTTTGCATATCAATTTCTGTTACTCATGTAAAATCATATTCTTGATGAATTGATAAATTCTGAAAGCACATGAAGTAAGGGGAAAGCAAAAAGTTGAGCTTCTTAATACAACTTTATTCCCTGTTCTCCCACTCAGCCTCAGAGTCCACCTTTGATGGTCACCTGATTTTGTACTGCCAGATGGTCAACACATACTTTCATTTATTCCTTCCTCTCTCCTGGGATTCCCATTCAATCTTGTTGAAGTTGCTGGTATTCATACAGGACAGCTCAGCTGTATATAATGTACCTGCACCTGGTAATTTTATTCTACAATGACAGTATCAGATTTTTCATTCAGGGTTAAAATGAATGTTCTTTTTTCAGATCAAAAGGTTTTCTTGCTGCTGTTATTTCAGTCAGGATATTTTAGGTTACATTTTAAAAAATAATCCATATACTGATGATGAGCTTTCATAATTAAAAAATTTCCTTCTTACTGACTGTATACTTCTTAAAGAATATTCAGCTGAACCTGAAGTATGTGTTAAGAATAAAGATGAAAATAAAGTCATATGGCGTTACTATGCTTTAACAAGAACAAGGAATTACTCGACTCTGATATGATCTCAATAACTTTTTATTTTATTTTGTTTTAATTAGCTGACTGCAGAAAGCTTATTCATGAAGAACTTTGAAATCAAAGGCCATAAATTGAGTTGGTTGCAAGATATGAATTATGAATTATTGAAGTAAGTTTTTTCTAGAGAAGAATGAGCAAAACATACTAAAAAACAATTTCATTTTTATGCAGTATACGTGAAGCATTTAACACCCAATATATTTTTCAATTAAAAATAAGATTCCAGTATTTTTAAAAAAAGAGTGATTAACAAAGTGCATTGGTAAAACATAATAAGCATGCTTTATTTTTCTCTGGTTTTGCAGAATGACTGTTTCGCCTGTTGTTTATTTGGTGACTTTTCCTCAAACTGATAGAGTAAGAGGCTGTTTAATAAAGCAGTGTAACAAAAGCTGGGAAATTCATAGAAGACCTCTGGATCAAACATGGATGAAATGGGTTGTGTCGCCGCCCGTGGGGGCTGCCCTGAAGCGATCCGGGGTCGACGGCTGTCCTGGAATCCTTTCCAAGACGCCTTTGCGACTTCTCCGGAGCAGGGAGGGCAACCCTTGCGAGGCGAGGCATGGTCTCTTAGAGTATAACCGTTTGGCTATATTAGTGATTTCAGCTCAAAGTGATTCAGCGAGTGATTTCAGCTCATAAGAGACATCCCAGGCAGGCCAGGGGACGAAGGGACGAAGGAGTCTGGCGCGGTATATTCCACAGGCAAGCTTTATTGAGCCATCCCTGTGAAGCGGACCAGCAGCCAAGTTCTCCCTGGCAAACTGGGGTCCCTTCTGGGAATTTATGGGGAAAGCAGGGGATGGGGGGATGCTAGTTAGCCAACAGGATAACAGTGATTACCATAAAACAGAGCAATGCATGTTGGGTCTACCTCTTCTCACCGTAAGTGTGAGGAGAGTCCTTATCTGAGGAGACTGTAGCCCTCAGGCATTTCTCCTGCAAGGGAGCACAGGGGGCTCCTGCATTGGAAGCTGGCAGTCCTCCTCAGGGTTGGAGTGATAACTCCAGCCGCAGCAGCTACCGGCAGGAGGTGTGGGGGGCACACATAACTAATTTGTGAGGGCTGTTAAATGAAGACTCTATGAATTAACATATAATAGTCATCTCTCACTATTTCATGAGGACATGTGCAAACTGCTGGTTTTTCTTTGACTGTGACTGGAACTCTACTGCAAGTGGTCCAACTAAAGAAAACCATTCCTAGAATTAAAAAAACCCTCAACTATTTTATATCAGAAATTAAAGAAAACAAGTAATTTTTCTTGTGGCTGTTTCAGGCATGACACGTAGCTAGTTAATAGTCAAAAATCTGAGATTTTTTTGTTTCATGCAGTGGTTTGTGGGTGCTCTACAAATCCTCATGTTGTTTGATTTTTGTCATAGCTGTGGATTACTTCATACCACTGTTGCTTCTGATGACTTTTGTATTGGCTTTGGTGGAGATATTCAGGGCACAGGATATATATATATATATTCATCAATGAAATGGGACAGCTGTGAATTTGCAAGAGTAGAAAAGTTTCCAGAGGAATAGTAGAGTTGCGAAAAAGCACAGGAAAAAAAATCATGAGAAAACGGGGAAATATTTGAAGATCTGTGAAGGAAATGTATGTCAGAGCAAGGAGATAGTCCAGTCAACTTGTGAAATTAGGCACAAAGAGTTGTCCGTAACAAGCACTTTGCTCTCTTCAGGCAAGGAAGAAGTGTCTCTGTCAGGATTAAGTTATCTAAAAGACTCAACTCCAGAAGACCTGCTGTTTTTTCTCTTGTTTTTGTGCCAAATAAGGCAAGAAACAGCACAACAACTTCATTCTGGCAGCATCATAGAGTCAGTCAATTAGAACTTCTAGTTCAGGTGACCCATGTCGTTTAGAGTTTGGAACTGAAGGATTGTTTTCTGCTATAGTTCTTCCCAGGTACGTGATTAAACCATGAGCTTCCAAAGGACATTTTGAAAGGATCTTCAAGATGGGTTCCCAAACTTACAGCTCTCCTCTAGCTCTGAAAGTCTGAGCTTGAGTGTGATGCACCAGATGTCATGATAAGGCCTTAGATGTTTGAACGAGCAACTAGTGGTTGTTTCCCTCTGCATGAGCTGTTGGTGAGAATTGATGGTGGAAATCTGCACAGTGTCCTGTGCTATTCAAAAAAGTTTGAAAATTTGGATGAAAAAGTGAATAAAGGCATAATCTTATCTTAGAAAATATCTTTCAGTGATGGAGTGAGAGCTGAATTTATTTGTCTTAAGGAAACAGTAATTGCCTGTTTATTGGAGTTTTTTAATTGGCAGAGCATTCCAAAGGGCTCCTTAATCCTAACGTAGAAATTTCAGATTACAGAGAGCCGTGGGGTATCCATTTAATCCAGGCAATTGAAGGAAATTACTCATTTCTGTGCTGTAAGCATAGCTGCAAAGACATGGACTCCACCCCATGTTGTGTTAATTTCTTGTTTAGGTATTCTCGTAGATATTATGATTTAGTCAAATACAAGTTGCCATCTCAAAGCAGAGAAATTGTAGTAAAATATAACGATTTCTAATATACAAATGTGATTCTCATGACTTTGTTGTGGACAGAGTGGGAGCTTCAGACAAGCCCTGCCTTAGGTTCAGATTTTCGGCAGCAGTTTAAATTTAGGTGCCCTGCACCTAAACTGCTCTGGCTCATAAGTTCTAAGAATGGCCAATCAGGTCTATTATAATAGAGTTATAATAGACAGGAGATAACAGACAAAAGGCCTTAAACAGAGTTACTTACTACACAGTATAAAACAAAAAACTACTGGTAGATTACATAAAATAGTGGATGACATTAAGGTACCTACATTAAAGCTAGCAAAGAAATAGTATAAATTAGGAGTCAATGTAACCAAAATGACAATAGTGTACACAGAGTCCTTTCACTTAACCCTCGAAGGAGTTACCACAAAGCAGGCATTCCAAACTTTGGGGAGAGACCCCGCCACATTTCCAGGGAATGTGCAGTAGATTTCTGCTTTGTGAAAATTTGGTGTAGCTTTTAAAGTTTGTAAAGTGGAGTGTCTGTGAGTTGGAAATTCTACCTTATCTTTCTATATCTTGCTTCCACAGCAAGATGTTTGCTTGTCAATGCCATGGCACCAAAATAACTCACTGCAAGGCAAACTGTCGTGATTATTTCACCAAGGCTCATGTGAGAGCGAGATGCCCTGAGTTATTTCATCAGCTAAGAAGTAACAGATAAATTCTTGTGGTGGGGGAAATGCCCTGCTACAGACTTGAACATTCTTTGAAGTCTACTGTTTACTAATAAACAAGGAGGAAACTTAGAGAGGAGATGTTGCCTTTAGTATCTGAGATTCATATCCCATGTGGACACATGAAATTCACTTTCTAAGTCTTATTTCTGTTGTCTTTGTCATTTCGTATGTAGAGATAAGATTTTCTAGAATTAGATTAATTCTTAATGTAGGCTGGTCTAGCATTAACTCCTTCATATTCTAATCTCCCAAATGTACATGTGGGGAATCAGGTGGGATACGCAGTGGTTCCCAGAGGGGGATTTTATCTGTTTTCCTTTTTCTAGAGCAGTAGGGCTGAGCTGATATATGTATTTTACAATAGTATTGAGTGCCTTGATGTCTTTTTGGCTGCATTGAGAGTATACACTCTATAACGCATAATTTTTAGATAAACATAGCTACAAGAGTTGATTCCTCAATCACATTTCTTTCAGCAGGAGGAAAGTAACAAGTGATTTTCACCAGTCAGCAGCAGCAACAGTATTTACTCCATTGCAGCTCAACTAAATTGACCTAGCATTTTGGGAATGAGGGAGTTAAGGCTTTGCATGTTACTCTCCCACTGGATGCAGGACAGAATAGAAGCAAGCCTACTGCTCTCAGTACTTTGTATGAGAAATAAAGTTATATTTAAACAATATGCAAGAGAGCTGTTCAAACAAAATTGCAATTCTCAAAGAAATAGCATGCAATTTTGTTCTGCTCATAATATTCTGTAAATATGCTTGATTTTATTTACAAAAACTGTTTGAAAGCAAGCTTTTTCTTCATTTCAGTCAATCCTTTTCTACACTGTCCTAGGAAAACTATTGGCATGTAGTACATATATATAGTACTGAAGGAGTACTGAGTTATTCTCTTTGAAGATATAGAAGACACTTGGACATTACATAGCTAATGTTTTTCCATTGCCTTCCAGAAAAGACACTGATTTAGCTAAGAAGTTAAGGTGTTACAAAGCTTCTGTAATAATTTTGAGGATATAGTTCCTCTTAAAAGAAACAGAAGGCAAGGGCTGTAAGAAGCAGCAATTCATGTTTGTGATCTCCTGAGCATTCAGTAAGTGATTTATATAAACTTCCTTGTTTATAGGAGTTTTTTTTGTTGGTTTTGTTTTTGGATTTTTTTTTTTTTTTTTGTGTAGTGGAATGAAATATTTAGCTTGTTTAGAGTAAACTATCCATCTTATAAAAAGAACCAAATTCTCTCAAAATTCAAGAGCATGGGAACCCAATTTGCAGATGGTCATTTTCTGTTATAGTGAAGCAAAGTAAACATTAGAGTTAAGTGTTGTTGGATTTTTTTAAGTACTGCAAAACATCTAAGGGTTGTCTTGTTATTCAGTGCTAGAAAAAAAGGACAGGATTAAATTTTATCACTTTGGGTAAGGAACACCTATCACCTGTGAGGAACTGAAATGCTAAAATATGTTTAATTTCTATAACTTTCAAAAATTATGCATTCCAATTTTAATTTATTGGAGATGTCATATTCAATTTTTTTTTTGTAAGGAGAGCACAGTGGGAAGTGGGAAGTGCTGTAAATAGAGATTAGTAAATTGATCAGAAATCAGTAAAAATAAGGGGAAACTTAAAGGCTGATACATTTGTTTTGGAGGCAGCAGAAAGCAAATCTGAAAAGCTTTATAGTCTAAATATTTGCTATCTTAGAAAATTGTAAAAGATTTATTAAAGTCTCTATCTTGAAACTTTGTATGAAAAATTCTCATTTATTAAAGTTATAAGCAGTTTATATACAAAGAAATTATTAGGTGAGGAAAAAATGAAATTAAGGTGAATAATCAAGATATATGTATTTCTTCTTGACAGGAAAGATTAGGGCAAAGATTTTTGAACAAGTCCCTAAGCTATCATAAAACTGAGTCAGAGCTATTGTTAGGATGATGGTGCCGCTACACAGATAAAGTTCCCCTTGTTAAAAAAATATCTCTAAGAAGAGTGGTTCATCTCTACCTATATTTTTATGAACAGAAAGTGAAAAGTCTTGCCCCTCCTAGGAATCATATATCTCTTCATAAACAAAGAAGTTCAAAATTTCTTAAATGTGTACATTTTGGAATATGTTCTCTAATTGTTACTCAGAAGTGAGAGATTCTTATCTGGGAAGACACACACACATGCACACACAAACACACACATTGCCTCTTTCAAAAACCTTTCTAGTCATGTGTCTCAGCTCATTAAAATTTTCAACCAGAGAGTTAACTCCACAATTTAACAATAATGCATTCACACTCTCAGTGTGACTTTTTGTTGGGGAAAAAAAAAAGAAATCTGCTTCCTTGCTAATAATTCCTTGTTATTTTTATAAACATTTTCTCCAGAGGGTTAATTAGTGTCTGCTGAAGTTCCTAATAGGAGAGGCAAAATGAGTGTTTTATAGCACCATAGGGGAAAATGTTCACATTTTACATCAATACAGGAATAGCAGCCCCAAATAAACCTGACCCTGTGAATGGATAGGAGCAACCAGATTAAGCTGTCTGAATACGAGAATTTTATCTTTGAAGAAAAAATTGTTTGATTTATGAACATTTTTCTTCTGTTCTGTTGCCAGTGGACAAATGTCTACACTACTATGCTTTGATATTTTTCAAGTATTTGAAATCCTAGACGTAGGGTCTGGAGACACATCCATTGCTTTATATTTCTGGCAATGATATAATTTTTTTATTTCAACAGAGAACTCTCTAGGTGCACCAAATCTGAGACTGCACGTATAGAGAAAGCCTCAAATATACATACTTAATAAAAAGATATTATTAAATATTTTTCCAGAGTGTAAAGATTTGAATAAATACTGGCATCTCTCCTCAAACCAATCTCAAAGGACTCACCAGGCCTTTTGCCTTGATCTTACTTACTTGTAGAGTCCTGTGTATACTAAAACTGGGGAGTTTATAAAATTAACATGGTCTGCAGTTTCAGCTCTATGAAGATAATGACCAGCTTTATTTTTCACTATCTGCAGACAGCACCCTCATGCAGGTCTGTGGGCTCTTCAGCAGGTTTAATACCTATACGAAAAGGATCTGTATAAAACCTAATCCAAGCAAGATGGAAGGGGTTGCGGTGTGCCCAGAAAATCTTTTTGAAGGCTACTACTCAGTGCTGTGCATATGAGGGAAAGACAAACTGCGTTTCACCAGAAAATTGAGGAAGAGTGTAATAGGGAAAAAATCTATGATGTAATAGCCTGTAGCTAAATGATCAGACACTTGAGTGGGATACACCTTCACACTCCATTTGTGTTCAGCCTAAATTTAAACATTGACTGTGTGGGTCTCTCACAATTCAGACAAGTTATGTAGCAACCAGATTTTCTGTCATTTAGAATTAGCAGTGTCCTAAGGCTTCCTTTCCTGCAATTAACTGTCATCTAGGACCTCAGAAAACCCTTCTGGTCTACCAGGGCTAGTAATGTTTAAAGGAAGATTTCTTTCTATGTATGCTGGCTGTGGGGGTGTGTGTTTAAACTGTTGCTTCCTCCTGTGGTCTCCATTCCTGAGTTATGCACAAAAACTTGCTTAAAAGAAAGAGCTGTTCTCAGATAGGCCTGAATTAAAAGCAAGAATCTGAACCCAGAAACAGGTTTAAACAATTAGTCATTTGCCTGTTTCCATGCTTACCATGAGGCAGATTTTCCATGAGTGTTTGCTTCTGTGTTTCTCCTCTATCACACTGGTAAAGAAAAGATATAAATGCATACATATATATATATGTATTTATTACCGATATTGCCACGGCTACCCAGGCAGCCCGGTGAGCCTGGTAGGCGACATAGCTTCTGTTCTCCCACATGGACACTCGCCTGATAAATTGGGCTGCGGCAATGGAGATGAAAGACGAAGGAGGCGCTCTCTTTGCTTAATCCGTGTCTTTATTCCCCTGCCCCAAGCATGGGAAACAGGAAGGCATGAAGGGAGTAACCTAAAGCCTGGCCTTAATAGAATGGCCTCAGCCCCCGGACGTGACCGGAGAGCTGGAATCCTCTGAGCCCTGACAGGACGTGACTTGCACAGGGAACCCAGGGAGCCATNGATATAACTATGAACATAAAGATAAGAAAACATTTGCAATACCAACCACAGAAGTAATATTATAGTTTGTGGTTTCATGAATGCTTAATGTGTTTTTCAATTAATATTTGATGTCCTTAATGTGTAGTTATTTTGTTTTCGATATCTAGATCTGCTTTCTTCTGCTCAAAGATGCCTAAAGATAAGGGGTTGTGGCCAAATTTAATGCAAGATCTCTCAGAAGAGTAGCTTTTGAATATGTCAGATTTTAGCATTTTCGGGTAATTCATGTATCCAATTTGAGGCTTATTCTTCCATTTTGTTATGATTCAGAACTTCCATTGACATGAATATTAGCTGCAGAAGTTTTACAAGAAGTTAATATAAAAGTTTTCATAGCTTTAAAAGAAAATATAAACCACTGTAATCAGCATTTACTTAATTCAGCTTTCTTCTAGAAGTGTTTATATCAGACTTAGGCCAGAAGAACCCAAAAAGTTACATGTCTTTGTGGTGATTAGGTCTACAAGCTGTGTACTAGACACATAATTATGATAAAAAAGTTGTAGTCGAACACAAATTAGACTTGGTTTTGATTGTTCTGGTCTTATTTATTTCATGACTACAGTAATTCTTAGCCTGAGTTCTTTTACATCTATTTCCTCTAGGCATGTGTTCTTTACTTCATATCTAACTTTATCAAGGGTAGTAGAGCTGGGGTAAATGAGCCATCAAACTTAATTTCAAAAACTCATCCCTTTGCTCTTTAGATGAATACTTGCCCCCATTTAGCTTATCTTTCCTTAACAGACTCTGAATTGTCCCTACAAAAGAAACTGATAGATAAGGTTTGCTTTGGCAGATGACCAAACATGAAGAAGGGTTGTCTGCATACAGACATTTGCTCCAGTGTATCCTTTCAAAGGACTCTACACTCAAGTGTTTTCAAAGATGAATTTGCATGCATATACATGAGGCTAACATATACTTTCCCACTGTTTAAAAGATACTAAAGTAATTTACCCATTAGTTGCTGTAAGTTACTTTTCTAAAATTGTTATTCTTTGCATCTCTTATTTTCATGGGTGATGTCTGGCAAACATTCTGCACCCCAAATGTTTCAATATAAAAATTTCCCTTTCAAATGATTTCAAAAAGAGTAATTCAGGTTCTAAAGTTATGGTTTTTAGTAAATATTTTAGTGGGCTATTACACCTCTAAAACAATATATAGGTATTCAGGCTTGCTAATCCTTTTAAGATTGTATACAACATGAAGGAAACAAAATCTCCAGGTTGGCTGTTTGTGTGTGTGTTTATATAAATGTTGCATTTCAGTTATTTCAGTTATTGTTTAGAATTCTGCATGCTTTAATATCATGATAGGGGAGTATGTTCTCAAAGGACCTAAATAAAATGTTTTGATCTTACCAGCTTCTTAGGGGTCAAAGGCTTTCAAGACCTAGATCTTGAAAGGTATCCAAGTGCCCAGCTCTTATCGACTTATTCAGATCTTAGGCATCTGAACACCATCAAGGCCATGGATTTCAGAGAGTAATTAGTTTCATTCAAAAATATGTGTCTGAGGTACTGAAGGTGATTCAGCGTCTGGCGATGTCTGATTCTCCATTGACTGTAAATAAAATGCAAATACCTAGAAAGACCAAATGTTTAATTATGGATTGCCAATATTAAGCAAGTTTCCTTCACTTCATATTTCACATAGTTACATGAAATGAGTTTCTTGAAAAGAAAGGGTTTGTCTCAAGTTTTTTGCCAAGACTAGCACAAAAACACCCAACTCTCCAAAAAATTATAGAAGTTCTTACTGACTACAGTCCTATGTGGAGCTAGTTTCTAAATTCATAGAAATAACAGAAGTGGTAATTTTCAACATCCATAGAAAAACTTGAGTTTTAATAATGTCTAAATAAGAGTAATTTTAAAAGAAAACAGTCAATGGTCAGTAGTAATATGAAATACTGGGGCAATCTAAGACTTTTTAGCAGAAAGAAACACATATAGGTCAGTTTCTTTGAGGTAAGAAGTGTCTTTGATACAAGAGGGGTATAAGAACCTATCCAGTCCATATTCTCATTATCACTTGACATTTACATGTTGTTATTTCAATGTGTAGTAGGTTGACCCTGGGATCCATCAAAGCCTTTCTATCACTTCCCCCCTGCAGCGGGACAGGGGAGAGAAAATATAATAAAGGTTTCTTGAATTGAGACAAGGACAAGGAGAGGTCACTCATCAGATACCATCACAGGCAAAAGAGGCTCAGATTTAGGCTATTATTTGAGTTTATTACTAACAAAATCAGAGCAGGATAATGGGAAGCAGGACAAGACCTTAAAAACACCTTCCCAGCTCTACCTCCTGTCCCAGTGACACAAGGAGATAGAAAATGGGGGTTATGGTCAGTCCATCATACATTGTTTCTCCCTCTGCTCAGGGAGAGGGGCCTTTCCCCTCCAACATGGGGTCCAACCTATGGAAGACAGTCCTCCATGAACTTCTCCAGTGTTAATCTGTCCCACAGCAACAGTTCTCCACAGACTGCTTCAGTGTGGGTCACTCTTCTATGGGGTGCCATCCTTCAGGTGCAGCCTGCTCCAGCATGGGTCCCCCACAAATCCTACTGGGAAAACTGCTCCAGGGTGGGCTCCTCTCTTCATGGGTCTGCAGGTTCTTGCCAGGAGCCTGTTCCAGCATGGGATTCCCACAGGTTCACAGGAGGCCTCCTGTCAGGTATCTACCTGCTCCTTTTTTTTCTTTTTCCTTCTGAAATATGTTATCACAGAGGTGTTACCACCATTTCTGATGGGCCCAGCCTTGGTCAGTGGTGCCTCTGTCTTGGAGCCACCTGGCATCGGCTCTGCTGTACATGGAGGAAGCTTCTGGCAGCTTCACACAGAAGTCACCCCTGTAGCCCCCATGCTATGAAGAGCTGTCCATACAAACCTGATACGCAGTGCTTAAGGTATATTCTTTAAAAAAGAACATCTTAAAGCCCAGATGATCTGAATTTCTTCAAAATACTGTGTCCATAAGGAGTATTCACCTGTTTTAGTGATATAGCCTATTAGAAAAAAAAAGTTAAGCCTTAAATCTTGTCTTCTTATTCTGGAATGTATGCCCAGAATCCATAGGTCACAATAATTAAAACAATAAAACTTTAAAAACCAAATTCTTATTTTTAGTTTTTGTGCATAAATAAGTTGTAAGTGGGAAAGGTCAGTGTCATTAATTACAAATGAAATGACAACTTCAGTATTTCTCATAAGATGCTTTACAGCAGTAATTAAATACATGAATACAAATTTTGGGGTCCACAATCAATTGCAAATACGGAATTGAACACTGTTTCCCATATATCAACCCTTAGTGCAATGCTGGGTGCCTGGTCATCTATTAAACACCTCTATGTCTGCAGCACTCGGCAGTTTGTAGATCAGGTCAAAGTGTAGTAGGCTGTAAGGCAAAAGTAGGGCTACAGAAAAGTCATCAGTAAGTAAAGGTTCATGGAATACCTACTTTATTTTATCATCACTTCAAGAGATTTTTCTATTCAAGCAAGAAACCTAGAATTCAATTCCACATAGCTTATTAAATATGATATTGTACAAACATCGATTCATGAGTTGTGCCTACACAATAATTTTATTCTCAACTAAAACTGTTCTATAGCCTTTCTGCTTCCTAAAACTAAATTACAGTGAGCTCATTAGATTATGGAGATTAGTAACATGTAGGCAAAAATAGAAGCAGAAGTAGGTAGTAATAGCCAAACCACTTCAGTAGATCTTCGCATCTTCAATAGATTCTCCTTTTTTTATATGCCTTTGATGAGGAATGTTCAGAAACACAGCAGTTTCTCCAAGGGCAACATAGTAGATGCTGTTAGAGGTTTTATTTAGACATTTTGGGCTCACTCAGTTTTGCACACCTCGTGTACACCTTGGGGGACTAATTGTACCAATGGAAATTCAGGATGGAAGAAAGGGGTGCAATGTTGGACTACAGGCATGAAAGCAAATCTATTTCTTATCTACTGAATGAAAAACTAGGGACTTTACATCTTCTCTGAGATAAAGAATGGCATGAAAATGATGTATGGGGAATTTACTGACTCTAGAGAAAGTGATAAATATTCATTGAAAATAATCTATGAGGATAAGGAAACGCCTTTTTGGCAAGTAAAATGCAATTTCAATATTTCATGGGGGATTATTTCAGTTACGTGTTTTGAATTAATTAAAAAAAGACCTTAGAAGTGATCAAAAAACAACCGTTGTGAATAGACATAGCAAGAAAACACGATTTCAATTTTGTGGGAGTTTTTGATGTTTTGGAACTTATTTTTGTATGTGTTGGAATAAAACATATTTAGAGCAACTAAGAAAATCATATACACTATTGGAAATACATATTCAGGATCCTGATAATGTTTGTTCAGAGATAGCACCTGAAACTCTATGACTTATCTTTTGTCTTTATATATTTTGATAATTTTGTTCTGGAGAAATTTTCTCTGTGAATGAGCATGTCCACTTACAGAAGTTGACTTAAAGAATCGCCAAAGCAGCCACATTTGTGAAACACAGACATCTCTCATTATATCTGCCTGTCTATTTCTAAGGTAAATTACTCTTACTTTGGAACTTTTTGGTAAGACAGGAACCTATGGAACTTAAAATCCTGGTGTTTGTTCAAGTCAGTAATGCTAGTCATGCTTCCAGATATTTGCAGAGACTGTCATGCTAATTTTTAAGGAAAATTGAAGCTGATGTTAAAATGAGTCTGAAAGCTAACCTACCATGTCAGAGAAAGGAGGAATAACTGGTCTGCAGCCTGTGAAGCTTGTGTCAAGCTTTCAAAACACACAGATCCAGAGTCTCATTGCCTTTTCCCTATGGTGGCATCTTTGTTCTTTGTCCTCTCCAGTACGATCATGCCTGCTGCCTTCACCCTTAAGGGGATTTCCAGCCCCAACTGGCTTTTCATCAGCCTCACTAGAATAACAGTAGTGACTCGGGGAAATGCCTTCAAACGCCAGGAACTGTTTTGTACAGGAAGCAATGTCTCCTCTCTTGGTGCTTATCATCCTGCATGAGGCTGTACCCTGTCAGTAATACTTAATTTTTCCAGTGATGGATTATGTTACTAATCACGGTAAGTTTAGAAAGTTGTCAATTTATTGCTGAACACAGGAAAGTGCTTGTGGCTGCCCAGCTTTCTCTCATCTCTTCGTCCTCAATGCTTTCATTCAGTTGAAGAACTGGGACAGTGTCTGGGACAGTGTCAGTGCTACAGAACTGTGAGCTATCCTCCCTCTGAATATAGTTCATTACTGGCTTGCTGAAGAAGTTTCTTTGCATTATTTACCTTAAATAGATGTCCCTGAATATCTCCTCCTTCTCAAAAAGCAAAACAAACCAACTAAACAAAAAAAGCAAAAACCAAAACAAAACAAACAAGAAACACACATACACACACACATATATATATGTATACATATATATATATATAATAAATACCTACTAGAGGTTTTTAAGCTCTTTTTTTCAGCTAGCCTAATTTGGCAAGTTATCCTAATGTTTTATGAAAATGGTGTACATGTTTTCCTGGAAAACTGTTAGAAGTAGACTTGAAGTTACAAAGATGAGAGATTTGCTTCAACTGTGTTTGACTATAACCTAATGCAACTGCTAATGAGATTTACCATTCTGTAACTCTAAAGACAGCACTGCTGAGATTGCAAGAATAAGAAAATCTCATTTCATGAAAGCACCAATTTTATTCACTAAGTAAGAAGAAACTACTGCCAGATACTGAGGAAGAGGTAGCAAGATTATCTCATCCAAAAAAAAAAAAAAAAGCTCAAATTAGCATCAACGGAGTTGATTCTGTGTCCTAGTAGATGCAAGACATGTTGTTATACAATATCTCTTGAAAAATCAGGTTCCAAGCTTCCGTCTAGCAGGATTAAAAAAAAAACAGAAAAAACCCATGCCCACTGTGGTTCTGTATTTACAAGTTGAAGGATTCTATGACCTCAGTTTATATCTTCTTTTCCTGTTTTATTTATACTCTCTTAGAAAAGAAAAAAAAAATAAAAAAGAAATATAAAATGTTTGTGTTGGCTGATTACTGGAGATCCTTCTAGCTTCACTTTTCAGCCTTTTTCCTTCGTGAATATTCTTCAAGAAAATGAAGTTCAAGAAGTATTTATTGACACTAGGTAAGTTAACCAGTTGAGGCCTACACAAGAGTAAATTTGTAGATGTTCCAGCAGTTTGAAAAACGCTTACTAGTTCCGATGCTGGATGCATGTACAATAAACTAGCACAGCTGGGATCTTTAGAAATGAGATGAGGAAAAGTCAAGTGAAGGACTGAATGAAAGATAATTGGATTTATGCATCAGTGCCTGGAGAGAGAGAGAGAGAGAGAGAGAGAGGGAGAGAGACTTTTGTTCATGGCCATGAGCCAGGAGCTTTTTACTAACATACATGTATATTTTTGCAGCAAAAAAAAAAGCTTGAAGATAATTCAAACCACCAAAAACCTTTAAATTTATTACAAGTGAGAAGAAAGCTATGTGCTAGAAAGACCTGGGTCCTTCTCCTTGCAGACCTGGAGACTGAATACAGATCCTTCTATGCACTGAAGAGGATGATGCAATTGCGCAGCACAGAAGACCTCTTTTTTTATGGGTCAGAAGAAAAGGATCAGAGTCACTTAGGTGTAGTGCATTTTCCATGACCACAGGAAGGAACTGAGTAGATGAAAAAGCTCAGCAGTGTCTGAGGGCATCTAAGGATGGCTCTTGAATAGCAATGGAGCTTTTCCACTTACATTGTGGGCACCGAGCCTTCTGCTTGAGTGTTGCCTCCCATATTTAAAAAGAAATACATGACACTCCAGAACACAAGTGGACCAAAGGAAAAGAGCAACAGTCCATTCTTTGGTCCTGAAGGCAAGTATGAAATGCAACAGATCTTTGATAACTGAGAAACTGACTTCCCCTTCAAAAGAGGGTGGCTGCTTATTTGGAACACTCTTTGATTTAAACAATCCTTGAAATGTGTCCAAATATTGTCTGCAGGGTGCAAGTTAGAAAGACTGACATGGAGTTTGGTAGTCCGTTCACAATTAAACAGTATTCATACAATAATCACTTAGTAAAGCTCAAGCCCATACTCTAGCCCTTTATAGGCTACAGCACAGATGTAACAGAAACAGTTCCTGGGAGCTGTTCTGCAACAGCTTATTGTATCTGGAAAGCAACTTGGCACTTCCTTGACATACAGCAATATAAAACTACAGAAAAGTAAAATGCAGAGCACGGTAGGTGAAGAGAGATCTTAATTCCTCATTACTAGCCATGAGTCAGTTTTCTCTCTCATGCTCTCTTTGATCTCAATGGACTGCACGCATTGTCGAAGGATTTGTATTTAAAATCACTGCCAGAGATCATGCCTTGAAAGACAAATGATTCACACCACTGTCAAATGGGTGTTCTGTACAATACTGACAGTTGTAAGTAACCCACCAGCCATAGCAGAAAGGCTACTAAAAGGGCAGGCAAAAAAAGTAATTATACAAGAGACACTTCAGACTCATAGGAATACAAATATTTTACCATGAGGAAAATGAGCAATGGTGACTAATATACCTTGCTTTGTCTGAAATGGATAGGAGTGGGGCCCGAAGATAAGCAGCTGCTTGCAAATCTTTCCTGATGTCACAAGGAAGGGAGAAAAGTCACACAACTGTGCCACTGCCTTGTCTTCATCTTGGAATGGTATAGTCTCTTCACATTTGTCGTCTAAGGTGTCTGGCCAAAATCCACCTCTGTCCAATGTGACCAGATAAAGTCAGGGAGGCAGACAACTGCAAGAGTGGGGGCAAAACTTCAGGCAATTTTTCGTTGCTGTTATCTGGAAAAGACCTTTATACTTAATGCTACATTAATACTGATGAGGTGTTTTGTGAAAATAGCCCAGAAGGCATCGGGAGTGCTTGAAGGCATCCTTTTATGACTTAAATGTTCCCATCAAAACTGCTGTTACAATTGTCAACTGTGATGAGTGAGGTTATTGACTGAAGACATCTCTGTCCTAGTCAGATTAAAAGAAAATGGACACTAGTGGAAATAAGCATAAAAACTGCGACATTAGCCTTCACAGACTTTTCAGAAGCATCATATTTGTATATGGATACATATATATATATATATATATTCTGATATATATTTGTATATATACATGCAGACACGACTGTATGTATATACAGCCCTCAAAAAAGTTTGGTTTGCTTCAAATTGTAGATGAAAATTGGAGATGTTTTTTATTTGATAAGCTGATTCATCCTAATGGGTAGTACAGTGCTTTCTTTGCCTTTCTCTGCATAGAGGATGTAATAAATGTCACATAGTTGTTACTTAATATAACATTGAGCTAGTCGGGGGGGAAGACACCCATTCGAGAGAGAGAGATCACAGAGCTCATTTTAGAAGTCTGGCTTCCTTTGCAATTCTCCTTTCATCTCCCTTCTTCTGTGTTTTTCCTCCATCCTGCTTCTGCAATGTATGATGATGAAAGAATATTCTGTGTAATCTTTGGCAATCATTTTTTTTCCAGGTAACTACCATGTACCAAACAAAAAGCCAGCAGTTTGGGTAGGTGGTGGCTCAGGTTTCCCAATTACCAGTAAACATTTTGGTATACACACAATTGCGCAAGAGAAGTGGAAATTTCATTATATGTGTGCTGTAAGTACCTGGCTCTCTTGGGTAATCATGTTTATAGAGGCTCTCAGATGCCTTTTATGTGTCTCAGAGGCTTTTTATAAGAAAGAAAATTAAGCTCTCATAAAAATTAATTTTTCCCAAATGCGTTGTAAGACATGAAGGGGCCAGTTGGTAGAATTTGGATCCAAGAAAGTCTTACGAGTTTGAATGATGATTGTTTGGGGAACTGAAGTCTACAGATACAGCAGTAACCTCTCAGTTTACTTCTATTTCTAATTGTTTGTTAGGATTTGATTTCTTTCAATAAATATGGTAATAAGATTGAAGGATTGAAGACCACATGCAATTGAAAAAGTCATAAAGGGAGTCTTTAAAAGGCTACAATAAAGAAATGACATCAAACATTCACTGAAGAAATACTGAAAATCCTCATGAAGTATAGACTTGAATCATAGTATAATATTTCTGTGCTTTGGAATATGTGTTTTCTGAGAAATGGCAGGTGAATATTCACAAACTATTGCACAGTATTTTGCTGTCTGATGTAAGGTATCATATATTACTGATTGAAGACACCTGCTATCAGTTGATTCTATGAAAAGCTGAAGAATTCTGCAGATAATTTCACTGAGACAGTGAAGAATGTATCATAATTTTGTCAGTCATATTCTTTAAGAAATCATTAAAACAATCTAATCTAAACTCCTGCATGATACAAGCCACAGAACGTCCTAGAGCAACAAGGAATCACTGGTCATCTTGCCTACAAAAACCTTATCAACCTATATAGGGCATAGAACATTTTTGGCTTTACAATAACCTTGATGTGGTGATTATATGATTGAATTAAGTTAAGACTACAGTGAATGTGACATTTTGATCATGAAATACTTATTTTTAGTAGCTTACAGTGGAAATTAGACTCTTCATCCTTAATCTCAGATTCACATTTCGTGATTTTTCCTTAAAGTGAAAGTGAGAGATATATAGGTTTTTTGTTTTGGTTTGGGGTTTTTTTGGTGAAAAACAATGAGGATAAAAGATAATTCATAGTATTTTTTTAGTTAGAGTAACTGAAAAAGTTTATAAATTTTAAATCAGATGTGCTTTTTTTTGATAAAAAATTGATTCCTTCAATTACTTAAAAAAATAATACTATTAGAAAAAAATAAATATAGTTGTTGCTGCTTAATGGCTAATACCAGTTTATGCAGCATAGAGTACAGCTTCATGAATGGTTTAGATGCTGCAATTTTCAAACTGTACATACCTGGTAGTTAAACACTGACCTCAGTTCAGTGCTGGACACTGTGGGCCAAGGCTGCAAAAAGACAGGTCAAGAGGAAGAATGACAATTCTTTCAAAATGTCCCTAGAAAATAAGGTTCTATTATTTGTTTCACAGTTAGATTGCAAGTGTATTGTGTCTAGTTCTGAGATTCGCTGCAGCTTTGCAAAGAGCTTAATTGTTACAAGAAGGTGAGACTCACAAAAAACCCCAGACATGTATAGTACATTTATACATTCCACACAATGTCTTGCAATGTACTGCACAAATGCATTCCTTTTTTTTAAGGTCACTAAAAATTTACCAAGAACCCATAGAAATGTGCAAATGTTACTGCTATATGACAGTGATTCAAAATCATCAATGAAGGCTGAAATCAAGAGCACATAATACAGCAAACACTATTATTGTGAACAAAGTAATTATTTGTCAGTTATTCAGGGTTTCTGCTTTAACATCAGACTATTTTCCTTGTGGTTGTTCTATAAGGACTTTCCTGCTGGTAAAACAATGTATTTGTATATGTGTGCTGTCTATTTTATTCCTTTTGAGCATTAATATGCTGGGAAAAATATCTACCCTGCAACATCAGTCTCATACAAAATAGAAATGAATAAATTCAAGACAGTGATCAGAAAAGGCTGGTACTCCCAGTTGTGGGACCCTTTCTAATGCTTTACATGAATATTTCAATCATCTAAAATATCACACTGAAAGCAGCATGCTAGATCAATGTGCTTTGGAAGGCTGCAGCAAGCCCTTTGTGTAAAGTCATCATTTTGTACATGTATTCTAAGATACCTCTGCCACAGGAACTAGTCTTTTATGATAGTATTTGCCAAGTTCCTATGAGTATAGATTTCATGTCAGTTGAGAGAAGCAGTAATACTGCAGGAATGTAATAAAACTGTATCTTGGTGAAAGAACCTATAGAAAAGGAAAAAGAACCTCTACAGTGTGTGCCTGTTCCGCATATGATTCTAAGATGTACTTTAACACTTTGTTTCATATCACTTAGTTATTCATATCACTTAGTTATTCATATCACATTAGTTATGGCTCCAATGGTGCATAGAAATAGTTATTTTCCCTGTTGCCATGACTAAAGGAAGACAGGAGATGCTTGAAAATGGTCTTGTACTTAAAAGTAGAAGACCCACAGTAGGAAAGACACATGTTAAACTGTTAACAACAAGTAGATTGAAAGTGACAGATTTAAGGGAAAAAAAGGTCTTTAATGGTGCCACTGGGATGCAACATAAGTTATTACTCTTTTTCTGTATCTCTTTACAAATTCTATGAATCTATGCACTTCTCCTACTACTTGCATTCTTAAATTAGTTTCAAAAGAAAAAGGAAATACAAAGATGGATAATGTGGAGCAGTTCATTCACTGTTACTCAAGCCAACAAGAATAAAATGGTACATGTAAATGTGCAGTTCATGTCGTAAAATGACACTTATTTGCTTATGTATTGCACTCTTAAATTTCAGAACTTCCCTTCCAGATAAAGTTCTCATGCTACTTTGATTAGAAACAATGCTATCATCTCTATAGAAAAAGCACTCACACTGTTGTTTCATTGAAGTTTTCTCTTTGTATTTTTTTTCCTTGTTGTTTCTCTTAATCTAAATTAATCCAGTGCTGTGTGCTTTACTTGATGGATCAGGGAATGAAACAATTTGTTTCAAAAATAAGATAATATAGAAGTGAATTTCAGCTTCAAATTCCCAGAGCAAAAACATAATAAACAGAAGACATCAAAACATCTTGATGTTCATTGGCAAGGGAGAGTAAAAAGACAGTTCTTTTTTCTCATATATGGAAACTTTCTCCTCAACACAGTGAATAGCAGTATTTCCTGACACCCTATCTGAAGACTTTCTTTCCAGGTACAAAACAAGACTAACACTGATTTTTGCCTTCAAGTTATAACAAACCTATTTAATTCTATTTTCTTAAGAAGGATAGGTGCATGTATTGTAAAATTACATAGAACATCCCATTCCACCAATTGCATACTATCCTGAGACACCCTGTAAGGAACCTTGCCACAAGTCTGTACTGTCAATTAGGTTTGGATCTGTCACTGGATCTATGATCACACCCATTGCCTGGACTACAGTGCTGGATTTTATTGAGCTGGGCTAACTTCCCCAAGGCATGAGTCATAAAACTGATGACTGCTGAGAGTCTGAATTCTGTCTTTTAATATGGTCTGGCAAATAGTAGACTTGGAGTCTTCATATTAAACAAAAGTGCAAATTTAACTTGCAGTAGGTTTCACAGTTGCTGTCAACAGCTCATTTGTAAGACTAGCCAACAAATGAATAGTCTTTAATTAAAGAATCTTAGTAAAGTTTGCTTTTTTTCTGCAATTCTAATTGTTACATAAATCTTTAGCACATCACTTTAGTTTACAAGTTAATTTAATATAATATACAGTCTCTCGTCAGGCACAGTTATACCCTTGCTAAAATATAGTGACAGAACTATATACACCATTCTAAGTAATGTTCAATTTATAGCTTACATGGATATGGTATCAACTACTTTGATTTATACTGTGTGCCCTCTAGCAATACAATCCAATGTTCTTGCCTTTTTTTTATTGCAGCAACAGTACTCAGTGCATTAAGCTTGTTCAGATTTTCTTACACCAAGTTCAAAACTTAAAGGTATTTTATGATGGCTACTCAGTCCTTTCCTGTCTACACTTACATTAAAATTCTTCAAAGTCATTCCTGGAAAAGCAGTAATCTATGACCCATTTTTCCTTAGGCTAAATTGGGTGTTCTCACATAAGCCAATACATTTAATCCTTTGGAATGAGATCTATGGGAAACCAATGTCTGGAAATTTTAAAAGTACAATCACTACATTAAAGTGTGTGCATTTTTATTCTGCTTTTGCTTTTCCACGTGCTACCTGCACTTTTCTCCAGACTGCATTCATAGCTTCACACACATTTTTTTTTCTGATGTTTTCAGAGTACAAAATCTAAGAGCACTGTTTTCTCTTCTTAGTAACTGAATTACACCCTTGATAAACCAGCTGCATGTTTTAACTGATTTCATGCAAAAAATGTCCAATCACTCTGTTTATTTGTCTGCTGGTGTATCTGTTCTCTTGTCTTTAATCCATAGGACATCTTCCTCAGATGAACAAAAGATGCAAAAAGCACGCAGATTATCTCACTACAAATTTGATGAAAATATTAGAGTGCATACAGGGGAGACATATGCTTTCAGAGAGATGGAATATTTTGAAGTTCAAAAAGGGTTTCAGGGAAGTTTGACACAAAATCATGACATATCCAAAAGCTGGCTAAGATATTCTGATTTTCAGAACTCTGCATGTCTTATTAATTTCAAGGATATAAGTAAATGTATTTTTAGAGTTTCTATTGAAGTTATTGAATGCTTCCCCTATAATTTTTTTTTTTTTTAATATTCTCGGAAAGTGTAACTAGGAGGTGAGTATTCAGAAAACCTGCTTTTCAAGGAATCTCATTGCATTCTGTAATACTCTACCCTGCCCAGCAGGGACAGCTTGAACAGAAATTACTCTAGACTTTAGGCCAATCTAGGACAACTTAAGCATCCAGTCTATTCAATTCTTTCAAGTGAGATACTCAACAACATATGGGGGTTTTTGTATCTTCTTTAAATGAAAAACTATCCTGTTCTGAGAAAGAGAAAAAACACCCCTCTCCAAAAAGCAGAATGTTTACATGTATTCTACCAAGGAATGTTATTATCATTGTTCTCTTTTTACTTTAACCTGACATATTTTCTAAATAAAAGAAAGATGACAAAATCGAGATTCACAACTGACTTTTCTCCCTTACTAAAATCTGATGTAATGCAATTGCTCATGCAGTTTGTGTTGAAAGTAGATTCTATACTTGTGCCAAAATAAATGGTTCTATGCATTGAAAACATAGATTATAGAATGAGGGGTAGAACAGATTTTCTGGTTAATTTAAAGGCAAAATCTAATTTCTACAGATATGTAGTGCATGCCAATGTGGTTTAAACAAGCCCAGCTGTACACACAAAGCAATCAAATGCTGCTACAGGGACAATGTCTTATTGACAGCTAAAAACTGACCGTAGAAAGAACAGATGTAGCCTAGATAGATCAATATTGAAACAAATAGTAAAATGTCATAATTTCCTTTACTGCTACCTAGAACCAATGCAACAATGCCTTGAAAGAGAATAGCCAACTACAATTTCTTTCCTTTTTATTTTTTCAGTATTGATTTCAGTCAAAAAGGCAGCAGAGGAAGAACAACAATCTATGTTTCTATAAGATGTCAAAAGCTGCTTGTAAGTAAATATTGACTCATGGCAGATGTGTCAGTTTATTGTGAAACACTTTTCCCTTTAATCCCCATAATTCTATAAATCTTCATCTGACATGTTGGTGTGTGCTTTTTTAGGCCAGATGTTTTGCATTTCAGGGAAAGAAAACAACACAAAGCAGAAGCAACCTCAGATCTCATGGTGAGCATTGTAGAAATCCCGTTATTTTTAAAATGAAATATCACTGTCTTATGCTGTGTAATTTTAAAAGGTGACAATTGTCATTACCCTTGAGCTGTAGTAACACACAGACCCTCCTTTCCACCTTGATTACTGTTGTCATTTAATTGAATCTGAATATTTTATGAGCAAGAAATAGTAGGAGCATAGCTTTCTGGACTTAATATGATGCCAGCAGGTGCATAATTTAAAACTAAAGGATCATTCCATAGCTCTTAGGAAAACAGTGTTTACTAAAAACCCCAAATGCACATTGTAAGAGCATGACATAACACAGTAGAAATGGGCAAGGCATCTCCCAAATGAGATTTAAAATGTCACCTCAGCAGATGCAGAACTTGTCAGTCCCAGCACAATTTGTAGGTAAGAAACTACCTAAAAATGTGAAAATCATTCACATATGAAATGAACCACATACTTTCTAACCTACACAGCAGCTTCTTTCTTCTAGTCCTCTGCAGTTCAGACTGGATTTAAATACACAAGCACAAAAATAGAAAAACCAATAGGAAGCCATGTCACTCAGTGTCCACATTCTCCTGTTGCATCAGACTTAAAGTATCCCTGTCAAGAAAGCAATCTTTAGTGAATATGCTTAAGTGGCATATGCTTTAATTATTTCAACAGGGACTAACTATTTCTTTTATAGAGTTTGTGCTGTGTTTCTAGAGATTAGTAGCTTCAGAGAATTAAGTCTACATTTTTGTGCACATAAACTTGACAGTTCATTCCAAATCTAGATATTCCTGAACAGCAAGGGAATATCACCATTTAAATGTAACTTTATAATCTGTTTGATATTTTTGAGAAGAAAGTTACATATACATTCTGGGGGGAGCAAAGTAATATGGAGGCAGATTAATAGTCCCTAGAAGAGAGATAGGAATTAGTGTTCAGTGAGGCAACAGGAATCATTCAAAAGGATTAAAAGATGAATAATACTGAAGATATTATTTTAGTTTACAAGTAGGAAGAAGGTAATTACTAGGTGATAAACAGGTCAATATCTGTTCTCCAGGGTGTTTGAAGGGTATTCTAATTAATGGCTGTGTAACATCACCTCTAAACTGCTTCCTTAACGGAAACATCGGTCTCTCCTACTAAAGGGGAACAGCTTCAGGATTTCAGAGAGCTCATCTCGCTGCCAGCTCCTGTAGATCTCCAATGGCATAGCAACCTGGGGGAGGTGACAGGTAACTGAGCAGGTACAGTGCCAAAGACACCTCAGAACCACAAGTCATGTTTGTTTCCCTTAATTGTTATATGTGGTTATGAGGCATTAACAGTGGAACATGAAGTGCATAAAACCTCACAGATGTAGCTCCATATTTGTGATCATATTTATTTTTCCTGTCTAGACTCCAAAAGATAATTTTATTTTAATCAAGTAGCAGAAATCTGAACTTACTAAGCATAAGCTGTGTTCCCAGTAAATAATTGTTCCTAAGAATAGTTGAACCTACTGGGATTAAAACTTACTTGTTCCAGTTTTACATTGTTAGATCACATATCTTGCTATATCAGTGCAATCCAGAGATTAAATAAATTATGTGACAGAACCAGAGTGCCACTAGCAAACTTTAAAATAATTTTTTAAAATTTCCATTTACTTTTCTGCCTTCAGGATAGGGCCTGACTGGTTGTAATGGATGCAATAGATGTATACATTGCATGTGAAAGGAACTGAGAAATCCTGCCTTTATTCCACTATGCACAGAAAGCTTGGTTTCTATTTTATGTGTGACTTTATGTACACACACACTGATGAGATCAGATGCAGCCACAACTCTCAGAATATTTTCTGATTGCATCCAAAATGTGTACTGACATCCACTGTTCATTGACCTTCTTTCTGTCTTCTTCCAAATAATGTTTTAAATAATTTGTGGGAAGCTCTGCTTCCTTGCTGCTCCATTTTAGATCACAAGATATTTTATAAGAAAAATAAAAATGAAGGAAAAAAGGAAAAAAGAAAGCCTTCAATTTTCAGCATCAATAAGAAATTATTCCTTTTTGTGGTAAAAAAATTATGCTCCTTTTTTGGGTGTTGTTATCCATGTTCAGTTTTCTCAGAAATTTATCTGCTAAATGAATTAAAAGCAAAGATTGTAAAGGCTTATGCAAACATCCTCCTGATGCATGACTCCTACCAAAGTATTTAAGTATCTTGGGCCATATAGATTTTACCTATTCCCAGGACCAGAGCAGACAGAGAACTACAACAGAATATTTTTCATCAGATAATTCAGATTTGTCAAAACTTGCACTTTTCCCCACACATTTACACTTCAAGGTAGGATTTCTGGTCCAAAACAGTGTGGGATGCCTGCTTCAGAATAGATCACTTATTATAATGGTTATGTTTTGTTATTCATGATTATTCTGGGGCCGGAACAGATTTTTGCTGTTACAGATTTTTACTGTCATGCCCTTTATGAGTAATAGCACGTTGTTTTAGCAAAACGATAGGCCAACTCTGTTGACTTAATGGGATAGTTGTGGGTCTTGCTCCAAACCTGCCAAGCTCAACAGAAGAGCAAGAAGCCACGGGTCTGTTTACATCAAGAGAATTACATTTGCATAGTACATGTATTGCTATTGAGCTAATGAGCTCATTTTTTACTCCTCCCATAACCATCTAAACATTACTTCTTACTTATTTACAAATGACCCTACAACATCATTCTCTGCCAGAGAGAAGTGTATTTGTCCTTATTGATGTCAGTGAAGTCAATGGAAGTGAAGATCTCTTTGTACCTTATTAGCTACTGGGCCATGTCTCAACATTTAATATATATCTTCACCAAAAAAACCTGTCTTGGCACAGATAAAATATCTCATTAATTCTGTGCAACCCTGTGCTAACTTATCAAACAATGCAAAAAATTTCCATGTCTACTAATGTTTACAAGTGAGCCACACATTGTCAGAGATTCCTGTGTTTTCCCACTGGAAACTAAACTTGAAGAACAGAATCTTTTGCTTTTCAAAACTTGTTATTTTTCTTAGATAGAATACTGAATTAAGTGCATTTGTATGCCTGTGAAGAAAAGAAGAAATAGCACATTATCTAGAAAAAGCAACAGTAACATAACAGCTTTTCCAAAATTGGCATGGAGTAGGAAGTATTGAAGGTTTTTCTAAAAGCTGAATTTAACAACAATGTTTCAAGTAGATTGGTACATGGATTTCCAGAGTCCCACGGTACAGAATAATGATGTTTTCTGTAAGTAGGATTTTTACCCAAATCTGTATAAGCTCTGAATGTTTGAATGAAGCACAGCAGCAGTGGGGAAACACAACAGGAGGCATATGAAGTCTGACGAATAAAGTCTTGCCTTTGCAGATATGAATTTGAACTACACCTTTTTTTCCCAGTCTGGTGCTGAAGGTAGGCAGCTTTATGTTCTTCCTGGTCAGCTAAGTTAGCTTCTCTCTGCTCATAGCTCCTCCTGTAAACAAAAGTGTCACTCTGTTTGCCACTACTTGCAGAATTATCAGGATCATTTTAGATACTCTTATGTGCTGGCTATTCTTTCTCAGTATTCTTCCTAGTTTTTTCTTTGTTTTTATCTAGAGCTGCTTCATTATTTAACCATTCTACATCACTCTTGTCATAACCTCTGCATATCTTTACTGTTGCTACATTTTTCCTTTCAACATAGCAGACTTACTCCCCAAAACACAAGAGCAAATAGACTGTCGCCCCCACCTTTTCAAACACTTATGCAATTTAAGCACTGAGCAAACTGGCCTGTGAAATGTAGCTAAAGATACATCAAGGTGACTCTTGCACAGGTTTCTCCTTCTGTTTTGCCAAACAAACATCTGGTCTTAAATTTCAGTGTTAAGTGTCTGACTCAGCTGAATTTATGTGATAAGTTTTGTTTTCTCTAAGCCTTGCTCATATATAAACTACAATAATTAATTCATATGACAATAACACTTTAAAACCTTTAATTCAAGTGCTTGGGAGATTTGAGTCCTGGGAAGGCACTTGGGCAAGAAACTGGCTGTCTGAGGTTGTCCCTCAGAAGCTTTCCTCGTTTCTTACAGTCTTTATATAGAGAAATGCCTCTGGGTCCCTGTTGCAGGGGCTGTTTGGATTGATTCATGTTATGGTAGATGTTGGGCAGTAGATGTTATTAGCACTAGGGAAGCATCTTGCCCTGATGCTGGATAAACATAAATTCCTCTGGATAATTTATTCCATTCTCACCGTATTTCTTCTGTTTTATCCACCTTTGCTTTTGAAGGTCACATTTCTTTTGTGACCCTCAAACTGAAAGACTGAAGAGGTTCTGATTTGCTCTGAAGTAATATTTGATTGCTTCTGATATGCTTGCCCTGGCACAAACCACGTTTCCAGTTAACTACCTTGACTTCTGAGAACTGTCTGTCAGAGAATGTGGGACTAGGTGAACAGAGCTGAACCCACTCTTACTGAGCTGGGTTGAGAACTAGAAATAATGCAGCTTGGTGTAGAGCTACGTTATCCTTCTCAGCTACTGCAGCCGTATTGCCATTGGAACTGGAATTGCTGCTTCACAGTGCCATGTAGCCACACCAGCTTACCTAGGTTTTCTACCAGCTTTGTCAAACTAGGGTTTAGTTCATAACCTCAAGAAGAAAATCCAGCTCTATCTTCCCTGTTGTTTTGCATTTTATTTTCTTTTCATATTTTTATAAAAGGCTGCTTAGTGATGTGAGCAGATGCAGTTTAAAAGAAAATGTAACACTCATTCACTTTTTAAACACTCATTTTACCAGGCTTCACCTATCTGCATTTTAAATCTGACCCATAAAACTATTACCATAAAGGCTAACAATAAAATATTTACAAGACAATTATTGAAGGAGCTGTTATTGACTTAGTATTCCATTCTCCTTACCTTTCTGATTTCCAAATAAAATTGTAGTTTTGAATTCAGACAAGGTAGTTACACAAAGAGTTATAGTATTGGACACTTGAACCTTTTTCGTGCCTCAGAGATTGCTTGCTTCTATTTGCCAAATATTCTTTTTTTTTTTTGATAAATTATTAGATGAATAATAGGAGTAAAGTTAAACTTCTAACTTCTTAAGTGAGAGTAAAGAATGAATATCAGAAAACAATTACATATAGATATCAGTGAATAAAACACTTGATTAGTTGATTTTTTTTCTTTGTCTCTCTGATGGTTTCAAACTGAAAGAGAGTAGGGTCAGATTAGGCATTAGGATGAAGTTCTTTACTGTGAAGGTGGTGAAGCACTGGAACAGGTTGCCCAGAGAAGTTGTGGATGCCCCATCCTTAGAAGTGTTCAAGGTGAGGTTGGATGGGGCTGGAACAGGAACAACCTGTTTTAGTGGAAGGTGTGCCTGGTCACGGCAAGGAGGTTGGAACTAGATGACGTTTAAGGTCCCCTCCAACTTAAGGCATTCTATGGTTCTATGATTCTATGATTCTTCTATGTATTCTCCAGGTTTGCCACTTTGGTATGGCCTTCCAGAAAAGAGACAAAATATGGGTGGCCTCTGATGTTCACTGAGACAGTTTTACTACTGACAAAGTCCAGCCTGTATTAGAAAGCTTCTAAGTTGTAAGAAAATATAAAATGTCGAAGGCACAAAGACAATTTGAACAAATTTGGTTTTATGGCTTCACATTTAGCCATTTTATGGCGTCAAATTAGCAAAATAAATTCTTCTAGCCTTTGAAATTATGTAAAACTGATTTAGCATTTTCGCTTAAATTTGAAAGACCAAACATTAACAGATTAATTAGATTAGCTACTAGGAATGAGCAGGTAACTACACGTAACTAAAAGTTTTTCAGATTGCTAAATTTGATTTTGTCATGCTTTGTAGCTTGTTAGCTTTACAACTGCCTATGCACTGGAAATATTTATCAAAATAAATTATTGCATCCTATTTATGATAACTGAGATGTCATTAAAATTGCATGAAAACACATTTCTCATACTTGCTAGTTATTTCTTACTTTCGAAGATGCCATTCTGCATTAAAAAAAAAAAAAGGCTGCTGTGCCTCAATTATAGGGGTTTTTTAAGAGGAAGTGTGGTCATGGATGCTCCTGAGTGGGTTTGTGATCATTAGGTTACTGAGATTTCAGCAGCTGGAGGATTTTTTCAAGCAAAGGAAAAGAACTGTGCTGGAGTATGAAACATTTTTCAAGCATAGAGACAATTTTTAGTGACTAATTATAGCTACAGCTAGGTAGGAAAAAACAGCAGTGTAAAAAAATCCGTGTATGAAGTTAATTTGCAGCTGAAGTTCAATTTGAAAGGGTCTGGTGAATGATCATAAACTTATTAATTCCTCAAAACAATCTAGACAATGGCTTGATTATAGATAAAAGATACATCTTGTAAGGATACTTTGTGTGTAGGTGTCTTATCAAGGGTGAGAATCAAAGTTTATCTGGGATGCTATAAGAAGCCATTAACTACCAGAATTGAAAGGCTTGATTTTAAAAACCTGATGCCATTAAGTGTATCCCTCCCAAGAAGAATTTTGTTTTCTTTCTCTTCAGGTTTTTGAAATTAGGCAGGAGAACAAAATAAATTCTGTGGTGTGCTGGTTTTGGCTGGGTTAGAGTTACTTCTCTTCAGAGCAACTGGTATAGGGCTGAGTTTTGGATTTGTGCTGAACACAAGGTTGATATTTTTGAAAAATAAAGATATTTTTGTTATTGCAGAGCAGGGCTTACACAGCCAAGGCCTTTTCTGAATTAAACTGACCAAAAGGATATTCCATACCCTAAGGCAGCATGCTCAATATATAAATTTGGGGGAAGGAGGGTATGTTTGGAGTGATGGTGTTTGTTTTCCCAAGTAACCATTATACATGATGGAGTCCTGCTTTCCTGGGGACGGCTGAACACCTGCCTGCTCATGGGAAGTGGTGAATGAATTCTTTGTTTTTCTTTGCTTGCATGCATGGCTTTTGTTTTACTATTAAACTGTCTTTATCTCAATCCATGTGTTTTCCAGCTTTTACACTTCTGATTCTCTCCCCAGTCTCGCTGGTGGTGGAGTGAGAAGAGGCTGTGCAGGGCTTGGTGGCTGGCTGGGGTTAAACCACTACATGTAGAAAAAATATTTTTGCTAGATCAATAACTTTGGATAATGGGAACCTCAGTTCGATTTCTTATTCCAAAGTTAGTGCAGGCATGTCAGTCTCTTGGATTCTCAATGAAATACAAGCTGCCTGACAACAATTTCTTTTTTTTTGCTTTCTGAGGCTACATTACTGAAAGGCATTAGTAGTTGAAGTGTGTTTTCCAACATTTATCTTTGAGGTCTGTAGCTCAGACAGTGGAGTGAACGTCCTGCACCCACTGCAATGCTATGGACAAATTAGTTACTCCAAAATGAGGGTCATGTCTGCTGTAGGGTTCAGCAGATCAGCTGAAAGACATAACAGGGCAGAAATAGACTGATTTCAAATGCCACACATTCCAGGCATAAAAATCCCCAGTTTACCTGGAAAGTGGCCTTGATCTATGCTTGGGCTATGCTGTCCTCGCCTTTGTCTTGAACATTTCATCAAATGATGAAAAGGTTTTTAATTCTATTAAAAGATTGTTTACTCACCCTTAGCACTTCGTCCAAAGAGAGGGAGATTTTAGTTCAGTATCATCATGTGCTTAAGGCACTCCTATCCACATAACCCATTCTTGTGAAAGAAATCTCATATTCATAAAGACTGGGTCAGAAAGGAAACAAAACTTTTAACTTTTCTTGATACCGTTTTATCAAAGAAAAAAAAAAAGGAATAAGAAAAACATTCCTTAGCCCTCTGCTAAGTAAGAATGTGGTCTATCAGCTGTTTTCCATCTCTGCCTTTCAAATGGGAGACCTAACCAATTCTCTAGGGAGTTAATACTTAATCCTTTGTGAAAATCAATTATTTGGACAGATAGAGATGGGAATATCAGATTGCACCCAGAGTACTGTACCCAGTTCTAGTTCTCACATTTCAAAAAATTCACAGGCAGACTGGAAAAGGTTCAAAGGAGGTTCAGAAAGATAATCAAAGAACACAGAACCTGTTCTATGAGAAAAGACTGGTGGAATTAGGTCATTTCACCCTGGACATGAAAGAATTCAGGGAGGACCTAAACCCAATTTTCCAGTACTTCCAGTCCAATCTCAAAGAGGACAGTCGTCCTTCAAAAGGAGTTACACAGAGAGGACAAAGAGCAACAGGTACAAGTTGCACCAGGAGAGGTTTCATCTTGATATAAGAAAGAAATTTTTTCCTGTGAAAACAATCGATTACTGGAATGATCTTCCACAACACCATGGTGCGGTCCCCATCATTGGAGGTTTTCAAGTGGGCTTGTTTTCAAGTATCTGGGTGCTAGATAATGTTATCTAGGCTCCCTTTCCTACAAAAGGGATTAGTTGGATCAGTTCGTCTTTTGAGATCACTTCCGACCTGGGCTGTTCTATGTTACATCTTTTAATTCCAAAAAAATTTATATTGATGCTTGATGAGGACTGACTTCTGGGATGAAGAAAAGTATGTTTCCCAAAGAAAATGAAGTTAGATGAAGACTCTCCCATCTTAAGTGAATGCCTGAACTGCAAGATTATTATGCAAAACATGCTCTGCTTCCTTCCCCTCTCTTCAGTGCTGCCTTTCACAACAGAAGTGTTACTCAGCAAGTGGCTGCCAGCATGAAACTTCATGGCAGATTCTCCTCAAACACATTAACCAGTAGCATACATAAGAAAGAGAGCAAGTCATTTCTAGAGGACAGGTCAGATACAGAAATGCTAATTTTTCTCTGTCATCTGTAAGAAAACTAGGTTTCACTTACAATCCGTAAATGCAGACTCAGTATTTTTAGGTCTTACAGTGCCTAAAACTTCTGAGTATAACTCCATCCTTTTTTGGGTCAGGATCTTTATTTCTCTGCAGCTGAATATCCCTGACAATGTGGGATGATATACCTTGTTATCCCACAAATTCTTCTTTTAAAGACAAATACTAAAAATGATAAGGTTTTGAAAAGGGTTATTTATAATGGGCTAAAAAAGAACCACCAACAAACATATGACTTATGCTTGGATACACCACACAGGAAGACTTCTAAAGTGTTCACAACCCTACAGGAGGAACACAATCATGGAAGAAGTTTTCGTAGGAAAAGCAATTTTCCTTCAATAATATTGCTGCTAGAGTAGCATGAAGATTATTAAATTTCTCATCCACAAACTTTGTTAAAGAAAAGAGTAATAACTGGGATAAAATCTCCATTTTTATTCTCATTCCCAATTAAGTACAGCAGGTTTTAATAACTGGATATTTGAGAAGCATTTCAAAGCTAGGTGCGAAATTTTAAATTACTTTTGTATGTATAATACATTTTAGAAAGAAAGGGGCTTATATATTTTACACTCTGTCATGTAATTCCTATTAATTTCAAGGGAAGTTACAAACAAAGTATGCATTATAATGATCACATAGTCCAGAAAGATGACTTGAAAATCTGTGCTCTTTTAAATTTGAAAATAAAATTCATAAATTATCATCCTGAAAAGAAATGAAGCAGTAAAAAACACGGGGAACAGACTAAGAAGTTAAATAAGGGTGCTACAGAAATATTAGTCTGTTTTCATTCTCATACTGTGAGTGTAATGTACTGGAATTATAACTGTATGACTATCTTCTCTACTTGCTTTTCTCATTTTCTATGGTCAACATTATATTGAAATTATTGTAAGGGCAAACACCATTGTACAGTTACAAGTACTTTCAATAGGTAAAGTGTACAGTATTAAGTCTCTACTGTTGCTAAGTAAATGTCATCTTTCCCAAAACCCATCTGCAAATATTGATCAAAAATCTCAAGTTTTCAATGAGCTCCTAAGTCAGAGCGAATTAGTTTATGCAGTTTCAGAACATTTATAGCTCCACTTATAACATCACTATATGTTTTTAGGCTAACTAAGGATGTTGAGTAATTTTTTGTAATTTTCAGAATTGTAGAAGATGGCTACCCGACAGGCTGCAGGAACAAATTACTGGGTGATGAGGTGGTTTGCATTTCCTTGATGGAAAAGGTTTAACAACGGTAATCCATAAGTACTGAGGGAGCTGGCTGAGGTTGTTCTATGGCCACTCTCAACAATCTTCAGTGACTGGGATAGGTGCCTCAGGACTATAAGAAAGCAAATCTTGCTCCTCTCTTTACAGAGAGCAAGAAGAAGATCCAGAGAACTATGAGTTCCTCAGCCTCACGTCAGTCCCTGAGAAGATGAGGGAACAACTAATCCTGGAAACCATTTCCAGGCACATGAAAGACAAGAAAGTGAATGCGAGTAGTCTGCATGAATTCACCATGATGAAGTAATGCTTGACCAACCTGAGAACCTTCTATGATTATATCATTCTCTGAACATCATAGGTTCACATATTAGGAGGCATTGTCAATAATTTTGAAACTTGATTCTGAAGGTAAATATACTTCACATTTCTTTCATTATTATTTCTCCATCTTTCCATTCTCCCTCTACTTTCTAGATCTTTTTAGTCCCAAGGAACAGATATGGCCAAGAATATCTCAGCTTCCATTGTTTGCAATCACCATTTTTCAAAGTGTTTCATTTGTGGGTCCATGCATGCCTTGCCTACGTATCATTTTGTGCAGTGAGCCAAACTGTTGGAGATTCCTCCACTAATTTTCTGTAATCAAAATGACACTGAAGAAAAAAAACCCCAACAACACTGAGGAAATAATCTAGTATTCCTCTCTTCACTTTACTGATCTGTCTGAAAATATGTGATAACAGAGGGCAAGTATCAGGAGCAGAGTGGAGGTGTTATAGGATGTGTCTACTTCCAGTCCTGTATCATTACCTTTCCACCTGATCTGTCACAAACTATAATGTACTTTGTACTAACAGCAAAAATGGGATTTTTGCTCTGCAGGTCCTGAGTGTTGGAAGGTCAGTTTTCTGAGGTTCCCAAAAGCTATCATTCTCTACCTAAAAGAGAATACACTCCTGTAAATCAAAGGTCTGTGTAGTCAAGAATTGTGTTTCCAAGAGGGACCCAGAAAGAACATATTAGAAGTACAGTGTAAGCATGCTTTACCATGAAACTCTCCCAGCCTCCACAACTTTGTTGAAATCTTGGGGTTTTTTCATAATTTTTAGTAAACTTTTGTAGATTTTTATTGCACAAATTTGCTTGCTTTCTGAACACTTTTTACACTTTAACATTAATATTGTTTTGCAGTAGGAGATTTCAAAGTCTAGTTATGAAGATGTGAAAAACTTTTCTTCTGTGAAAAGTTTCGTTCTTTTTGTTTTCAACTTGCCACCTGATATTTTATGCTGTGCAGTTCTTGTAACATTTAACAATCATTACCTATTTCCCCTTTCTGTAACTACTCTGATTTTATAGACTTCTGTTATGACAGTCCCCATTTTTTTTTTTCCTTTCAGGAACATGTTAGTTTGCTTTACCTTTCTGCATCCCTTTGTCCCAGCCCAGGGACAGACTCAAAGCCAGAATGCCTCAGCTCAACGAGGCATCTGCTTGTCTAACCCTTTTTTCATAGGTACCATCTAAGCTTTGGACTTAAATACAACTAGGATGTGCCCTGATACACCACACTTAGGTGCATCATTATAACTGGCAGATTATGATCCATAAAGAAGTTGTAAGCTGTAGTTCAGACATATCTTTTTCTCTTTATAAAAGTAGCTAATGGTATCTCAAAGATAAGGCCTCTGTGGAAATTCTAGTGCAGAGGCTTTTCCCTAGGACACTGAAACCATCAGAGTCTGTAGGGGGTGGGTGGGAGGTGTCTCAACAGCTTTAACTAATGATTGCAGTGGTCACCACAAAAGTAGTTGAAACAACTGGGAGATCAAAAGCTCAGACTGATACAGAAGGCATTCTCAGCAATGTCATGAAGCGCTGCTGCTGGGATAACAGCCAGGATGGAGGTAATAATTCCTGACAGAAAATGGGGGATGAATTCAGTCCAAAGGGCATTCATTCATAATGCAAAAGACTTTAGAGTAAGCAAAAGAAAAGTTTCAGATGTAATGAGCAAGGTGATACCTTCTGAATTCTCATATCATGTGCAATTTTGGAATGTGGACAGAGCCAGACAATAAAAAACCCATATTTTCTGTAATGAAGGAAAGGTATGCATGGAACTGTGCCTATATTTAAGCCTTCAGAGGTGTTAAGGTATTTGCTGACTATTATGAGCTTCAGAAGTTTTGAAATAAAATGGTTTGGTTTGGTTAAATACAGATTTTTGGATTTTGGCTATACATTTGTCTGACAAAAAATTTTGGGCTTCTCTTAGTCTTCTTAGATATGTTGGACTGTCTGATAGAGCGCCTGGAGAGATGAAAGCCTTGCTGTGCAAGTAAAGGTGAAAAATGTATTGTGGAACAAAGTATTAGCTATGAATTTCTTACAATTTAAGTAGAAGTGATGGACAGAGAGTAACTAAAAAAGGGAAAAAGCAAGAAATAAGACAAGTTTCACACAACTGCCAGGTTCAATAGTCAGTGTACTTAGAAACAGTGTCAGAATATACACTGCCTATTCTGAGGTTAGTAACTTGTCTCATGGATCTTTTTGCACAGCACATGACTTTGGCTTTCTAAATAAACTGGATACTGCCTTATCATTACTCTGTTTGTCTAATTTTATATTAATTTTCATAGATATACTTCTAGAAGTAGAATTTCATTGCTTGAAAATATTTCTGGAAACTTAATTATAAGGTGCAGTGGATTTTCATTGAAGGCTTTTTGTTTTTTCTGCGTCTCTGGAAAGCTCAGCCATGTAACATTTGTCTTCTACAAATAACTGCAAGTAGCATGGTAGTACCTAGGTCAAGCTACTGAACTAAAATATTTATGTGTTATAAAACATGCCAAATAACAAAAACCCCTTTACAATAATTTGGATAATATTGCAGACTACTTACATATACTCCATAGTTAGTGAAAAAAATCTAAATTCACTGAATAGAAGTTATATTTTGGTCAATGTTGAGCTGTACTAAATTGGTCATTCTGAGTATATCCCAAGGAGAACCTGAAAGGTCAAAAAAGTCAATGTCTAAAAGTATTTGTTCAGTGTGATGTAACTCTTGGCAAAAAAAAGTTAAGTCACTGATTTCATACCTGCCTGGAAGATGATATTTTTCCTAAGATCAAACTGAAGATTTGCCTCTGATACTTGAAACATGATTGTTTTTGAGAACATATGTCTGCATACATCTGGGACTCTCAGGTTATCTTTTGGCACTAAATCAAAAGTGGGAGCAAGTATTATATATATGAAATCACAGTGAAAAGAAAGGCTGAAAAAAGCTTTGTTGTAACTACCAGGTGTTTGTGCCATATCAGCCTTTGGCTCCTTCTCTAGCAACAGTGAAGAAACCAGTGATCAATATCTTGTCAAAATTGTAACTATACCAAGATATTTTGGATGAATGAGGAATGTTAACTTTTTACTGAGACAGGTGTGGTCAATATAGGTTGTATTTTCCTTGAAAATAAGGTTTGATGATTACGAAACTGAATGTGAAGTTCTGGTGAAGGGCCTAGAATACAGGTCTTATGAGAAGCAGTTGAGGGAACTGGGGTTGTGTAGCCTCGAGGAAAGGAGGCTCACAGGAAACCTATAGTTCTCTACAGCTGTCTGAAAGGAGGCTGCAAGGAGATGGGCGTCTGCTTATTCTCTCTGGTAACAAGGGGCAGGATGAGATTAAATGGTCTCAGTTTGAGCCAGGGAAGATTTCATTTGGATATCAGGAAATATTTCTTCACTGTAAAGCTGGTCAGGCTTTGGAACAGGCTGCCCAGGGAAGTGATGGAGTCATCATCCCTGGAGGTATTTCAAAGACATGTAGATGTGACACTTAGGGACAGGGTTTAGTGCTCGACTTGGCAGTGGTGGGTTTACGGTTGGACTCAATGATTATAAAGATCTCTTCCAACCTAAATGATTCTAAGACTCTTTGATTATTTTTAATGCTGACTCTGTGGGCTACAAAATAAAAATCCATGCATAGCTAATCTAGAACAGGTATAAACATGCAACCTGAATTCTGTTGAATTAGCCAAAATATACAAAACAATATTAATGCAAGTTTTGTCTTTACGAGAAGATATTTTTTATTTTATAATTTTTATATTTTTAATTTTCTTCTGTTACAGTATAAGCAAAGTAATGAATTGTCAGAAGCTAGGATAAATGAGGTAAGGGTTTTTTTCAGTGTGCATTTTTTAAGATTTTGGTATAGTTGTGGACAGGATGAAGGATTAACCTTGGCACTGATCTTCTTGTTATCCTTAGGACACTGGGAACAGGTAAAGGGATTCTCCTTTTCTTTGTTTGAACTTACCAGGATGGATGATGTATGGTGAATGCACACAACCATGGCAATTGCTGCAAAAACCATTTCCCTATATAAAGTAATTTTACCTTATCTTCCACTGTTTTAATGCCAGATGCATAAAAATTATCATCATAAAAAGCCTTCTGCTCTAGAAATGAGAATCCTGCAAGTCCTGAGAATGTTGCAGGTAGAGAAAGGTAGGAGGTGAGGAGGTCAATAAGCATAAAGTTGGAACCCAAGTACCTATAATAGTGCTTTAGCCATAGCTGGAGCATCTCTGCAAATTAACGCCACGTAATATCTTTGGTCCAAAGACTATCTGTAGTGAAATAGAAAAAACTGTCTGGAAATACATTTTTAATGCATCACACCTGCAGAATATTTCTATTTTCTGTTTTATAGGTCAAGCAAATATTATATAAGCATTTTTTAATCTGAAGGAAAACACAATGGATTAACTTTGAAAACTGGCTCTTCTACTACAGGTGCAGAACTGTGATGAAATAAAGGTGTGCTCAGAAGAGCAGTTCTGGAAATACCCTAGAGAACAAATAGATTTTTATCACTACATGTACCTTTTTTAAAAAAAACCAAACTGCCAGAACAAGTTTCACCAAACCCCTTTCTCCCACAACCTCATCTCTAGTGGTGGCCAACAGGGGATGCTAAAGAAACAGAATAGGAATAAAGTAGGATCATTTTCACAGAATATTATTCAATCTGTATGTACTTTAAGGACCTCCTGGGCCTTTAGCTGCATCCAAGTCATTGTGTTTAATAGCTGTTGATACCTCCTATCCTGCATGAATTTTTCTAATTTAGCTAAATTTGTCTAATTCACCTTTAAAACAGCCTGTAGCAAGAAGTTACACGATTTCATTGTGTCATGTGAAAATGGTGTTTATTTTCAAAATATTGCTAATTCCACTGTGTTCTCCTTCTTGCTTTATTGCAATACTGAATAAACATTTTTATTCATTTCAGTTATGCTATTTATTTACTCATAGACGTCTGCACAGTTGCCTACTTCATTTTCTCCTAAATCACTTACACATAGATCTGTTTGCTAAGCTTTTACTTCTGTTAAAGGAGGTAAACAGACTTTTCCTTCCTGTGTATGTTGGCACAGATTTTTTTGCCAGGAAAACCCATTTTCTGAGAAACCCTGAGCTTGATATTCTCTCTAAAATGGAAGAAACCACAAGGTTCAGGACTTTTGCCATTGTTTCCATCTGTAATACACAGTCCGGAAGCAGCTGCTTTTGCAGATTACGCACAAAACATCAGCCAAGTGGACCCTGGTAATGGCAGAGTCATCTCAAATTTCAGTCTACAGTCTGTCTGTAGAACCCATTTTCATGAGATAGTTTAGCTGCTAGTCTAGACTGTTGCTAGTCTAAAAAATTAACATAAAGTCGCAATATCATATTAGTAGCACAATAACAACATAGTCAAGTTCTTTACTGTGCTATACCTTTCACTGAAGCTTTTCCAAGAGCAAAAAATGGCTTCAGATCTTTATTGTACTGAATCATTAAAATACATATAGCAAAACATTCTTTAAACCTATGTAAAGGTTGTATCTTTCAGTTGCCATCCAATCCCGAAATATGCTATTTTTCTCCTATTTTGTCTATCAGGTTGGAAATATAACTGACTGGTTTTAAGAAATATGTCTTTGTCTCTGTTTTTTTTTTTTTGTTAAATTTATTTTATTGTCCTATTCCACTGACTTCCTCTGTGATGTTGAGTATCCCACATGAAAGTATGTCCTTTCATCTTGTGTTTTTCCCAGATGGCTAACACTTCAAAAGAATTCAATTTGGAAACACTTTACTATCTACATATGAAGTACAATTTACATCTAAAAATATAAAATGTGTTTCTTTCTGAAATGTAGAAGATAGGAGTTTTTTTCTAGTTTTGGCCCAATAGGACAGTGTTAACTCTAAATGGGATGGTGTTAACTAGTTCTTGGCTGGTATGGTAGCTTTTTAAAGCACTGTGGTTAGACTTAGAGAAGATGAAACTTGGGACTAGAATCTACCTTCCCAATTTAGAAGTCTAGTTTGTCTGGAATTGGTTCTCAGGGCAGACCTGGCCTTGTGTTTCATGCTGGACTTAAGGTTTCACATTGAAATCTCACTGCGGAAAAACCAAAAACAGGCGTGGTGAGAAGAACCATAAATCGAGGTGTCCTGCTATCAACATGCCAGCAGTCTGCTCCAAACAGCAGAATGGATCCATGGTCCTTCCTGCCCATGACCCTCCTGTCCTGGCCAGCTGAGCTCCTGGCTTCTTTGTGGCTCATCTGGAGGAGGAGAGTGGGGCACATCCTACCTCACTGCACTCACTGTTATTTGGGACTGTGTCTCTTGTGGGTGTTGCACATGAACCTGGAGCCTACTTTGCTCTATGGCCATTACAGAAACATTGTCTACAATGTTAGATGAGAGCTGTTTTACAGTTACCATGACTAGTTCATGAAATGAGTCCAGAGGAGGGCCATCAAAATGATTAGAGTGATGGAGCACCCCTCCTACAAGGAAAGGCTGAGAGAACTGAATTTCTGAAGGGAGCCTGAAGGAAAAATTGAGATACTGTTACAAGAATATGTGGTGACAGGACAAGGGGAAATGGATTCAAGCTAAAAGAAAGATTTAGATTAGATATGAAGAGGAAATTCTTTACTGTGGGGATGGTGAGGCACTGGAACAAGTTGCCCAGAGAAGCTGTGCATGCCCCATCCCTGGAAGTGTTTAAGGCTAAGCTGGATGAAGCTCTGACCAGCCTGGTCTACTGGTAGGTATCCCTGTTCATAGCAGAGGGCTTGGAAGATGATCTTTAAGGTTCCTTCCAATCCAGGCCATTCTAAGTTTCTATGATTCTCTTTCAAGACCTTTAGTAAGGTTGTGGAGCTTGGGCAGGAGGCATAAGTAGCACTACCCAAACTCATCATTTTCAGAGCATGCACAAGAAAACATATTTAAAGGGGTAAGAAAATTTTAAAGATATGACTGAAGCTCAATAAATTTACAAAACTCAGTGCTGAAAAGGTCTGTAAAGCAGGCAGACTAGAAAAGCCATCTGTGACACCATTAAGTTTTGGTGCTCACCTTGCAGATAAAGGAGGACTTTGGCAGACTAAACCTCATAAGGAAGGTTGTTTATACAATGTCACACTTTTCCAATAAAGTCAACCACAAAATGGAACTGTAGAATAAATCAAGTAACACTATAAATTTAACTAGGCAACTGCTTTCCTGTTGACTCTTGCAAGCCTCTGTCTGGATAATTAATGGTTATACAACCAATGCAATTAAAGATAAAAAAAAAATTACTAAAATTTTCAAAACAAATTTTTAACCAGTGTTCAAATAACTCCCACTCTTGGATCATTATTGGTATTAGATAGCTTAAAACATGTAATGCCAGTAAAATTCTGAGAGATCAATTGCTCTACAAGAAAACATAAGCACTACATGGAGAATGTCCTGTCCTCTCTCAGCTGCTTTGCTTCAGAAATAATGTTCCTTTGAAAGAAGTTTTAAACTTTGGTGGTGGATTATCCTGTGAGTTTGGGCCAACACAGCAACAGTCATTTATGAAGGCTTTGGAGACTTGGTAAAATTAATACCAGATATTTTAATAAGGGACATATAATAGAAGTAGAAGATGATTTTTTTCTTCCCTTTGGATAAAATCTCTGCCATTGTAGTGATGTAAGTAAAGTTTTGAGAGTAAAAATAGTGAAAGACCCTTTTAATAAATGCACTTCTTTGCACATTAAATTCTTTAATATGTATAAAAAGTGATTATTTTTTTCTGTATTTTGAATACTTCCAGTTCAAAGGCTAGTTAAAAAGGAACTTATTATAGAAAAAATCTTCATTCTTCAGTCTGTTTTTCTATATTTAATAAACACTGATAAAGGCTCAATAAAAAAGAGCTTAATCAAAAGCTTGCAATAGGGAAGACATATTCTCCTAAAACACAAAAGCACAGTATAACCTAAAAAAGCTGCAGTTAATCAAGTGTATAATATGAGGAAAATAATCTGTACTCAGGCAGCAACATAAATTTACAGTGTTTACTTCTTGATGATGTTGTAGAATAAGTAAAAAGAAGGCCAGACATTCAGTGTTATATCTGAATTTTAGCTGATCCCAAATTTACTTTTCCTTTAGATTTGAAGGCCTGAAAGTCATTTTAGTCTAAGTGATATTTGTTGTTATCACTAAACAAATCAGATTTGATTTTCTTGTTACAAATACAAACTAATCTCTCTCACAGGGTTTTCTGTAAATTAAAGAATGAAGATATGTTTAAAGCTCTTGGGCCAAACTACAGGAATTTTAAACAGGAAAACACAAACTACCTTGTGAGTCTTCCAGGTTGCTTCTTTATGCTTTCACTATTTTTAAATAAGGGTTTGAACTTGTCACTGTTCATTCTGTTAATAACAGACTAATATTCCTTACATATTTTTAGAGAGAAAACATAATTCACATACAATCAGATAAGAGAATTTTCACTAACTTATTCAAGAAGTCATGTGTAATGTTCTTGAAATGAATTGCCCACACAAAGTTTTTCTATTAAAAGAAACCTCTGGGAACTTAGGTTGTTGAAACCTTCTGTATTATGATCAGTAATACCTTGCCTAAAAAGTGTTGCAATTTAACTTTGAGATAGTTAATTTAATTTCCAAAGTGTCTCTAGGAAAGAGTTTCTTCCAATTATCTAAAAGACAAAAATTGTAAATAAAGTACTGAGGGAGATGTTTCACTGAGAAGAGTTTGGCTTTGAATCATCTCTGCACTTCATTATCCTCCAATCAAGCAATCAAATTTCTTCACCTCTGGAATTCACATTCTGCTGATTATCATTTATATACTTTAATTGGTTACACTGTAATTTCTGGCTAGACCCTTATGAACAAAAGGATTGTTACTGATGGCTCATTCACAGTTTTAGTCCCCTTTTTGTAGTTGGCTAACAGATTCCCTGCAGATTTCTCTATCATCACCTGCACAGCTCTCCCACTGGCTATAAAATACTGCAGCAGCTTGTAGGTAATTGATCAGACAAGTGAACTATAAAATATTCATTTTCTACTTCAACAGCTAGATAAATCTCTTGGGAAGTGGATGAAAATATTGCTTATGCACATCAGGGTTGGTATAGTAATAGCAAGGTTGCTGATAAGCAGGGGTCTGCTACAGAGTTAATGCTTAATTCTGTTCCATGCCAGAGGTGAGGAAGTGTGCGGTCTCCCTTTGCCTGCAGCTAGGAGTCTCATTACACATAAAACCCCAGGCGTCAACACCAGTGCACCAGCCATGGTGCTTCAGGAATGGCGCTTCCTGTTTTAATTTATCAGGTTCATCCCGGTGTAATATGCCAAGGAACAAATTAACACTTAGTTACTGTAACCAACATACTAAAACCCAAAATATTAATGAACTGGAGAGCAAGAGTGAAAAGGGACTGACAGAAGAGGGAGAGGAGAAACAAAACCTGCTTTTTACTTTTTCTATTAACAGTAATTTTTACAGTCTCACTTTATGGGTTGGGTTTTTTTTTGCACCAAGTTTTCAATAATCTGTCAAAGTGCTTTAATCAAAAGCATTCAAAAGCGACTGCATACAGACTTGAGAGGAACAGCAGAAGATAATGAATTATTTTCATCTTTATCTTGCTGGGTTGCCATAGTAAGAGAATCTGAAGGGAATTAGCAATAGCTTTGTTTCTGACTTGTACTAAATGTGTATTAGACAACATTCCTCAAGCCCAGACTATACTAATCAGAAAATGCATGCAGTCCCTCCACCTGCTTTCTTCTCATGCAAGAAGGAGAAATCTAAGATTTAAATGTTGGAATATTAACAGCAGATTTTAATCCCAGTGGGTTTTTTTTTTTGAAGCAGCTGAGAACATATGTTAGTTTTCCATGTCCTTGGATTGTGGTGTCAGTTATCTTAAGATGAGACATTTGAACTAAAAAATAATCAATGGTATGCATGCCACAGCAGTTGTGACCACTTGGGGAAGAGAAATGAAACACTACAAATTTGCAGTAGAAAAGCAAGTGTATTATAGGTGCTGCAGCATCTAATCTAGAGATGCTGACAAGTAAATCAACCTTTCTTGGATCAGAATAGTCACTTGTTTTAAGAACAGAAGGTAGGTCCATGCTGCTTTCTGTGTCAGCTAACCTCTGATGATTTAAATTCAGTGCCAGAGAAGATGATAGTAATAAATCAGTCAATCAGAAAATTTGGAGAGCCCCCTAACACTGGACAGCATTATGCAAGCATACTTTTTCCCCAATTATCCTAGTAAACAGCTTTGTTCACACATAATCATTGTTTTGAGGTGAACCACCCCCAGGCTGGAATCAGCTCCATTAAAAATGCATGCCATGGCATTCAAGGACTCTCTCAGGTATTGTCTAGTTCCTTGACAACCCAAATATTCTGAAATGCATTCCATCACACCCACAGACAGAGCAGGCTCTGCATCTTCTCACATTTTTTTGCATGTTTTCTATATTGTTTGATGCAACTAAAGCAAATAACTTCCTTCATATACATTCTGAAAAACATATTCTGGTTGTATCCTAGGTGCAGAGTGCTGTATCTCATGTTTATTTCTGAAAAAGACTGGTGGAGATGAGAGTACCTATTTAAAATGAGAAAATTATTCAAAACAAAGAAACATTAGAAAGCATTACAAAGCAAAGAAACACAAATGAAAACAAATACTGGAAGTAGCACACAGTAGTCCCCTCTGTAGTCCTTGATACAATAAATCATGCTACTTAACACCTCCTACATTTTCATTCAGTGAAAAAGATAATTAAAAATTAAATAATGAACTGATAATGAAGTATCTAATAACTGTGTGCAACCTTTGCTCTTTGAATGCCATTTGTGATGATGACAATGTGTTTAAAGGAAAACAGATGGATCAGAAAGCCTTTTCCATCTAGGATTTCAATGATATTATTTCCTCTAATTCCTCTAATATGCATTTAAAGTAAAACAACTCCCCTTCCCTTCCCTTCCCTTCCCTTCCCTTCCCTTCCCTGTCCTCAAAAATAGCTTTTGTCACTAGTTTGATAAGAGTTGGTAGGAAAAGCCTTCACCCACTTTTTTTTCCCCTCTGAAAATATTGTGTTATCCAGTTCTGTCCTTGCTTTCCCCTCCAAGTTTCTATTCATACTTCACTGAGCTCTAAAAATTTTGTTTTGGTAGGTTCCTATATAACTCTTTATTATGAGCCACTCATCCCTGGAAATATGAATGCCTTTTTTTTCCGAGTCCATCTTTACATGATTTTATCATTTCCTTTTTAAATCCAGCTAGCTATTGAAACCAGTACCAGACTAGATAAGTACATACCGTGTTTTACAGATTTCACCCACTAATAAAGCCCTGTGCCTTCCATGAAGTTTAGTGAAGGACCAGCTCTCCTTTATGGGTCAGAGCTGCTTGGAACATTCAAGCACTACTGAGCCTTAATCACCCTGAGTACTTTTCAATCACCTTTATGTCGAGATCATCTCTCTTTTTCTATCTATATGACACAGAAAATGTATTTAATAAATACTATGTTGCTGAGAAGCATGAAGAGGACACTGATCTATGTGCCTGTGGAGAAGTTACTAGAGGGGAGATGCCCAAATGGTTGTTACTGTCCCTCAAGCTTGGAGCATTTTGCAGAGCACTGTTGGTGGGTTGAAAGAGATTTGAAAGTGAAGAAAAAGACAAAGAGGGGCTCTAATATAAATAGAAATATCTACAGAATAAAACAGGAGGGACATCAGGAGTAGAGTTAAGGAAGAGAAGAGAAAGGGAAAGAAGAAGTGGAAACAAACACAAGGAAAGGCATTGGTAAGAGAATGCAGTTTTCTTTCCTCTTTCTTTGCCCTGGAATTGCAGATTTCATTGACATTTTGATGACTTCCTTTACCATAAGGGTTACATTAAAATAAAATATTTTTTAAGAGAAAGTCACCTGATCATAATCACACTATGGTTTCTTGCTTTTAAGTCACTGTACTCTCCCAGGTGTTTCTGCTTCTTTTTATTAAAGAAATTCTTCATGCACCTATGAATCTGCTCCAAAACAGTATTGTCCCAGTCTGAACACCTTGGTACTTACAGCATCCCAAGTTCAAAAAGGTCTAGAATTTAAGCACAGTACTTCAAGTAGGTATTTTAACAATGTATTGGGTTTGCATGGCAAGGTTTTGATAGTGGAAGAGGTGCAGAGTGGCTTCTGTGACACCAGCAGCTGCCACCACGTAGGCAGAAACAGCCTCTGAGACAGACCCGCCGCTGGCCAAAGCAGAGCCAAGAATTAATGGTGGTAGTACCTCTGTGATAACATATTTAAGAAAGGGTAAAAATCACTGTGCAGCACCTGTGAGAGAGGAGTGAGAATATGTGAGAGAAACAGCCCTGCAGACACCAATGTCTGCAGGGAGTGGAGAAGCTGGGGAAGGAAATGCTCCAGATGCTGGAGCTGGGAAGAAGGGAGGGGTAAGGGGGAGGTGATTTTATTTCTCACTATTCTAGTCTATTACAATTAATTGTCCACAAATTAAACTATTTTTCCCCAAGTAAAACCTATTTTGCCCAAGATGGTAATTGGTAAGTGATTTCTCTGTCCTTATCTCAATCCATGAGCTTTTCACTGTATTTTCTCCACCTGTTCTGCTAAGAATACAGAAGGATAAGAGGGGCTTCTTGGGAACTTTGTACCGGTCAAGGTCAACTCACCACAAACAGGCATCCAGGGACAAGGCTTGTTCCATAGTTTAAGGTGTAAGAAATTACAGATGGATTTTTTTTTAAAGGGAGGTATATAAAATGGTGATAATTCTACATAAAAGAAACCATCTGAAAAAAAATAGATTTGTTTCCATATAACCCTTCTATTCTGGGTATTCCAGATGCAGACCTGTCACTTCCCAGGAAATGCCCTAGCTCCCAAGCCATATTCTCTAGTGGCTGTAATAGGAGGAACAGCCTTGGTGGAAGGAGGCGTTGCAGTGCTTAGGGCTTGAAAATGTCAGAGATAGGTACTCTGATCCTTGTCTTAAACAATGCATTCTGTATCCTAAATTTTATAGTGGCTGAAGAGAATAATGTAATTTCAGGAATAGGCAACTTTGTGTGCAATAAAGATTTTGTCCCAGTGGAAGAAAAGCTGTGTCTCCTGCTTAACAAGTGAGTGCTCTAGCTTTAGGCCATTATAGAAGATGACCTTCATGTCCCAGGTCCCATGTGTTGAAGAAAACACAGAAATAGAAGTTACATTCCCTCTCTCCAATTAAATGTTATACTTTTCTGTGTGCAACTAATGGTGAGGCTAAGACCGTTTTCTGTAGGGTATTACATACAGCAACAGTCAAAAATTTTACAACAATATTTCAATTGGAAATAATACTAAAACCTCACAAATAACATATACAAATTTAGTACACCTCATACACATGTGCAAGCAGAAGAAAGCTCTCAATGTTTGAATAGACTTCTACTGCTTTTCGTTTTGCCTGAATGCATATCTGACTGAACTTGGCCATTTTTAGGCTCTTTATGCTATGACTATTTTTCCTTTAACCTCTGTAGTTTTTCCAAGCATTAACAATCATCTTTATATAATTCATTTAGAAGCTGATAAACCCTTTCTTTTTGTTGTACAAATTTGATGTGTCAGTTTTCCCTTTGGTGCCGAAATGCAGGTCTTTATGCAAGATAGTTCTTTTGTTCATTTAATAATCTACCTGCTTTTCCATAAAGAACTCTACCCCACTTTCAACATCAATATTTCAAAAGTTCTTTTCACCTTTTTACTTTCTATTGTCCAGTTCTGGTTGGCTATCAGAGGTTTAACTGAATAGCTATAGTCAATGCCTTTGCAGTCAAAAAGTTCAATTAATCTAGTTGCTGTCATGAATCTAGATAATTTACAAAGATTCCTCTTCCCAGTTCATTCACTTCGTTTTCAGCACAACTCTCCCAGGTACCATGTACATATACCAGCTATGATTTGCTGGAATATCACATTTCCAGCAGGTTTTGTAATAAAGAAGCAAAGACAGAGGACAGTATATATGGACCAGATTAAAATACTTACATTATTTTAGATTTGTTACATTTCCTTGTTTGGGTTTTATTACATCATCTTATTACAACAATTCAAAGCTGAAACAATATTTTCTGTTTATTTTCACAATATTGTTTTTCTTAGCCCAGCCTTTGCTACAGAGAACAAGAACTGGACTGCAGCCCCCTATTTAAAGGTCCTTTTCAAGCAGCTGAGACAATTTTGTAAATTTCAGTGTAAACAGCATAGTTGGAGACCAAGAGGAGATGGCTTAACAAGAAACAATCTGGAGTACAATGGAGAGAAAAAGAAAGCATTCCACAGGAAGTGGAAAATAAGTTACTCCTTCTATTATCAAGAAAAGACAAATGAAAAAAAAATGCTCACCCAGACAACTGTGGTTTGTAAGGATATTGGAATCATACTTTTTCCTAGAACCATTCTTCAGTGGTAAAGTTAACTTTAACACTATACCTGACTTAGTGAATTTGCTGGAGGGAATTGTTGGAAAGGAGATTGCTTCCTGCACTAACCGTTGTAATTCGATTCAGTTAAGTATTTCAGTACAATGTTTATTTATTCCACTCTCACTTCTAGATGTTCCTCCTCATCTCCTAATTTTTTCTTCTCTTTTGAAAACATTTATGGACTTTGCTCTGGTGTTTGCCAAAAACATCCTCCAATAAGTCAGGATTAATTTACTGGTTTGCATGTAGATACTTGGGAATCGTACGGCCAACTGTTCATGTTTGGAATGCATCACACACACTCCACTGTCTGATCGCCTAACTGAATACAATGAATCCATGCCCAAAGCTGTGTTTTCACATTAATAAAACAACAACTATGATATTGCTGTTTTGGAAAAGTATATCTACACTAACAACTATCAGAAATACAGATTCAGTACAAGGTTGTTAAACAATAATTCAAAAGTGATTTAGAAATAGCTTGAGGGGCATCTTAAATCCCGTGTGTCTGAGATTGAAGCATAATACACAGAAACATATAGAAAACACAGCAAACATTCTACATGTGAACATAACACCTTCAATTTAGTTCTACCATATTTTTATACATTTTGAAACAGAAATCCCACAGTTTAAAACCCATAATTATGAAATTAGAACATTAAATAAATGCTTTTATTACTGATAAAAATTAAAACCCCATGAATGGCAAATCGGATTAAGATAAAATATAATTCAGCCTAAAGAAGCAACAGTCTAATTTTCAGTGGCCATTTCATACAAACCCAAAGAGTAAAAAGATAATTCAAATGAATATTTTTCTATTTGTCTATCATATGTTTCTCCTTTTAGAATTATTACAGTTATTATGTTACTATTTAAATATTTTTATCTATTCCTCTTTGCTAGTGCTACAGTAATAACTAAGGACCTTTGTCTATAAAAAGGACACAGAATGTCTAGATATATACTTACCCAGTAAACATCTCACAAAGCCATCTATTTAAAGTTCAAGTCTTCCTAGATCTTTTGCTATTCACTCAAAATTAATTGATCTGTTCAGAGCACAATTAACTGTCTTTTCAGAACTGTTGTTCCCTTTTTTACCAACTGTTCTGCAGAAGGCAGCTTATGCACAGTATAAGAAGAGCATTTGAAAAGAGCCAACAGCAACTTGTGTTACAATAAGGCATTGAGAAAAGGCTTGTTGCTCAGTGAAGAATAGTCATGTGAAGTGAAAGATTTCAGAGAGCCTAGAGAAAAGAGAAAGAATTACCTTCTATGTATTTTACAGAGATCTTAAATGGAAACCAATATAAATTATTGCCTTTTTCTTCTTTCCACTGTTAGAAGAGGGGGGAAAATGTTACCTTAAATTTTAACTGTGTAAATCTCAAAAAATGTTCATCATCTTGGGCTTGCTATATATACAAAAACTCTAAGAATGAGCATATGTCTTCTTTCCAAATGAGATTAACAATTTTCTTTGGATTTTTTTTATGGTACCTGTGTTAACAAAACTTTGTAGCAGTCCCAGTATATTCCAAAGTCCTACGGATGTATGCCATTAGAAGCAGAGAATTTTATGTCTCGTTGCCCTGAGATGGGACAAGTGTAAATGTAAGGACAGATCTTCTACCAGTTAGATAAAACCCCCAAACCAGTCCTCCTATGAAAGCATTGCATACATGTGCCTGGAATATCTGTTCCAATAATAATTCAGTTCACTCAGCCCTGAGAAGAAATGTTAATGATGAATGTTTCTTAATTTAGCCAGTCCATCTCTCTAGTTAAATTTCTCTTTTCCTTCATAGTAAGAATGCAGTATGACAAAATATCCACAGCAGGTAAATTGGAAATGGTGCCTGATAGGAGTTAAAAGACCCCAAAAACGCTGGTGGAAAAAACCTTCATGTCCATAAAGAAAAGGGAAAGGAGCATGTTTATAGGGCAACTGACAGACTATCTAGAAGAAAATATTATTTATTATCAAATAACAACCGTCTTACATTAGATTTTGTTTTTATTATTAAAGTACTCTTCCCAGCATGTGTTAGTGGCAGCACTAGGATCCATTTGATCTGTCATTACCAAGAAGAAAATATGTTTGCCAGTATTCCTTATCCTGGTCTTCTGCAAGCCTTGCACATACAAAAATTATGGTGTGAGGTGGAGTAGGGTGATCCAAACTCTTCAAAAATTCCATTTATGGGATCATGAAGAGAAAAAGGTGGTTTTCTTTCGAAAATCCAAGATGATAATACCTTGAATGGCTTCCTGACTTCACCTTGGTGGTTATAAATCCTTGCCTTGTAAAATCAGGATAATCCATTTTCTGAAGGATACTTTTGCTGTTGTTTTGGCTTTTCGGGGGTGTCAGGGCAGTGGCGTGGTTGGTTTTTTGGGTGGAATGACTTTTTTACTTGGTTTTGTTGCTTTCTTTTAATAGGTATTGACACTGTACTATTAACTAATACATTCAGAGAATAGAGCATAGAAAAGACAATATGCAAATACAGGTAGGCAACATAATAATTCACTGAGACTACAGTTGATTCCTCCTTGTACAGTTCCTCCCATATGGAAGGAACAGAATTCTCTGATGTTGAGCCTTTTAACGCCAGCCTTTGTTTAAGTACCATTAATTGTGGCCCTTTAATCTTTTTAGTTTCATCTGCTTCTGGTGCAGAGTTCCTCCTGTTTCTGTCCTTGTTTTCCTTGGTTTCTGAGATAACTCTAGATGTTCAAGACCTTGCCTTGGTTAAAATGTTTTTCCTTTCTGTACCTGCCTCAGGTCTTGATTCCAGCACCTTCGTGCAGGTACTCAGAAATTGCAGCCCTGTCAGCACAGGCTGCTTACTTACTGAAGTGCCAAGAAGTCTCAAATAAAGCAGGACCCCAGTGTGCTGGACAGTGCCCATAGTGAATGACAGCCCCGGTCTCAAAGATGTTCTTCCTCTGTGTCGTAGGAGAAAAAGCAAGTGATAAACCAAATGAGACAGAATGAAAGTGAAGGCCAGATAACACACAGGTAATGAAGACTCCCATTCCTTTTGTCCTGCTGAAGTAACTGTTCTTGGTAATAGGAATTGTATTTTATTCTCTGCAACTAAACTGAGTCTTTAGGAAATGAATACTCCTGACTAAGATGATCTAATTAAAAACATCATGTGGGAGATATTGAAAAAAATATTTCTGGAAGACCTGTAGCTTCTAGGATGGACAAGACAGTATCATTAGTCCAGTACATCCTAGAATGCTAATGTCTAGCAAGCACCAAAAATAAGGCTTCAAAAAAATTAACATGCCTCTTCTCTTTGAATAGACTTTCTGATGATATTATATTACTCTGAAATAAATACAGCAGGAGTTCCTGTTTTTATAATGAATAACACAAAGAGTTACGTTTAAATTAGACAAAATAAGTGAAATCAGATTCAGGCTTCAGGCATCTCAGCAGAAATCTCAGGCATCCAAATAGAAATCTAAGGCTGAAAATTGTGGAAAACACTCTATTGTTTCTTAACCTCATATAACCCCACTAGTGCCAGGGAAGACTTATAAGTGGTTTTATTGAATGTTTTTGAAGTTACACACATGTATAACAATGCATAAAATTAAATATTAGGAAACTAATAATTTAACCTTTTTGAATTTTATTAATGTTATCTACAGTCTGAAAAGTTCTTAGTTTAGTAAAATTCTGGGAAATAAATATTTTTGTTTATATTCTCACTACCTCTTTAAAGGAAAGCTACTATTAGCTGTTAATAATAAATTATGAGTTTTCTTCCCTGACAACATTAGTTTTTTCAGGGAAAATACACACCCTTTGGGATTCAGACATTTTTTCTGGTAATGAACCACTTTCTCCCTGCAACATTTCAACCTTCTCATTGTAAAATCTGACTCCTATTAGAACCACCTTTTTTAGCTCTGCAGATTCTTCTTCTCCAATTAAGGCTTCCTGTTGAGTAGACCAGATTCCTTCAGGAGGGAAATGTTAAAAGTCAGTGAATTATGGAATATCATAAAGCACACAAAAGCCTAAAAATTGTTCCTAACGGCTAATAAATTAAAATACTTTCTTGCATAATAATTGGTTGTGATTTTAGTTGAATACTCTGTAAAGTAATACCAAAATATACTGCTCCTTATCATTATGAAAGGTGGTGAGCAGCAATGAAGGAAGAGAAATGCAAAGAAGAATTTAGAGTAGGGAAGAAAAAGGAAATTAAAATTTAGCTTGGAGAAATCCAGTATAATACAACCACAGGAAGATAATTCAAACATATAGATAGTCAATAGAGAAGAGATTTTAGCAGGCAGGCATGATGGAAGAGATTTAGAGATCAGATGGATCATAGATTAGCTATGACATTGCAATGTAGTATGAAAAAACCCCAAATATATTAATCAATTTTTGTCAGCAAAGGCATTGGGCTGTAGAACAGCAGAATAATGTGTCTGTTGGCTTGATCCTGTCACACATGAGTCTTGCAGACGGTTTCTGCGACAGAACAATCAACCTCCCTAAGGGCCTAATTCACATAAAATTCTCTGAAAACAATGGGTCCATACAATGAATTTTGATATCTGTGAATGACATTTTATACTGTTACAGGCCATTTGTTAGCAGCAAGGTATTATATGATGCACCTAAGATGAGAATAAACTCCCTTCCGGAATTACAGAGGCACTAAGAATGGTTGTATATTGTATGATTAAATAATATAACAGAGAAGACAGTCAAGAGAAAAAGAATAAATTTATGGTTATAAAGAGGAAAAATAGGATTAAATTCTGACTGCAAAGTACATTCAGTGGTGGAACAATCTCCTTACAAGGAGAGTTTGAGGCCGAGGCACACTGAAACTTTGAATTAGCAAACTGGAAAACTCATTAGGGAAAAATGACTGCAAACTGGCGGGCAGGTGGTCTTGTCTTAGCTTCACCACCACTTCAAGGTGGTCTTGTCTACAGCTTCACTGTATTCACGAATACAGTGTTCTGAAGCTCCTTCCTCGTTGTGCCAGCAATGCTCTTAAGTGTTGTTCCAATGGCAAGCAGGGATGCACCTGGGGCTATCACGTGCAAATACATCCTTCTGTGACAGCCAAACCTGCACCTGTCACAATCTGCTGAAGCTGCAAAGTGCAGCTCCTGGTGCAAACTTGCAATGCCATGAATGCAACTGCAGCAGGAAATCATTAGTGAGACTTTGCTTTGAAACAACAGAGTGAAATACCTGAAGGAAAAGCTTTCAACTTTGTTTATTTTTCCCCTTTAAAGTGAAATGTGTGAGCTAACTGAAGACACATCTGTGACAGCCTTAGGTAAGAGGGGCCCTGCACAGTGAGGAAAGTAGGTAGTGAAAAAACACAGCTTCACTAAGACAACTGTATTTTGCCAATATTTACCTCCTCAAAATAGCTATGAATTTCTGAAATTCTTTTATTTTCTGTTGATGCATTTAAAAGAGCCAACTATGATAGTACTTTTTACTGAAGACTGCAAAACAAGCTCAGTTTAGTAATATTCTGGAAATGGCAGCACATCCAATTTTCCTTTAGTTTACTCCACTGAGAATCTAAAGTTACACTTGAATAGAACAGACCCATGCAGTTGGATTTAGTATCTTCAGGGTATTAGTAGCTTGGACTAGGTTCAAACTTCTGACCTGGAGGAATAAACTTCTGTAGACACCTTATTAACAGAGGGGGTTTGGATTTTTAGGATAGGATATCAGACTCTGCCTCAGGAGACATGGGAGCTATTTCTATCTGAGCAGCTGAATTGATGTGTGACTCTGGGAGTAATGGTGAGAAATGCACACATTTAACAAGCAGCTCGTTTCTTTCTGCAGTTCAAATGATAAACACTTTTTATCAAGAAAAAAAACTTCAGTCTTTTATACATGCTTTCTTACACTCTCAAGATATTTATACACTCTTTCTTACACTCTCAAAATATATATCTATTGAAATATCTTCAACTATAATTTAAATTAGAACTTAACACTTTTAACACATTTTGACTTTGATTTGAATATTTTCCTGTACTTGAAAAATTATTTTGTTAATTGTTTTGATTATTGTTTAGAACTAAGACATCTAGATGACGTGTGCATAGCTGGGGTGACAACACACTCTCCCACCTTGACGTGAAGGCAACTACCCCAGCTAGCCCAGCCCAGATGTGCTCAGGTCAGATCAGCTCGTTGTGTGCAGGAAGATGAATGAAGTCCCTCAGGATGCCAAGGCAGCAGTGAGGTTGGCAGTATCAATTAGCAAGGGCAAGTCCTCCTTGCTGGAGGATGCCAGATTTGGTCCTCTCTGCTCTTCCATTAAAGAGAGTTTTACCAGAGAAACCTTTTACAGCAGCGTCAGTCCAACCTTCAAAATAGAAACAGAAGCCTTGTTTTCTAGTGAAGAGTAGGGGACAACTTGAGGATTTTTTTAACCACCTGTGCAATTGCTGTCACCAATTGGTAATCTTATTGTGGAAGTCAAACTACAGTTTTAGTTAGGCTACGTAAACATTTCAGGAAAGCACATGAATACCAAATCTTTTAAAGACAATTGTACAGCCTCCTTTCCAGAAGTGTTTGGGTTTTTTACACTCAGGATAATAAAAGTGCTAATGATTTCTCACTTTCTGCACAAAATTAAATGCTTAATAAGCTGAACAACTTTCAGCTAAATTTCTCTAATTACCAACTTCAGTTTATTTTTTATTTGCTAGTCTCCCTGTGGAAAATGGTACACAGGATTTCTAACATTGCAATAAAACACTGGAAAATCTGCTTCCCTGTACTGTTTTTCATGGACTTGCTGATAATTACTTCTTTTTTTTTTTTTTTTTTTTATGATTATGAAACACATATTCCAGAAAAGTAACAACATAAATATAGAGGTATTTTAATGGTGATTTTACGTGTCTCATATCTCTTATCTCCCAGGCTCATATCTTCCAGGACATGTGGAATAGTATTCCAGGCTGTCAAAAAAGTGTGTGAAATCTACAGGACTAGGACCATTAAATGTCAGTTTTTAAAATAAATATCAAGAAATTAACTCAAGCAGCGTCTGCATCAGAAAGATGTTTTCTGGTAAAAAGGTTTTGGTTTAATCTCAAAAGAAATGGCACATGCTACAGGAAAAAAAAAAAAGCAGGAAAAAAGTTAAAAAGAATCTTTCCAAAATAGCTATTTTTGGAAAAAAAATAAAGAAATACCTAAAGGTAGGAGGAATAGACTGTTGCAATGACCACTTCATGCATACACTGAATAGAGACAAGGCCTTTCTACCAGAATCTTTACACACAGCTGTAATTGAGAAAATATTCCAGTTGGTGACTGACAATCAAGACTGACTACTAAAAAGAATCTGATGATTCTTGGCTATTTGGATTCCAATTATTATGGCAATAAAATGGGTTAACAAAATCTGAAATAAAACAGTACTATGAAAGTTATCTTAGAGAAATAACATGATAGAGATACAATAGAAAATCATGACTGAGAAATACTGCATGATTACTTTGAAATCTAGAAGTAAGGAAAAAAATTCATGATACTAATTAAAGTTCTCATTAGAATCCCATTATAGGAAATAAGAGAAAAAAGCCTCTTTATTTCTCCAGAGACAGCTTTAGCAATATAAAATGAAGAAAAAAGGCTTAGTACCAAATCATTTGTGCCTCTTTCCCTTTCAAGCACATGCACAATGAATTGGATTGCATTTTATATGGTAAAAGGACATTAGCTAAATCACAGCAAATGCTTAACTATTCATAGTTTTCAACAAAGCAGAGAGCTGGTGGGTATGAGCATATGCATTTCTGTGTTAGTGGAGAAGACTTTGTAATCTTCTGTGCACTAGATAGAATGTTTATATTGAACATTTGAAAGTGATAATTAGAGATAAACTTTCAGATTATAATTTCTTCTGAGTACAGTACTTTAGGTGAGAGATCACAGATCCTCTTCACATACTATATGTGCTTTTCAATGCTTGATAAAAAACCTTTCTGTCCTCCAACTTTGAGGAATCATTAACTGATAAGGGCAGCATGTTTGCTTCACTGTTTAGAAAATAGAACATTGCATAGAAATATTTACAAAATTGCAGGCAGAACAATGGTGGTTTTTGATCCAAGATAAAAATGTCTGCAACAAGATCTTGACCAGAATCCTGCTTCCTATTTCATCACTCATTTAATGTACAAACTATAGTTGTATAAACTGTAAGTACCTCCTGATTATTTACTGACATGATTTAGTACCAAAATTTAGATTATTATATTACTGAAACAGAAAAAATAATTTAAATTAATTCAGCTTAGTATTTTTTAAGAAAATACTACTACAAACTTAAGCCTTACAGCTCTAGCTCTGCAGAGGACTTTTGAGTCTGTGGATTTTTAACAATCCATGCAGATATGGGTGAATTGATCTTTAGGAAGTGAGTGCAAAACTAATTGCAAAACTGTTGCAGTTCAGAATCTAGGAGTGCCTTACAGACTGCATTTTCCAAAAGGCTTGGATCTCAGATTGGCTTTTCAGATATTAACTAAAACAAAAAGTCTCACAATGTAGAAGAAAGAATTTGTACTTTCAATGTTCTTATCTGGAAAAAAGGTTCCTGTTGGTGGAATATGGTCACATGCTCCTGGATGCAAAGACTGTTTTTCTTACACAACAGCAGTAAACGTTAGGTAGTTTTGGATTAGGACCTAGTACATTAAAGTCTATTTTTGAATATGTGAGATTTAAATTCTATGAAAAATAATGACATACACAAAAATGTGCGATATACAGTCTACCACAATTACATGTCAACTGGATAAAATTGATTTTTTCCTTATGAACCTGGTAAGTTCCAGCTCTGTTCTCATACATAATTTGTCACAGTTCAAATCCTCTCTTCTTCATGATGAAAGACACTAACTTTCATGTGCTCTGTAAAAGAGGAACTACCTTTCCTTCAGCAAAATGACAGATAATACTGTTCAATATAAATATATTTCTGCTGTATTTTCTATCACATCTTTCTGATTTTCCTCTCCATCAGTTTTTATTTATATGCTGCAATGAAACACCAGAATGTAGGAATGACCATGAAAGGTCATATATGTCTCCTAATGTGGCTGACTCAAGGTACTTGAGAGAAATTTAAAATACCTCTGAGGTAATCTGAAGAAATCTCCTGTTCTTACTGATTTCTAAGAATTACAGCCTGAGTTAAAACATGAAGGTAACAATAAATACCCTTTAAATATTGCTAATGTTAAATAGTCTTGATTGACACATTCTCTACACTTTTAATTTTTTTCTGTGAATTAATTATTTCCATTAGCAAAGCATTTTATGATTTTGCTCATAGTATATAAAAAACTGTTTTACTTTTTCAGATTCAGATTTTTTCACTTACAAACTGAGTGCCTCATTCTTGATTATAACAGAAAAAACAAAGGTTTTCAATTTAACATTCATGATATACATATCTAGACCTATTTGTTGTTTTATGCTCATTCTTTCTGCTCTTCAACTGCTTTTCACATCCCCTTTTAAAGTATACTTTTGTTATGGATAGTATTCTGGAAAAACATTGATTTCAATAAAGGTGTTATATTGTCCATTCTGTCATAATTCAAGTTGTTGCCACATATTGCAATGTGACACATTACTTCTTATGTTTTCAATAGCACATTAATGATGACCTCTGCTAAGGAACCTGTAGCATGGTTAGGGCTCCATTGGTTAATTTACATATGGTTAATTTAGACAGCTGCATTGTACCCCACATTTTTCAGGTAGTTCCCTCCAGCATGATCAGCAATGATCAATTTTGCTGTCCTGGTATTCATTTATCCAGTTCATCTCCCCCTTAAAATCTTCATGGTTCTCCTCATAGCTGGATAACAGAATTTTTTCCTGCACGTCTCAGATTTCTGTTTCATTGCCCTCCCTTTCAGTTCACTAGTAAGAATAAGTGAAGCTATAATGAGAAAGTTCAGTCAAGCATTTTATCCCTTTTTCTATAGTAAGAGTAGTCTGTATTATCCAAAACTTTTTTTTTCTGTTAATTACTTTTTGATCCTGCTTTCTCCCATACATACAGGAAGCTATTAAGCATCCTTTCCTGAGGACTCAGAATTTCTGAAATTCTAAAGAAATTATGTTGTTGGGGGTTTTTTAATTTTATTAAAATTGTTAGCAAGTGATTGGCTTAAAAAGTTTTTTTTCCCCTCTTAAAATATGACAATCTGGTAACTCTTATACTGTGAAAACATTCAAATTTTTTGGTGATAAGTTAATGATCCGGAAAACAGTCTTGAAATAGACAATAAACTTCATGGTCAGTAGTTCAGTTTTTTTTAATATATGAGCAACTGCTTTTTTTCTCCTCTCTTTCTATGCAAAAAGGAAAAATTTGAGGGGGGTATAATTTTGAGGTTTCATACATCTTGGTTGTTATGCATAAAGTTCCAGGAAACTTTTTGTAGCATATAGGGCTTTATTAGCATCGCATTGTTATATATCAGAAAACAGCAGGTTTCATAGTAATCTTCCAAAAATTCTTGAGTAAAAACTAATGTAAAAAGTCATTTAACTTCTCAGCAGTATTCTTATCTTCCCTCACCACTTTGTAGGGATTTAGAAGATCTGTTGGTTCTATTACAGTCATCTTCAAAATGTATTTTCATGGCTTCTGGGTATTGGTTTTAAAACTCTTTAATTCTTTTCTTGAAAATCCATTTTTACCCTTCTAATTTCCCTCTTTCTTCATTGCTGCTGTGTCCTTGATTATTGATAGGCTTTGCTAAGGTCAGTCTTCTTAAATGCAGAGAATTTGCATGGTTGAACCAACATCTTTCTAACTATTCTCATTCTCTAGAGTTCAACATGCCATTTTTTGGCCACCTGCCCCTGTGGGGTCAAGTTGTAGAATTCTCAGAAAACCCCACATGATGAGACTTGGTAAAAAAAATGAGGATTTTATAATATTTATGTTGTCATGGACAAACATGGCTTAATTTCATGCTATGCTGCTGAATGTTGCACTGTTCTTACACCAATCAGATTCAATATAATTTTTACCACCTGCAGCAAATTAATGTTCATACTTGATGAATTCCTTCAAATAGCTAATATGTTTCAAATTATTTAGCCAGTGTTTGAAATTATTTTGCCAGATACTAACTCTAAAATATTGCCAGCATTTCTGGAAAATTTGTCTACAGATTTGCTTCTTTTAGGTTAAACAACATTTTGCCTCTTATAAGAAGCTTAAATCATGATTATCTATTGGTATTAATAATCTTAAATGTCAGTCCTACTTAACTTTTTTAAAGTCACAATAGAAAATTCATTTTTTAAAAGCTGTACTGCATTCAACATCACAGTTAAGTTCAGCTACAGACAATTGAGGCATGTAGTAGCCTAACTGAAAGAGGAAGAAATGAGCTTCAGATAGAAGGATATCCATAATGCAGAGCTCCTCTTCTCCTAATGTCCCAAAAATATTATAGTAAGAGAAAATACTTCCATTCACAGCATTTTCTGAAAAATCACCAAAAAATTAAGAAAGAACTCTTTTTCATCAGTTAAAGTTCACACTTCTATTAACAGTCAATTAAACTATTTGGTTTAATTCTCTATACCTCTCTAAAATTTGCATTTATTATTATTATTATTATTTATTAAAATCACTGCTTTTAAACAGCTGCATTGATGGATAATCTGAAACTTATAAATTATTGAGATTTTAAAGCTGAAAAGTGGTTGAAAAGTGTCTGAAAAGTTTTATAAACTTATCTTCTCTCAAAATTTCACAACAATGTTTTGTGCTCAAATTGGCAGGTACTGTGAGCTTAACAGAGAAGCTGAAAGAAATTCCTGAAGGATAATCACAGAAGATCATACCTCTCAATTCTCTGAGGTTTTGAAACCACATAATATGATTTTTAATTTTTTGTGGCATCCAATATCAAAATAAAAAGAACAAAGTAGATATGATAAAGATGTATCAAGGATTGAGCCAAAATCACATGGTCCCGAATTAGTTAACTGTACAGGCCTTTGGAAACTGTTTTAGTTAGAAACCATAGTTCTAACACCTCTGGTTTAACAAGATGGCTAGACTTCTACTTATTAAAAGTTCTGCAGAGCTCCTGGCAATCATTTTAATCTTAAGTGTTCATGCTGTTTACAGCACTGGTCTTACTTTTTTTCTTAATCTTCTTCTTTGTTATTGCATTCTGTGTAAAAATTTAATTTAATTCTTGATGCCTCATTTCAGCACCTAGAAACGAAGCTGTTTGATATGAAGCAGTGCTCAGCCACATAAGTTTCTGTGACACGAACTATAACCTGCTAATTTGCATCCCGTGAAGGGCTGCCTGTTTACAGAGACCTGAGACAGCCTTGGAAAGCAGGGAGAGAATTAACAATAACTAGCTTTTTAAGCGTGCAGCTGTGAACTGCAACAATCCTGGACATGCCATTTTATAATGGCTTCCCTAATGAGAACGTTCTTTTTGTTATTGAGGGTTCTTAACTCTTTTGTTTGTTTCTGTCTTGGTTTTTAAGTGTTAGCAATCATTACTGTAACAGCTTGTTCACTGTTTTGAGATCTCTCCAAATTCCTATATAAATATCAGCCTCATTCCTCCTTTCTGGTGCTAAGAGAGCTGGAAATGGCAAATAAGTATTCTTTACTTTAATATTTTGCTTGTTATCCAAAACCAGCAGGTGAAGGAATAAATTATAGGCAAAGTATACTTTAAAATCATTTAAGCAGTGATGACTCTGAAAAAACAGATTCAGTTCCAGTCTAAAATTAATATTGGAATTGTTTCTTTATCCAAATTAATTGCTCCATATTTAAGAGTTCTAGATTTATCTGAGCATGCTTAAAAGAGATTATTTATAACGTAATAAAATGATAAACAAAAGCACTGAAGAAATAGTAAGTATCAGCTCTGGGAATTCCAGCCTGGGCATGGCCAGTCTCTCTCTATTCAATAACCGCCTGCTCTTTACAAGGTTCCTATGATAAGCTACCACAGATGATTTTATTTAATCAGAGGCTTTTTTATTGTCCATTGTGTCCTTCCTCTGAAGGAAAACTGCACAGTTACCACTTTTCCCATGACTTCACCTCCCAGGTGCTCACTACTTTTAGGACATCTTGCATGTTCAGGTGTAAGTGGATGTAGTCAGTATTGCACATCATTGAAGTTTACTTGTAAATTATCAGAATACTTTCATTTTAGAAAGAAAAGGATCCCACTTTCTTTGAGATGATTGACCTTATTTTTCCTTACTGACTGTTTTCATCCTGGATGGTATTTAGTAATTTTCTTCAGCACGCTTATTCAGGCAGCTACAGTTTGTTCTGTGATTTTAATAAAAGGTAGAAATATGGTTAGAACAAGGTTATATGTCATTCACTGAAAGGCTATAAAATGTGGTTGAATATGACACTTTTCACCATGCCAGGGATGCTTTGTTCAGACCTACCCAATGGCAAAGACACATCTTCTCATATATTAATGTAAGCTGAAATTCATATTGTAATTGATATTATATAGTAGAGGTCACTTTCAGTGAAAAAGTGGGAAGAGATTTTGGAAGGAAAGGAATTAAGAAACATCATGATACTCACTGCCCACCACAGAGAAGTTATTGAGTGAAAAAAGTGTGAAACAGTGACCAGTTATTGAGCTGAAAAAAAAGATGCAGAAAGCAGAGTGCTTAGCCACAGAATAACTAATTTTCAAAATTAGGAAGAGAACCAGAAACCCGGGGCTTGAAATGCAGATTTAATGTGAATCCTGGCTGCCTCAATTGAAAAAACCACAGCCAGACTCTTTTAACAGCAGGCATGCCTGGCTTTATTTTATTTTATGTTCCTGTCACATATACAACTTATCCAAGTTGCCAATTCAACATCAAGAAGTGGCCATTACCTTGAAAAAAAATTTCTCATTTTCACCCTTCTCATAAATATAAATACTTCTATCAGAGGGCTAAAGTATTAAGCTGTGACTCTGATGCTGAAAATGTTGAGCAGCAAGCTATGCTGGTGAGTCTGAAGGGTACTTGAACTGGCTGGCTGCAGCACTTTGCAGGGGAAGGTTTTATAAATTAGTTTAAAATTGCTTTGTTGTTTCTAGGTGGGAATAGTAACTGTGATACCCATAACTGAGTCCTTTGAATCTTCCAAGTGCCTACAGCATTAACTGATCTATGTAATATTCATATGAGGTAGATTATATCCTTCTTTTAATCAAAGAAACTGTTGCAGGAGCTCAGGAATGTTAATAGTAGCATTTCCACTGACTTCATATTGCTCACCGATGGCATTCCTAAATGCCTGGTTGCTGATTTGCCGTGGTACTAATGGCCTGTAACTCAGATCAAGGTCAACGGGAAGTCAGCTACAGTGTGTGAAAATGAGGTCACAGGAATAGAAAGCTGAGCACAGAAAGGCTCTGGGATGGCAGGAAACTAGGGAATCAGGTCTTAAAATGACATAACTGAAGATGAAAGGAAGATTCAGAGGCATATAAAAGATTCAAGAACTAAGGATCTCCAGTTCATTGCCTGTAGCTATTGGTGTACACCACTCTATTACCAATTCTAAAATGAGGCAACATTGCACAAAGAAGCTTTGGCAGTCCTCTACGGTGTCTTCTACTTGTGGGGCTTTTCATTATCCAGAGCTTGGACTTGCAGAAAAGGGAAGTCAATGAAAGTGTGAAAACATTCAGAGCCATTTGCCAGAAATAACTACATGCTTGTGGGACACAACTATGTAAATTAAATTCCTTACCAACTGGTTTATACAGTATAATAGCAAACACTGGTGAAGGAAGATGTAAATACATATAAAAGACTGCGTGAATCTGGTAATGTTCTTAATTTTATTTTATTTATTTTTTATTAACGCAATGGCAATTTTCACAAATATATATGGTAAATAGCAAAGGAAGCCCAAACAGGTCATCTAAAATAATTTTCTGTGTATTGTACTTCCAGTTAAGGAAGTTATTCCTATCTGAAATGCAAGTGGGAAGAAATGCAGTGGTTAATATAATGGGCATTCTAATAACAGCAGGCAGTTATTGCTCACAGGAACTATACAATACCTGCAGGGGAATTCACCTGGTTTAATTTACAGGGAAAAAAATCTATCCTCTGGGTTTCAAGGAGGGAAATAGCAAATGAACTGTCCAAAATTAAGAATGGCAGCGAATATGGTTGCTCACTGATTTGGGGAAAGGACTGCCTGCTGCATGCAACGTGCAGAAGCATGAGGCATTGGTAGCAGGACTAGAAGGGAGAATCAGAAATCTGTGACAGACTTGCAGAGCATAAAAAAATGAATCTAGGATACATTTTTGATCATAAATGAATGAATTGGGTACGGAAATCTTTCACTGTCCTAGAGGACTCAAAGTAAGTGAAATTTTGGGTTGTTACTTTTATAGAAAGTCCTGTCTCCTGAGGCCACAGACCAACAGGATGTGTGCACTATGGCACTGCTGAAAGTTCAAGCTCAGGACAACTTCAGGTGACAGAAGTAGAGGTATTTGGTCAAATTCTTACGCTTGGAAATTACAAGTACTTCCACAGGATTATCTCCTATTGGTTTTCTCTCATTGTCTGGCATGGAGAACAATGGAATCCCACTACATCTATTGGCTGACATGTCTCTAGTTTTCACTGTATTTGAAAACTCTCAAGAGTAGGATGCAAAACTGAAAGTTTTGCAAAATCAGAACCAATGTACAAGCAAAGCATCTGATTTCCTTTGCTACCTTACATCATATTTATGAGGTTGTAATTCGGCTGGCTTCACTGCAGTGTCTCCTGATTTACTACACTGTCACTGGGATCAGAATTGTGCCCACAGTCTCCATGTTGTAAAGACAGAATAAAGTCTGCTAAGTGTTTTAGTGGAAAGACAGGTCACCGCGGTTGTAATTGTCTCTAATTGACACTTAACACAAGCTGTAATATTCTTTATGTGCTGCTGAATGGCAGCTCAAAAGGGTGTGAAAGTCTCTTCTATCAAGCAGCAAAGTGGAAAAAAACCCCAAAGAACTTATTTTAACTCTTGTCCTTTGAACTGAGTGTTCACACTGCTCAGTACGAATGGGAACAAGTGTACCAGCACCTATGGGAAATGACTGTTGGAAAGTAATTTTTGTCTGTATAAGTGATCACTCTATTGTATTTCACTGAAACATAAAAATCTCTCTAGCTACCAGCACAATTCAACATACTCTCACTAAAAAAATGAATTAATGTTCCATCTTTTTTCTGCAATGAACTATCAAGTGACAAATGCTACAGTGTCTCCCTGACAGTACAAGAATGGCTATGTCAACATTTACAGTAAAGAGGTGTTTCTCTATAAATATGTAATCTTTTCAAATGCTTCTTCCAAAATTGTTAAAAGGATTATACTGTCCCATTGGCACCTGAACAGTCCAGGTTCCTGATATCATCTTCTAGTACCTCTTCTGTGAAATAAGAAAAAATTATTTTCATTTCATCAATCATAGCTTTGAGGTAATTCTGGCTACAAAATATTTGCTATTGTGTTTATTTTAAATATGCTTTCCAGTGAAAAATTATTCTGTAAGTAGCTACAAGTGAAGAAAAATCTCAAATACCTGTAAAAGATGAGTTGCTGGCTCAACATGACTATCAAAGGCTCTTTTCTCAAAATGTTTATGATAAACATTCAGAACACTCCAGCTCACTTCTTCAAAAGGAGATACTTGGATAATCGCGTGACATTTAATGAAGGAGTACTCCATTTCAAGAGAGCAACCTATATCATGTCTCAGATGACAAGCTCAATCAGCCATTAGTTTGGAAATAGGCATTTCACTGTTTAAATAACATCACTGCAAGAATGTCCAGCTTGTGATTTTGAAAAGAAATCATCTTTCTAATTTTCTGAATAACAGATAGTTTAAATAAAGCATTTGCTGTCTTCATATAGGCAGCAGAGAATCAATAAATGAAAAAAAAAAAAAAAAGTAGAAGATGCCATGGGACATTTCCCAGTACTCTTAGCCTCTGATTTTCGGAAGAAACATGGTCAACATATATAACCAACCATCTTTCAAAGATATTTTAATAGATCTTCACTGAAAGGGATGTGTTATCTACTGTACCGGTAAACTGGATTTTTGATAGGTTCCAGGTTTTCGGTTTTATTTTTGCTAACAACAAATATCTCTTATTAATTTTGACTGTTTTCAAAGGGATCCTAATGATTATAGCTTTCTCTGAGTGTTATCTTCTCATCAGCAGTTTCTTAAGTAATTTTAACTGTTAGTTAGGTACCTTTGAAATGCTATGGTTTTTTTAATTTCTTGTAAAAAAATACACTTTTATATTCAGTTACATTAGTTGTGACTGTGGTGCTTAAAGAAGGTAACAGTACCAGCCTAAAATGAAAATCAGCTTTCCTAGATGACTTAATGATGAGGCATTTCACCACTCAGTAAATTTGCAGGACAAATGGACAGTAGCATGTATTGTTCAGAAGTTTTTATTAATGTTTCTTATAGTGCTGAGAGTAGTGGCAAGGAAATTAAGGCAAAAGCAAGAGGTTGTCAAGCAGACAGAGAGTTGTGTGTGAAGACTTATGCATTTGTGGATTATTTCTATTCCTGTGTTGTCTTGAATGAACTGGAAAAATAACTATAATATCCCTTCTTAAGTAGCATTTTGAAGGTCTTAATGTGCTCATAATGTTAGTATTCCTCATTTTCTCACACCTGTTATTGAAAATTATTTCATAATTTGGGATACTTTTTTTTTAATCTTCATACATCAACTTTTAAAATGTGTTAACATCAGACATACTTCATGAATATGTCCATCAAAATATTTTGTTAAAAGTGTAAGGAAGTGATCACATTTTTGAATCAAAAAAAGAGAATTTATGAAAATTTTCTCACTTTAAGAAGTATTATTAAAATAGTTTTCTGCTTGAACGTACTTTCTAACTTTCTATGCAATTTATTTGTTAAAAAAACACAGGGTAGTAATAGAAACAAGATCATGTTAAACACCCAAAATTAACTATTTAAACATTGGATTTTCTGGATTTCATTGTCTCTTCAGCTTGTAGTTTTGGCAGATGATGCAACATATGTGATTCTTGGCAATTTAAGACAGGGGTGCTGTACAATATGTATAATCTCATTTTAATTCGGTATGATATAAATGGCAGAATTCTCAATCTGCTTAGACTTTGTTCTACAGCTCAGACCTCACAGCAAGTGGCCCCTGCCTTGTCTTTGACAACCCAGTGCATATTGGCTCCAAGTGTATCAGAAGAAGAAAAGCACATTACTACTGACGCTTTTGATTATGTTTCAGCCCGAAAATCAGCATGAAGAAAACAGAGAATGTCTTCCACCTTTCCTGTATGGAAAACATGGTGAGTTGGTGTGCATGAATGACGTTACAAATGACCGAGCCAATTACGCCAAAACAGGGAATTTATCATAGAATTATAAAGTTAACAATTGGAGACCCAAAATAGCAATTTGCCTGTCTGCAAAACAAAGGAGCAGCACTGGGTGCTCAGCCACCAGCACGGGGTGGCCAGAGGCACACTCGCAGGACTGGGGAGATGTGGTAGCACAGATTCTTTTCCATGGGAATTTTTCACTTCTTCTCCCTGTGTTCTATAAATAAAGATAAGGTTTGGATGTTATTGGAACTGTCTCTGGAAAGATGGACAGTTCTACCTGGCCTATGGGCCTAGGGGGAGGTTTTGAATTGACCCAATCCGGAGAAACTTTTAAAAGTCTATATAAGTTTTAGAATTAAATAATAAAATCAGAATTCCGCCTCACCCGATCCAGTTTGGTTCTTGCACTCGGCTAGCGCTCAACAGCGACAGGGAGATACGTTTTATACCCTGGAGCTGGCTATGGCTCCTCCTTGGACCCCACCCCCTTCATCTGTTCCGGTTGCCTCGTTGGTATCCGGGGTGGTCTGATTGGGTTGGGATGGTCCAATGGGGTTTGCCTCTTACTACCCTTATGCTAATGATGATTGGCACCTACACCACTCCTCTTTTAACAAAGTCCAGGAACTTGTATGACAAACCTGTAACAATACAATAAAACACCTTGACTTCCATTACAACAAAACTAGTTACCCCAATTAACGCCCCTATTAAAAAATGCAGAAATCCATTAACTTCATAACAAACTTATCAACCTCTCAATGTGAAAGCCAACTCCCTACATCTATTTATAACAAATGATGATACATTCAAATCTACAGGCAAATTCTACTACTGCAGGGCCTGCTAACTCACAACATGGCTGGAAACGAAATCACACAGACAACATGGAAAGTTATTTCAGATTTAGAAATAATGGAATAATGTGTTTGGAAAGAATAAGGAAGTAGACCTGAAGGCTTAGCTATATCAGTTCAAATATTTCATACGCATATAAGGCCACAAATTGCCTCAAAATGAGGTCTAGTTAACATATAGTTACCGGGAAATATTAGAAAAACAAGCTGAAGTTAAATATTCTTTTATGTACCACTGATTTAACAGCTAGAAATTAGTGGCAAGGCTGTCTGCAGTGGCAATAAAATCTAGCAATGTCTCCAAAGCAATAGGCAAGCTGGACTGAACAAACACAAAATAAAAGATTGCCCAAGCACAGTAAGAATAACAAAATTAGAAAGTTATATCTAAGATTTCCGTGTTAAAAAAATCCCTAACTAATCAACTGATCTGTGCAATGCCAGTTATATCAGTAATAGGCCAAAAGTAGAAAAAAGATCTCTGAAAAGAGTAGAAACCAAATTCTGATTTGTTGTTGCTACATGTCTTGAAAAATTTTACTAAAACTGGTCATACAAAAAAAATTGGCCTAATTTCTCCCTGAGAAGGTCCTCCTGCATAGGTTTTACCAATGAGATATGAGGACAGAGGAGTTATTTCCCAATTTAAAACACATCTCTCTCATGTACAGATATATGCATATACATCTATCCACATACACATATAGAGAATAAAATATACATACATTTATTACTTACATAGTCAGGTAAGTGAATTAGCCTTGATTTTAGAGACCTATGCCAAAAATTCAGGTCAAGGGATGAAAGAAAAAATGTTTTAAAAAATGTAGTGTCAACTAATACCCTGGAACAAGTTTAAATAATCTTTGGAAAGCAAGACTGTTTCAGAGAAGCTGAAAAATTGTTTCAGAGAAGCTATTTGTTTACCAAGTTATTTTAAATTTCTCTAAATATTTATAAAAATGAAAATCATCACAGATATGCAGGAAATTGTAGCTGTTCAAAAGTTATGTCATTGACATAACATTGGCATGTTATGTCAATGGTTCTAGTGAATCATTTTCCGTATGCTTTCGTTAAGGATAAATTCTCAGTATTGTAAGATTGCTGTATAAGAGTAACAGCTCTATACTCTAGTTAACTCACTATTATTTCAAATGACATTAAAAGTATTACAGAAACCAACAATACTTGGGGAGATGGAAATTCAAAGTTCTGCCTTTCAATAACTTAGTGGCTTATTGAAATAAGTACAAAAGGAGCAGATTGCTTTAAAATATTTAGCTAGGCTTTTACATACAGAAATGATCTCTCTAAAAAAAAAGTACAATTCTATATGATCTAGTCCTTACAGGATCTAGTAAAAAAAGAATGAAAATAAATCACCCTCATTAAACTTGATAGCCCATTATGTCATCAGATATTACAAACTCCCTGCTACTGCTATGTAGGCATCATGTATGGTTCTGTGAGCATATCTGGAGCATAATTATTGCCCAAAAGCATTGATCTTAGCATTAAGAAATTTAATAAGCAACAGAGCCAAATTTGCATTTTCTATGCTTAATTATAAATAGGCTCTGTATTCTGCAAGCTAAGGCAGATTTCAGAAATATAGACTCCTATAAACTCCAAAAGAACTAAAAAATGAAGAAGAAGGGGCAGAGGAATAATACTGAATTATTCAGGCTATATCCTGAAGAAGTTCTGGGATCTTGCTTTGAATTTGTAGAGTGCCTCAGAGGATGGGACCACCACCTGAGTGAAAACTCTGAGTGAAAATGGCATTATAGAAAAATTAGAGTCAGCTGGAAAGGGTTTCTTCCTTTGTACTCTCTATGGTTTTGAGGTCCTCACTGAAGAAAAATACATGTTAAAGTATTTGTTCTAGTAAAGAGAGATACTAATAAGGAAAAAAGTAAATAATGTGATAACTTACTGAAGAAGAGTATCAGTTACAAAGCTGAGGCATCTGATTTTGTAAAACATGGAAGTACTTGAAAAGAGAAGATGATCAGAATAAAAATTGTAAGCAGCAGTGTACTGTATATGAATATACTGTATATAGCCACATGTTATAGTGTTACTGATAATTAGGTATTCAGTGCCAGTAATGACTCAAATGGATATTTTGTGCAAGGTATTTCTGAAATTAAGTTGGAAATTTCAGTCCTTTCCCTGGCTGGAAGTCACAGGAGTTTTCTTCTCTTTTGCTGGAGCACACAAGACAGCAATTTTTATCTCTAGCAATATCTTTTCTTAATCTCTTTTCAGACAGACTACCTGTCTCAAATTGAGACCAGAGTGATTCAGAGTTAAAAGAATGGGTATAATAGAGATGTGACATATTTAAACCCACTCCTTAGGAACATAGAACTCAATTATATGTATGGTCTGGCAGACAGTGTAAAAAAAAGACTGTGAGGGAATTCACATCTAGTAAATAATCCAGAACTTCATCAAAATGCAAGTGTAGTTTAACTGTAAATATGGTGTAAAAAAATTGTGAATATGAAAGTATATTTGGGGTAGAATTTTTTTTCTGGACATGGGAAGCTGGTATACTGTATGGAATAGATAAAAAAAAAAGTGGAAATCAGATTTAAAATATGACTTGGTGAAAAGTATCAGCTGTTCTACACAGGTATTACTCACCCCAAATTTTCAAACACTGAGAAAAACAGGGGGAAAAAAGCAAAACAGATTTGAGAAAATTATTTTTGGAAGTCACAGCCTACATATTTTTAAATAAATACAATTTTTAATGCCCCAGCTTTAATGTTAAAATATTCCATTACAATCCAGAAGATATCTAGAGAGATTGAAAAAAAGTAATCTTTCAGTGAAGAATGTGCTGTCAAAAGGGTCTAGTTCATGAAAAGTGTTACAGAACTTTGTTCCACTACCTTATTCTTTTGTGAGGCAATCCTCAGATCTTCCCTAACCTTTAGAAGATAACAGCAGCTTTAAAATGTTACCATGCTTGCGAAGAATCAGAAAGACACCATGATACTGAGAGCAAAGCTTCCTTCCACCACTCCCTCCCCTGGCTGTCGGATTCTTCTCAGGCAGGCTACACCACCCCTCACTTTAGGACAAACCATCTCTAGGGTGCCTGTGCCTCCCTCTAGGGTGAAGGGATCCTGCAATTGGCTCCAATACCTCTCAGCAGTGATATCATGGGACAACATGGGCCCAGTGGAGCTTCATAGCATTATCGCTGAGAGCAAAATGGGGCATCTGGAACATGGTCTTGCTCTCTGCATGTGCCTGAGAACAGAGAAGGGAGAAGGACAGGGACTTGAACTGTAGCTGAATGAAGTGTAGCTATATGGAGACTTTTTTCACTGTCTATACCTCATGTTTACCATCTGCAAATTTCTCATGAACATCGTTTCTGTGATTATTTAGGAAAAAAACTAGATTACTTAATTATTACTATTTCTTCAAAGGACTTAAATCGTATGCAAGAAATATGAGGAAGTAGTGGTGAATTCAAAAAGTTATTTATGAAATATAAGAAAATAAGAAGTGTACTATGATTCCATGAAGAAGGCTGAAAAAGTAAGTCTGGTAGGCTGAAGGAAAATTCAAACAGAGGAACGTTTTCTACAGCTGCCAATGGAAATTGAACTATTGCCACAGAGAAGATCTTTCTTGGTGAGCCTACTTTTTTCTGCTGTTATTTTTCCTTCATTTGCACTTTGTCATTAAAAGAATTTGCCCTGACACTGTATTAACCAACAAAATGGCAAATAGTCAAAACTCATGTGTATAGGGCTAAACGTGACGACCAACATTTTAGATAGCTGAGTTGAATTCCATTTTTGGTAAAATAACAGTTGCACCAAAGTACATCTATTTAGGTTGAGGGAAGCTATTGGCTAGCTGCATCAAAGCCCAGTTAAATTCCTTTGCGGAAAAATCCCCAGAATGACATTGAAAACAGAGCAGTCCCTGCTATTCCTATACATAAAGCTGGGGATCAGGGTGCATGAGTCACCCTGTGATAAATGTTTGCACTTAGGACAGATTTAAATTGTCTTAAAGTAAAAAGTGAAAACAGAGATACAGATTTGTATCTTCACAGAAATGAAAAGACTTACTTTTTTTAAGGTATGTTGGAATTGTGAAAAACGAGGTTCACTCTCCTGTTAGAATTTAAAAGTTTAATAAAGGACAATAAGGGACAAAAACAATAAAGCAAAAAACCAGCATGCTGGGTGCTTGGCACTCAGCCAAGAGCACACCTGCTACCTTGGGGACACCCTTTACATACCTTTAATATTGCATCAGTCTAATGCATATTCATAAACAGTTATACATATTCAAGCTTTTCCTCAAACTAGTTTACATGTTCCAGGAACTGTGTAGCATGGCTCCTCCTTGGGTCCACCTTTTTAGAGTATGCGCATTTCTTGGCTGTGGTTTTGGTCAGTTTTTGTTATCACCTCCAGCTTGGGCTCTGGTCTGTGGTTTCCGTAAATGGTGTTTGCTGATAGCTGGCGTGTCCGTAGCAGGGGTCCTCACCATATGTTCACTGGATGTTATCCAGCCAGGCAGACAGTTCAATTACCACAAGCATAACTATATCAGCTGTTTCACTATTGCCTAAGTTTAGTTAATAACAGAAATAAGGCATTAGTTATTGTTACAAACTATATAACAAAGCTATTTTAACATTATACACTTAGTATCCATTTTAATATTTGCAAAAAGCCAAAACTATAATATGTATTTATAACAGAATGATTTAGGGTAGATTATGTGTGCTGCTGCCTTCTCCCCTACTTTTGCATCTCAAACTCCTCAGCTGAATGAAGCACTTCTGACTGACAAAACTGAACCTGTAAACCTGAACTCAGTCTCAGGTTTCGGCAGTAGATATAGTGCTAATTGGATTAGATTTAGTGGTTTGTGGACAAACAGGAGAGCATGTTATTTGAGCAGATTACTCTTCTCTTAAACATGCAGTTCTGTTATATAGCTAGTGGTTGAAAAGGATCCTACTGTGTCCAGACAAGGCACATACATGTATATGTGTAGAAACCTGTTTAATTAACAATATCTCTTAGTTGCTTAGGGATCCAGTGAAGGCACACAGGGAAGCAGGAAGGATTCCTTTTACCAAAGATAGAGGTCCATATGGGAGAGGGGTCCCCACCTGCCTTTTTGTAGGCACACAATGATGAACTTCCAGCGTGGCTCTGCTGCTTTAAATATGGAAAAAGTGTTTGCTTATTTAAATATTTTGGCACGGTTAGAAATTTTAGACTATTAATCCATTCTGGTAGCATTGCTCTCTGTTCATAATTATCCTTCATTTTGGGGAGACTTTTGAAATCCCATTAGAATCAGTCTTCATTTTTTAAACATTAAAATACTCCTTTAGAGCTTAAGGACTTACTAGAGCTGCACTACTAAATGAAACAATATGTAATTGCATTATTAAAAAAAAATGAACTTGTGATTCTAAATTTCAGGTTTCTATGGTGGAATATTATCTTATTTAGTGAAGTGCTAAAAACATAAATTCATGTTTATGAGACGCAGAATTTTATTACTATCACTAGTTTTGCATAACGAATTAAACATGAAAAAACAGGTTGACTTACTGAGAAAATAAACTGAAGTGAGAACTTCGAAATCCCCAGATTATTTGATCACACTGGTGCGTATGCAAAAAACAAGTCTTGCTAGTACAAACATGACAGGACTCTGGAATAGAACTGCAGAATTTTCATCCAATACACTAGTTTAAATACTCAGAAGAATTACTGTTCTTTACTCAAATAAAAATTGGAACACAATTTTTTGCACATTTTGTTTCTTAAAAGCACCTATATATGCTCTGGTTTAGAAAATGGTTTTCTTCTATGAATATACTGCTTTTTCCTTGTGCTAGGACTCTTACCAGAGCATCCCCAGAAGATGATCCACCGCACTGCTCCCAAGAAGGGCAGGATGCAAGAAAGGCAACCGAGAACTTGTGCCTGTGGGACCACTACTCAGCTGTTTTGCATTGCACGAATATTCGGAAAATAGAGCAAGGCAATTTCACATCTGGAAACAGACACAACTGATACAGCTTTTTCCACCTGGTATGTAGGTGTTCAGGATATGTGCAGTGCTAGGAGGAAACAGCTTATTAAAAGTTAACTGGAAAATGAAATAGCCTGAGCATTGCATATTGAAAACCAAAATAATGCATTCTCGGAAAGATTCAACACTGATAGTGTGAAGTAGATGTGCTCCATGATAGTGAAAAATAAATATCCCTAATTTTTTAACTAGTAATATTTTTTTTTCTATCTTTGGCTTCTTTTCAACCAATCCAGTCTTATTGTTATAACAGAACCACTGTCTGCCTGCACCACTGGCTTAGCCTCTATGTCTGCTTTTCAAGTACACCCATATTTTTAGTACAGTCTCTGCAAATGTATGAAGTGGGTGGCTAATAACCTACGTTTTGGCTGGTCTATTGGTTTGCACACGGAGGGTATTTGCTCTCTACTAATCTGAACTTAGATCCTATGTTACCAAGTTTAGTTCTTCATGCACAGCTACAAATAATACAGTGGAGCAAGTCCAGCATGAGCTGGCTCTCATGCTGCCAGGCATTCTGACTACTGTTCACATACTGCAAGCATTTTAATTCTTCCCACAGGTCAGTTAGACACAGCCATAGAGATCCCTTTCCATGGGTTGTATGCACATTTCAAGAGACATTTATATACTATAAATTGTACATGTGATTTGAAGAGTACAGTGATTTGCAGCTTCCTCCCACATAGTTTTAGTCCATGTTTTTAGCTACTTATACCATGAGCTTGTATCACAGGGTAATGGGCTTAAGGCTGACATAAGGCTATCAATAACCTCAACAAAACAGACAGTATTGCCAGCTGTGCATACACATTCCTCAGCAAGAACTCAATACTGCTTCCATTGGAGTAACTCTTGTGGTTAACAGTGGCAGTAGACTACTTTAGAGCACTCTGTGCCCTACAATGTGTAAAACAACTCTTGGTTCATATCTGTCCTGTTTAAACATTTTCCTAACTTACTGATATTCTTAGCCGGAGCCACCCAGTCTAGTGTTTTCCAGAATCAAGCCCAGCTTCCATAACTCTTGTCCCAGTCCAGCTGTTCTTCTAGTGCTCAGAAAACAGACTACAGCAATACTTCTCTAGCTTATCCCTCTTGAGGACACTACACTAATCTAAAGCCATCCAATGTCAGCTAATCTTCCTTTCTTGGTTTTGTGCCGCGGTGTGTGGCAATGGTGATTAGCCACAGCCTCTCTCGGAAGGGTCCCCAGCCAGGAAAAGCCACTTTGGCACAGAGGGCTATCTGAGGGCGCAGCCACACACACACAGCCCGGTGTCTTGACACAGCGTGTCCTCCAGCGGCTTTATTCCGGCGTGCAGCCCGTAACAAAGGTGCGGTGCACGGGGGCAGGGATGGAGATGAGCCGGCGATCCCCCCACGTGTTCCCCCTTAAGTACAGGTGGGTGCGGACATGGGGCAGTACATAGGTGGGGGCTAGGGAGGGACTGAGGGGTAGGAGCCAATGAGGGTATGATTCAAAAGGAAACTTCCAGTTATGAGACATAAGGGTGGAAAATATGGGGACCAATCCCTGGCTGGTGAGGACTAGGGGGCTGTTTCAGGATTTGGGCCGTCCCACCAGCGATCTTTCTCTGCTGTGGGCTTTGCTGGACCCTTCTCAGTATCCCTGCAGGATTCAACAGTTTTGCGGTGCTGACAGCACTCTGCAGTGAAATGCTTTCAAAGACCCTGCAAGCCTTTGTCTTGGAAATAAGAATTATCTTCCATGTAAAAAAATGTCAGTCCACACAACCTTATGGCTGTTTTTTTTTTTCCCAGAAGTGTGAAATGAGGGAGGGAGAGGGAAGTTCCCAGTAGAAGCTTCAAAGAGTGAGGGTGGAGAGCACATATGGCGGTGTTGAAAAACTGGTTGCAGAGCTAATTAGAGATTTTCTGTGGAGACAAGGAGGTGGGCAGAAAAAGAAAGGGATCTGTATGATCATAGAATGTTTTGGTATTTATTGTAAGCATAAAGAATCATTCATATTTTCTGTGCAGTTCTTTCTCATCAGACTGTTGCTAGTATTCAAAACATTGGATTAGCAATGGCAGGTTGGAACTGTCATACTTTCTTAGTTTCCATTGAGATTTATTTCTTCCAACAAGTAAAATGAAACTAGACTGCGCTTCAAAATATTACTTTCCCTTTGTTACAAAACAATATTTTTAAAGCAAATGGTATTTTGTTTATGAATTGTTTATTAATGTTTTACTTGAAAATGAAATAGTGCGACAACCTTTTTGTGATGTGATTTAAAAATGAAAAATAACTACACACTAAGGAGTTATCAATGGCAAAAATTGAAGTTTTGGGAAAATAAAGGAAAAATAAAGAGTGTTGATTTTTGCTTCTTGTTAAAGCATCCCAAGCATGAAATCCAGCTAACTCCCAGGTCACATTTTCTGGTGTCAGACGACAGCTAACGAAGTTCATGTCTTCTGAGGGAAAAAAAGGTTGAAAAAAAAGCATGTTTCTTTTTCACTGGTAAAGCTTTACTTTGACTTTACAAAGCCTGTCTTCCAGAGAAAGACATATTTCCTAGTGTGTTTCTGTGATGGGTTGAGCCTGAGCTGATGGACAGCTCGTTTGACCAGTGGCGCTTTTCGAAATTTCCATATATAAAGGCTGAAGGGACAGGAAGATGCTCTCTTTGGGGTTGGCGTTCCAGCAGGAGGTGGGGGGGGGGAAATGGCGGCCGAGGCTTTCGCTCCTTGGAGCGGCCTCGAGCCTCCTCCCTCCCCCGGCCCCGGGATGCCGGCGGGACGATCTCCTCAGAGCCCGGCAGCTGAGAAACAACTGTGTTTGTTGCAAGTAGCTGCAACATCTAGCAGAGGCTTTTGAGAACTGCCCCCTCCCCCCCTCCGCGTGGCTGCGGGGATCCGAGCCGAGACCGATGGGCTGAAAGACTAACATCAAGAAGCCAGCAGCACAAAGGTGAATGGGACTTTCTTCATCATAAAGCCTGAACGATGGAGACTACTTTTAATCATGGCATTTTTTCGAAGTCAGAAAGAAAGAAAGAAAGAGAAAGTGAAAACCGGGAAATGGTGGACGGGGAAGAAAGAGGGGCGTGGTCACGCTTGCAGCGCGAAAGCTTAAAACTGCCTTCTGCAAACCGTGGTAAAATCTGTAATACTCCAAACTGGTTTTCTCTTTAATCCATTTAAAAGACATAGGAGGGTAATGAAGAGTTTTGAATGCAGCCTATGTGCAGAAGAGAATCATAAAGTGCCTAGAAGTGTGAGAAGCTGTAATGTGCAGAGATATAAGGAACTTTTAAGATTTTCTGTGGAGAAGCGAGTTGCTGCTTTAAGCTAGAAGCTGTTCACCCTTAAAAAAAGGACTACCCCATGTTGTGGCCCATGTGATCCCATATCCATGGGAGAGGTGTTTTCCCGGTAACAGCTTTATTCCCAGGCGGGGGCTGTTGTACTGGGACTGATACGGTTTTGGAAAACCACGGATTGTAAAGGAAACCTCTTTTCTCCTTACTCGATAGAAAGATTCTTAAAATTGTGAATACTGACTTAAGAATTATGTGATGTTATCCTTTGTGCTGATTTAGGGAAGAAGAAAGGAGGAGGGGGGTGTGAGTGAAAAGAGGGATTTTGCTTTGATTTTCTTATTATTTTCTTTTCTCTTTTAATTCTGTTAATAAACTTTTCATTTTCTTGATAAGTTTGAGCCTGTTTTGCATTCCTCCAAATCTCCTATCTCACAAAAGATACAGAGGTGAACTAAAACCACTACACAAAATTGGTGTTTCTGCCCGGTTTGATTCCAAACCCCTACAGTTTCCCATTTTATTTACTGTGAGAGAGAGACACACGCCATTTACATTTAATAGAGGTTGTCACTTTTTTTTTTCCGTTGAAAATATAAGGTTTTCAGAGAAGAACCCCAAAACTCATGGAGTTTTCAACAGAGCACAATGCATTTTCTCTGAGATCCTATGGGTTTATATTGAATTTCCTCCAAAACCAGATTTTTTTTTTTTTTTTTTTTTTTTTTTTTTAAAAATTTTAACCCGTTAAATTTTTTACCTGAAAAATNCCAATAGCTTTTTTCTGGTGAAGCTAGAGGTTTTTTTTGAAATTCCCCCAACAATTTTTTTTTTTTTTTTTTTTTTTTTTTTTGTAACAATGTCAGTCCGTTAAAATTTTGACCTGAAAAGCTTTTTAACCAGGTATTTTTGTATCATCTGTGCTATTATTTTTCTGCTCCACCTACACAGTCTGGCTATTTGTCTCAAAAGTCATATTTTTTAGTTAATTTTGTATTATCAAATTGCAGCCGATTTGGATTCCACAGAGATATTCTTCTAACTAATTCAAAGCCATACATCCAAGACACATGAAAAATATCTTTGACAGGAAGCCCAAGAAAATGCATTTTAAATTGTAAAGACAGCAGTACTTAGTGCTTTTTTTTTCAATAGGAGCATCTGCTAGAAGCCAAATTTATAGCCTATCCTCATAGTGCTCATCAAAGAAGTACAATGGTCAAGCAGCAAGTTTTCAAGACTTCGGGTTTTCTAAAGGCTGTTGACAGCATCTTTTGTTATCCCCTCAGATATCATGTTGCTGGATACCTATGAATACCATAACAGAATCAGGGAAGATATACCAAAGTTTTCAAGAAGAAAAAGGGTAAGAACCACAGCGGAATTGTCAAAACAGCAGAACTTCAGGGTTTTTAATAGGAAGACATAAAGATCAACACAGTAAACACAGAAATTCATTTGAATAGAAGCAGTGTAATTACCAGGTCAAGATAATTTCTTTTGTTTTCCCTAAATAAAATTACATATAAGAGCATGTGAAGTGTTTTTCTCTTCTCCTAGGAAAATGATGTGAGCACAGTTTTAATATTTATGTGTTTTTCCTTATAAAAATCCATGAACAAAGGACTTCACCACTCTGAAGGTTACACAGAATTTCAACAATAGGTTTAGTTGATTTGAATAGCCTTTTGGCATGTTGATTTATGCTATAAGAGTGGCCAAGGGCTTTAACAGTTTAAACAGGATAATGGAGTAGAGAAAGCATGCTGAGCAAATGCATTCCAAGATTTAAGGACTTAAAATGTCTGAATTAAACTAAACTGGCATGTATTCATTCTTAGCAAATTTGCTGTAATTATATTGGGAATGTCTGAAACAAGCCAGCTGATCTGAGGGGGATACTGGTTCCCATTATAGGAACGACATTTCAAGCTGTTGGCCACATACCTAGACATTAAGTAAATGGTGCAATATCTCAGTTAGTATAAAAGCATTACAGAACTAAGGCCACTTCAGCTTTGGCCAATCATTGTTGAAGACACAGATGGAAATATAATAAAAAAAAACCCAAACAAAGTAATCCAAAGAAACACAAAAATATATTAGTGAATTGATCTATAATCAGTAAAATAGGATGGCACAATCATGCACTAGAAAATCAAACACTTAAATATCTGAGGTTTCAGAATTCTGAGAGAAGGATGATTAGTTTAATGGATAAATAGAAATGGCTATAAAATCAATTCATTTGTATTTTAATAAGCATTTTATTGCGCTCTGACTTAAACAATCTATGAAGTTCAGTAAAGCTCAATTAAATCTGGATCATCCAGAGAGCTATTTCTCTTCACAGTCTCATACCATGTCCTCACTTAACATTCTCCATCATCTCTGTTGTTTTCCTTTTCAGGGAAATTTGGTGATCACCAAAATTCTTTTCCCTGCAGTGTGTTTCAGCAACCACCCCAAAAGGGTTTCAGATCTGGTATAACAAGATGTTTCACTCCTCTCTTCTGGCACAGGACCTGGGGGACATGCTAACATTTATAATCCAGAGGGTAACCTAAGATACTCTGAGGGACATCTTTTCAGGAAATGAGTTGGAATTTCTGAGGTTTCTCAATATGACCCACATTTCCTTTTTTCTTTTAATTGTGTATGAGTCACAGGTGAATCAAAGCTATATGATCTATATGATAATCTGTGACATGCTACCTATGCATGGATGGTTCGTTTCTACTCCTCTGCCTATGATCCCTGGCTCTTTCAATGGAAGCAGAGATTCCCTGGAATTTAACAGACTTGATTTATTCCTCTGTAATGTATACAGTTCTACATCCAAGTTGTTCCAGTTTCTGAGGATGTGAGCTGTAAATTGCTGAGAATTTGCATATGATGCAGGATTTGGCAGCAAGGGCACTGAAAAACATTCTTATGTTTGACACTTCCAATGTTAGACACCTAAATCCTCAGTTAGACTCTGAAGTATATGGTCTGTTTGTCGAGCAGCTGATGTTCTAGCTGACATCACGTGACACTGCAGGTGAGAAAGCACTTGAGATATCGGAATCTCTACATATAGGGACAAAATAAAGAGTAAATAAAGGTGCATTTTTAATTAGTACAAAACATTGCAGTTAGCACTAACAAAAAGGAAAAAAAATTCAGAACTTTTTAAAATTAAGTAGTTAAATTTTCAATTTTTATGAGGATGCATCTCTCCTGACTTTATTCACTACTTGGTTGACAGGCCACACCTATTAGGCTAACCTGTTATATGAAGAAAGAATTCGGTACTGTACCTCCAATAGGTGAAAAAAGTTTTATGATAGGGTGGGAGATAAAAACAAATTCCAAAACCCTACCATTTACCACATGAGTCTTGAGAAGACTGGAAAAAGATGAAGCCTCAGACTTAAAAATATCAATAATAAAATATCAAAACGGAACCTCCTAGCAATTTCATTTTCTCTGTTTTCACAGCCCTTTTTTATTGGTTTGTTTGTTTGTTTTTGGTTGGTTGGTTGGTTGGTTGTTTTTTGGTGTGAAATCCATCACAGTGTCCACAGCCTTGCATTTATACAATTAATGGCTTCCTCTTAACCAGCCAGGAAACCGTGACAGCTCCACTTGGAGTCTGCTGAGTCCTGCCTGGTCAGGGATCCCAACCAGAATCTCCCTTCCAGGGGAGCCCCATTTCCCAGAAGATATTCCAAATACTACTCATCATAAATCAGTATCCTGCACACTTGGACAGCTTTGTTCTTTGCATGAAGTATTTTATTTTATTTATTTATGCATGGAATGTGACATTTTGGTTCAAGATGAACCTGGGTCACATCTCTCCTTTCTGATAAAGTTTCAAACCTGTTCTGAGCAGCTTTCCTGGGCACCTACAGGCCAGACTCAGAGACTAGGTGTGTTCATGGGGCTAAGTGGGATTGATGTGGTTGCCCTTATCCTCTTGGCTGGCAGAGTGACCGAGGAGAGGAGTCTGCACAAATCCATTAAGGCACGTGTGTGCATCTTTGCAGGAAACAAGAAGTGCAAGAAGAATTTCCTATGATCTTCGTTACAAGCTCACTTACATACATAAAAAGCTGCAGTTTATATCATTGCCTCTTTCTCAGACATTTAGGCAACTAACCTGGTGGATTCAAGTTGGATTATAACAGCTCCCTTTAGATAATTCAGAGTACTGCAAGTGTTGCACCAGCGAAATCCAGCAGAGCTGAATAGCCAATATGTTGTCATTCAGACTTGGAATGCAGCCCTAACCATGCATTTTTTTACTTCTAGCTCCTCTAGTATTAAGCATATCTTCTACAGCCATTGTTAACAAATCTTCTAATACTCTTTAAGTTAAGAACTATATCTATATATATCTGCACATATAGGTTTTTTTTTCCTTTTGCCATGATCACATATGTCTTATTTAGAGAAACATTTTTCTTGTCTTGTGCTTTACCAATTCTTACATACCATTTTCCTACTTCATGTTTTTGAATAGCAACAAGACTGGAAAGAATTTCACACTGTGATGTATTTTCAAAACAATTTTGCTACTTTGAATGTAAATTTTGTAGGTGCAAGGAGCACTGACATAGCTACGGTACAACTTGAAAAGCTTTAAGCAGATGCAAATTAATTCACTTTGTTCTAACATACACCTGGTGGAGAGCTCTCCTTGCAGCCAACCTGCACGAGATGGAGCAGCTTCCTTCCAAACTGAGACAAGTGCTTGTGCTGAGTTATTGAGGGTGAGTTCTGCTGCAGGACCCTCTTAACTCTGATAAGCAAATACAGAAGTATGTACTGATGGGTTTGGGAAATCTAAGTCTCCTAAAGACAAGACCTGTAACTCTTGAGAAAAATTGGTTTTGGTTCTCTTTTTCTGTATTATAGAAACCATATGTATATGTACATCAGGGATAAAAGTAATATGACAAAATACTAAAATTGGAAGTTATTTACAGTGAACTCTTTTAAATTAAAAACCAGCTGTATGTCTCTGATATGGGTTAGAAATATGTATATTTTCATGATGCTGCTTGATTTGTTAATCCTGAAAAATGCAAAAAAAATTGCCTTGAGTACTTCATTCCGAATGGGTAAAATAAATGTCCTGAATTTCAGAAGTCCTTACTTAAAGATTTATAGTTGCCAAACAACTCTGTTTTAATGAGGTTTTTTTAAATGTGTTATTTCCTTTCTACTGACATGTTCCGAAGTCCTTTCCTATTTCTCCTCCTCTTTTTTATTTTCTTAATTCCTCTCCTATTTGTTTACTGTTTGTTTCCCTCTAATATCTCCTTTATTTTTATATTGGTGGCTATATCTTTTTCTCCGTTTACTCCAGAGGTGGGTTTCTTTATGCTTTCAGAGAAAAGCCATGGAGTATCTGCCCCTCCCTTAACAGACACTCACACACACACAGACACACTCAAATCCACTGGGTGCTAAGCTTGCTGCAGCTCCTCCACCACTGCTCTTCTTTGTCTAATAAGATACTGGTTTGTTTTTTCTTTTTCCTACTCAGCTCCCTGTACAGAAATCAATGTTCTGCTACACTGAGTGGAGTGACACTACTGCAGGAGACGCCAGCCCAACAGCATGATGCACAAAGGACTGTTCTCCAAAAATTCTTCTCTGCTAAAAAAGAAGGAGGAGGAAACCACACTTTGTTTCCTCCATGGACAGTGGCAATAAAATTTTTTTCCTGGCTCCTCTGCTTTCTGTCCTCCCCACTCACCTGCTTCCAAATCCAGAACTCAATACCTTAGGCTTACAGGACACTAGTTCAAAGAAAGGACTTACAAACTGTTCCTCTTTTATTGTATCATAATCTGATACAAGAGCCCAAAACAAATGCTGTTGCTCTCTTAAAGGTAAAGAGAGGCTATTACTTGGGCCAGCAAAATTTTTGTGGGGGATTAGTGTTTTGTTCCCTCAGATTAGGAGATGTTAAAAAAAATTTCTTGAATCCTTGACAGTATTTCCCTGAGTTAATCTCCTCTAGTGGCTGCTGGTATTTGCAGTATCTACCAAAGTACGTCACTTTTGGTTATGCCATGCAATTGGATATATTGTGGAACAACCCATACACTGACCATGCAGGAGAGTAAAATTATGCTCTGGTGTTAGAAAAGGGGTGACAATGGACTTCATTTTTAGCTGGTCAGGCTTGAGAAATGCTATAGAGAGGTTCAATATGTTTCCAGTGAATTCAATATATTTGTCGTCACAAATTATCCTTCAGTAGTTCCTGCTTTTTATTTCTTGTTGGCTTTTTTCCCTGTCATTATTCAACATCTGATATTTTTTTCCCTGTGAAATAAAACATAAAGAGTAAAATCACTGTTTTCTGGGCTGTTTGTATGGGCATTGTTGATATTGAAAATCTGAGGCTGTTTTGATTCATTTTTCATGCTGAAGTATCCTTGGATTTGTTTCCTGATGGGTGAATAAAACTACTGGGCTCAGACTCAATGCTGGGGTGTGTAGCTGGAATTGCATTGAGGAGACCAGTCAGGAGTGTGTTTAGACAATCACAGGCTCTGACCTGCAGAATTAAGGTTTTCAGAGCCTAGTGGATTTTCAAATGGCTTCTGTCAGAAAATTGGCTGAGTATTATGTGGGGATGGGTAAAGGGAGATTTTGTTTTGCTTATTGAAGTGGTTCAACTAACCCTGTGCAAGGCTAGTGCTTCACACTTGGCTGTTCTCTCACAGCTTTTCAATAAATATATTTCATTTGAGAAAATGAAAGAGGATAAAGTAGACACTGTTAGAGGCTTACTGGCAAGTCATTTAAGGCACAGAAAGGTTAGATAGCTACCTGTGGTACATTTTTTTTGCTAATGTGACCCACTGAACTATTTCAAAGCGATCTGTAACATGGAAATTTGATCTGAAAATATTTACCTCTGGGGTTCTCTTTTTTCTTGGAATTATACTTGCTGTAATAGTACTTCAACATGGACAAATACAGAACTCCACTTGTACCAGGAAAAATACAGAAATTAAGGATGATTTTAATTGCCTTCAGCATTTTCTATATTGTTTTTGAATGAAAATGCAAGCTTGAATATTTTGAAGATTCTTTTTTTTCCCCCAGTCTTATTTTCCTTGTATTTGAAAAACAGTCATTATAACAATGCTGAGCAATACAAGCGCTTTTTAGTCTCAAAGCATTAAACAAGGAATGACTAATTGCATTAGCTGTTTGGCATAGGCACGACACAGCCTTCATCCTTCATTCAATTAGAGCTTGCTTTGAATTTGGTGAGGTCAGATTGCATCCCAGTTAGGTGTTATGACTCAGATCATGTCCTAGCCATATTTTTTTACAGTTACTGAAGTAACACTAAGAACCGTTGACAAATGAGGTACATTTCATTAGGTCTGTTTAGCAGATGGGGAAAGCAAGTCATGACAAAAGGAAATAATAGCAAGTGGCAAAAGTATTCATTAGTCCTGGTGAAGCTTGAAATTGTAAATGTTTTGGTACGGGAGGGGCAAAAATGGAAAGAAAAGATTTAATCTCCCGTGTTCAAGTACATTTCTCATCTTTCTTGAAGTGACATGGTACCACAAACTGATGTACCCTAATCTGGTATATGTGTCATAAGGAATTCTGATGGGAGCCCTTTCTTTTTCTCTGCTTACAGATGGACACATGGATGAACATTCTGTTCATATCCATAGAAAAACTGCAGTGGATTACACAAACTACAGACATCCACCTCTTAGCAGAGGACTAGAAAATTATTTAGTAATCCCAACTAAAACAACCACTGCCTCATCGTGAAGATCACTCCCTATAGTTCATATATAATGACGGTCACTCTTCAATGCCTTACCCAGTGCTCCCAGCCAGCCCAGCTACGAGTTCTAGTTCCTGCATCTCAGGCATTAAACCTACACCAGTCTGCCCTCTGGCATAAGGCCCTTCACGTTCCAGGTAGATATGAGCCTACCTAAAATCAAGATCCGAAACCTCTTTTCTGCTCAGATTCAGCACCCGCCGCTGAGCTCTCAGCTGCTGACAGCCCGGAGGCTGGTGGTGGCCCCGTGCCCTGCACTGTTGTCGGCTCCCCAGAGCGGACAGCATCGCGGAAGCCTTGGGAACACACACGGATAAAATGAACAATATCGGACTGCAACAACCTTGTGTGCTGCTGAGGGTTATTAATCTTTAAGCGGGGTCTGGTTTCAATGCTCGGAGCGCACACGCCGGCTGTGCCAGCGCCAGCCGGGAGCGGAGAGGGGCGGGGGCACCGGGAGCCCGGTGGCCGGGGTGGCAGTGCCGCCCTCGCCCGCGCGATGGCAGCATGTCTGAGCGATGTCTGAGCGATGGCAGCATGTCTGAGCGATGGCAGCATGTCTGAGCGATGTCTGAGCGATGGCAGCATGTCTGAGCCATGTCTGAGCGACGTCCGAGCGATGTCGCCTGAGCGATGTCCGAGCGATGTCTGAGCGATGCCGCCGGCGGGCCGAAGCCCGGATAGCACCGTGCCCTGCTAGGCTGGGCCTGGGCGAGAGGGGCCGGGCGGTACGGCGGGACCGCGGGCCCCGGCCCAAGGACAAGCTGCTTTGCTCTGCCCAGCTCTGAAGTCTGGTGTCTGGCCCCAGTCCCGGGGCACGGCTGCCTTCGGGGGCCTTTGGGGAAAATGCACCGAGCGTGCCCTGGCATCTCCCGAGGGCCCCCTTCGTGCACGGTTTCGCTGCCGCGGTTCCCATCCAAAGCGTCCGCAGCCTGCGGAAAGGGAGGAGGGACGGGGTCACCTATTCCGAAATTGGCCCATTCCCAAACAGAACTTGTCAATCTCTTTCCAAGATGGGAACTGGGAGGGGAAAGCAGGATCGCAGCGCGTTGCAGGGCAGGGATCTTTCCAGACCTGCAAGTGCAAGTTAAGCTTTGGGAAATATGCATGGTTCTTCTCACCCATTCCACATCTCGGGGTTTTTTCTTACCTGAGGACTCTTTCAGATCTCCAGTTACGAAGTGCCTGAAGTACATCTGTCCCTGATCACTTCACAATTAGTCTGCAGCTTCATTTGAAATCAGAAGCACACAGATACTCCCTTAAAAAGTGATCTATTATTTTTCTACTTTTTTCCTCCTCAAGTTTGCAAGACCAAAGGTATTTCTACTGAGTTGATGTACAGGGCTTTCATGATACTGAAGTAATTTATGAAGATGGAACTGAACTAAAGTCTTTTATACCAGTCTTGAAGAGTGGGGTAACTGCCTTTTGCTGGAATACAGTTTTATGACGTGCAATAAAATACTCTATAGCCTATTTGATAGAGTGGAAAAATAAATTTTCTTCAGCATCGCCTTTATGTTGCTACAATGTACCATTTTGTGTATTATCTGACTCCTTATGCTTCACATTCAGCAAGGGACTGCTCCTTTTGCAGAGCTCTACTGTTCCTACACACAGATATTTTGAACATGGTTGGGTAACAAGTTGTAAATAGTGAACTATTGTTGGTATTTATAAAGCCTAAGCTTAGAAATATCAAGAAAGCAAGATTTCCTACACAAACTTCCTGCGTTTGTCTAAAGTAATCTCAATGAAAAAAATTGGATATCTGAAGAAATTGTTATCGGGATGTGCAACAAAGCTTTTGCCTAGAGTCTTGATTTTAAAACTCTATTTTTAAAATAAAGTTCAAAACAAAGGCTTGACACAGGCAGCAGTTGCACAATGGATTCAGAGAATGCAAACATTTTTTTTTTTTATCAAAGACCTGAAGTTAGGGTATTTGACTCATTATTACTGAGACTGAATGGTATGGAAGCATCTTAGGCGAAAGCAGTGAGTTTTTCTGCCTTTTGTCTCTGACCACATATGGTTTTTATACGCAATCACCAATGCAAAGTTTGGAACCAGGGCATGAATACCAGATCTACCAGTCTGTTGTTATTATTTTTATTTTAGTAGGGCCAATAAATAATGGAGAGGCTTCTGCTAAATGAATAGCTCTGAGAAAGGAAGAACCTTCTTTCAATAGCCTCTTGGTTTTGGTATTCCATTCTCAAATATGAAATCCATATTCAAATTCATTTGTGAGGAATTTGAATTTCCTTTTTTGACATCCTGAGTGAGAATCTAAGACATCAGATTCTTGTTTAGGAGGAGGTCAAGACCCTTAGCTCTTCTCTGACTTTTGGCCATAACACAAACATTTGTTCTTTCGGCTATCTCACAGATTTAAAATACAGATTATTATACATCATTACACATCATTACTGATGGGTTATTTTAGCAGTCTCCAAAGTAGGGGTAGCTTCAACCAGAATGAAGACAATTTTTGTCTCTTTCCCTAAATGAATAGAAATATTCAGTATGATGGTGGCAGGACATACAGAAATTAGACTTTGCTTTTTTTTCTCTACTATTACAAATCCAAAGATATTAATGACCTTGGCCCAACATGTCTTGCTGCTGAGAATAAGTGACTGGATGAAAACTTCCGCAAAAGGGACAGTGATTAATTCTCAGTAAAATTCACTAGGGATCAATCAATCTAACAAAACCATTCAATGATGTTGCAGAAGAATTTGAAAAGAAATCATTTATGAATCTGAAAGGGTTTTTTTAAAAAAGTAACAGACTTGCAAAAAGAATCTGTTGAGTAGCATATACTGTTTAATTATAAACTATGTAAATATGTACCTCAAGGGATGTTGTGATTATCAGCTTTCCTCTGTGTAATGAGAACATAATATAATATTATGGCATTCAAGTCGTGTGGAACATGGGACAAGAGCATCTGTGACTACACAGTAAACAATGGAGGAAAGCAGCGAGCTTTGTGGTATTGCCTGGAGTGTAATCCTGAAGGATAGGCATCATGGTTTACCTTTTATGAATAAAAAGATGACACTTTCCTTAGCAGTTTTCCATTTCTGCTGTAAATTGGCCTTGGCCTGAATGTCCCAAAACTGGCCTTCTGCTTGACAATGAAATGTACTCTGTGGGGAAAACTTTCAAGCCCCTATTAATCTCTGCAATCTACTTGAGCTTCTGAAAGTTCAAAGTTCACTGAAGAGAGTATAGCTAGAACTAACCAATGTGCTGGTGAGGTCTGTCTTTGTGCTGATTACAGTTCAATATGTTATATATGGACATACATGCATGCATATATTACATGTTGATTGTTCAGTTAGTGATGTAGCAGTCTCTGAAAAAAAAAATCTTTGATTTTAGTGGAAGAATAACACTAGGTTTCATCTATGATACCCTGTAGAAGATTGTTACATAAAACTAGCAACATGGCCAATACAGGGTCAAAAGGTCTTAGTAACAGATATGTTTAAATTCACCAAAATTTAATCTTTGTGGCCTTGAAATGCTTTGGACCGTCATAGAAAAGAATACATTTTGTAAACTTTTATCTCTCCAGAAGAGAGACAATTAAAAAGAGAAGGTGAGACAATTAAAAAGGGAAGGTGAAACATTTCTGTGAGTGGATGGAACATAAGATTCTTTTATGAAGTAAGCTATAAAAATGATGTCTCTCTAGTCTAAACGCCTATTTCTCTTAAGGTTGGTTGTAATCCCAGCCTTCATATATCACCTACAAAGGTCTCTGTTACAGGAAAACCTTTCTATTCTCCGCTCTTCAAAGCAATCTATGAAAGCCTATCTTTTTAGCCTACCAAGCCCTGCAAGAGGTTATATGGATGTATGAATTGTACTTTGTAGTAGCAGAACTGAGCTTTTAAAGGCAATGGGGTTTGACAAGCTGCAAAGGTGGCCTTAACAGTAACTGCAAAGAGCTACCTTGTGCTAGGTTATTTAGACTTTATTATTTTGAATGTGTCCCAACTATAGGGGTCCTGCTTCAGAGCGGAGCTGTAAGCTATGGCTAAGTTCAGTGACATTAGCTATTGCTCATGAGCTAAGGATGATTCTGAGCTAGGAAATGCCAGTCTTAAGGTGCAGTGTGCTGTCAAGGCCATTCAAAGTTTGAACTTGTTCAGTGTCACTTTGGTGTGCTGTTGAGTTTAAAGGCAGAGCAGTATCTGTGTTACATGAAGGAGCTTTAGTTTGCCAGTAAATCTTAAAGGAATACCAATTTTAGTCCTTCCAACAGCAGAATTCTTTTGAACTCCTGTTGGATACAGGGATCTCAGGGATCAATCACAGTACTGCAGGCAGGATGTGTTCATTCAGTAGCAGCAGCTTTGGCACCAAAAGAGGATTGTTGAAACTATTTTCCTTTTAGCAGCAGGAGTAAGCACTGTAAGGAAACAGGACTCAGTGAGATTGCATGATGCATAAACAGTGTGTAATCCTTTGAATGTGCAGGGAATTATATACAAATGAGGAACAAGAACAAAAATCCAGTTGTTGCTGCTGTACATGCTTGGTGCTAAATATCCAAATTTGAATTGTTAGTCAGGAATGCCTTTGTCTTCAGAGAAGAACTCTGAAATCATATAGCACTGTCTAGGTCATCCCCTGGGATTTAATGGATCTGCATTCAATGGTTTCAGCTTCACAGGTTTGTGGTTTATAAATCAGAAAAAATGCATTCCTTTTTACAAGGAAAAAGTATTTATTGGACAGGTCTCTAAAAACAAACATGGAATAAAACCTAGAAGGAAAATAAAAACCAAAACCTAAAATGATCTGATATGCATTTTCCTGTAAATTACACTACAGAATACCAAATAGCACACAATCAGAAAATGGAAAGAAAGAAGATCTGTTGCAAACACCAGGTTATAACAATATTCTCAGTTGTTTTTGTTTTTTTTTCACCAGGTTATAACAATATTCTTTTTTCCTTCTTCCTTGAGAATGCATGCATATATAGAAAGCAAAATGAGATATGTTTAAAAATACCAAGGGTCAGATGAATTTATTTTTTCTATCTTTTAAAAAAAAATTTATTTTCACAGAGACACTTCTGGCAAAATATTCAAATGCTATAATAAAGGGATTAAAAAATGTCTGCACACAAGAATGCCTGTGTACCCATATGCATATTCCCATATTATATCTAGGGTTGAAAATTTAATTATTTTGAGGAAATAAATTAAACATAGAAACAGAAAGATCAATAACAGAAGGATTTTGAGAAACAAAATACCTGCAGCTGCATTTCTGTTTCTATGAGAGATTTGATTTGACATCCACTCATGTTAGCATTTGGAAGAGAATAAGGCTTGGCATATGCTACTATGTGTTTTCCTCCTACAGAGAAGTGGCAGGCACCCTGCTATACCTTTTAAATTGTTCCCTTATTGCACAAATTAAAAGAGAAATATTTAAACATACTTCAGAGGTTAATTTATAACAATTAGTTTCTCCTTTAAAGGCACATTTGTTTCCTGTTGTTTGAAATCTATAAAAATACAAACGACAAGAGACCAGTAAATGTTTCTAATTTCATAAAAAAAACCTAAAAGTTTTTTTAAGGAACTGACTGTACCCAGTGCCTGAAAAAGTAAATCATATCTCTATGCCTTTTCCTTCTCAGGAAAGCAGACATGGAACCATCCATGTTAAGATGTGAATTCCAGCATGCAGGACTTGCTAAAAATGGAAGTTTTATTCCAGTTATTACCCCAAATTTATAGAATGCTGATGGCGCTGAGGGCAGAGGCTGTTGAGGTTATGCAGACTTACTAGTTATAAAGCTACTGTCAATGACATCCAGCAACAAACATCAGAGCAAGACTTGGCAACTGAAGCTGGACAACAGAAAATAGGGTGGGCTTTTCTACCAGTGAGGAGCAGTTATTTGTCAGCTGTACAGAGCTATTCAGAGTCCAAACCAAGTTTGCTTATCCCTTGAAATAATGCTTTCTATCTCAGCAAGAGATTTTAGGGCTTAGTACAGGATTGATGTAGGGATTCCAGTGGTCTTTTTTTACAGGTCAGATGAGCTTATATAACCATCTTGTCTAATCCTTGGCCCTGTGAATCTTTTCACCACATAAACACAGGGTTAGATATGCATCCATCAGTGATGCCTCTCATTCTCCTTTTTGCAATGCAAAGTTGTACTCCAGCGTGCCAGTATTTCGTCATGTGAAGCAGGTGTCTGTGGCATTTGGCTTTTCAGCACTGTGATGCTGCATGTGAGAAGATGACAGGCTTTCCATTTGGTAGTTAGACTTTGCGGTGAGAAGCTGTGCCACACCTCACCACCTCAGGCAAAATAAAGCAGGCACTGTAATGTAGTGGTTATATATATGTTTAAATTATTCTGAATCCCTGTATCAGATCAGCCAGAGTTCATCAGCACTTACCTGGACAGATGACTCTGGATTTGCTGCAGATCTATTTTGTCTACAGAATACTTAGACAAAAAGTCAAACCCTGAGTGAGAAACCAATTCATGTGTTTCAGGGAAAGAAGAATCATAATCTTTTGCAATATACTCAGTGAACTTACCAACAAAAGTGTGTTCCGAGATTGAATTAAGTAATATATTATTGTTTTTATTATTTAAAAATTTGTTTTATCCAGTGCAGCATTGACACTATACAGAACAATGAGCTCCATCTAAATAAAATTCAGGAACCTGATTAAAAATGGTTGAAAATTCCCCTGTTGAGTTCAAGGAACTTTGGATCTGTACCATTTGATTTGTCAGCATTTAATGTAATTTTTCCGGTACAAGAATTCCTGTATGGAACAGGCCAGGAAAGAAAGTAGGAAATTTCTGAGAGCTGATCCCTCAAATCTCCATATATCATGGCTAGAGGAATATAATGGAATAAGCAAAAATAGCTGAATTCTCATATTAATGTGCAGAATATTTTGCAAAGTGCTGTGTGTCTCTGCAGATTAGAAGCAGAAAGAGGCAACAGTGGTCGACTATATGTTAGGCACTCAAAACATGTGGAATCATGGAGATAGGCTTTTCTGTGATGAGCTCAGCTAACATTACAGTGATGGAAAACTCACTCTTTGGATTGACAGAGAATGGAAAAATTTTAAGTGCTGTAAGAGTCTTGTTACCAGATTAAGAAGTCAGATTATGCATGCTCAGGCTTGAAGAGTCAGTTTTCAGAATTTATTTTTCTACATAGATTTATTCTGTCTTCACTGAGGCCAGGCATTTACTGTTATTGTATTTGACCTAGGAGTTTATCTGCACTCTCAAGTTTCTGTCTCTGGTTGGACATCAGTTTTGCCACCTCTTTTTCATTCAAAATCACGAGTGACTTTTGTTTTCCAGCTCTTAACATGACAGCTAACAAGGACAATGGAAAGCACTCTGTGACAGATGCAACCTTGTTGGCATCTGAAGGTGCAAACATATTTTCAGTTTAGCATGCTAAAGGGCATCAGTTCAGAGCCTTAGGTGGTTAGGAGCATATGCTGCTGCTGAAAATAATAAGAAATAAGACTATTTGGAACACAGTTGTAGGAGCAAGTGTGTGGAGTATTTAAGTCTCTGAACACTGAAAAGAAATGTCTAGACTCAGCCAAACTAATGAAATACCTGTGATGATACAAATAAGCCTGCTAGAAGCCCTCTTGCAAGCAAACTACATTAGTGCTCTTGTATACTGCTACAGCACTTAATGTTTTCTGTTGCAGCTTTTGCAGAAGACAATTGTCCTTGATATCACAGTGATATTTCAACTTTTCTTTATATCCAGACCCTTATTCTTAAGCATTTTTTCTTCATTAATAATTGATGCCTGTGTCTAAGGCTTCTATTTGAAAATATCTCTCAAATCTACTTTATGAGATTTTGAGTAAATGTTCTCCAAATCTCCTCAGCATTTTGTTAAAAATGAATGTCATATATCTTTTGATAAAGCCTACAGAGTTAAGTGCCTAATAAAATAGTACATGACTAAAATGACTATTAATATTTTCGCATTATGCTGAAGTATGAATATTCTCCCAGCAAAGGTATGAATCACTGGTTTTCCATTTCTTTAATTCTTTATTAATTGGTACTTGAGGCAATAAACCATAACATATAACTTTGGCTTCAGATAAGGTTTAATGAGTACCTGACCTTTGCTTGGATAATTTTCTGTCAGTGAACCAATTCAGGATAACCCTTTGAAGCTTGAATTCCTATGTTGAGTGCTACTTGCTTTTCACTGTCCTTGACTTAAACGGGCAGTACTGAAAGTTGGCTATTTACATAGAAGGCTTCCATAAGAAAGCTTTCTTTTAAATACTTAATTTACTGGAAAATTTTTTTTTTTGTGTCTCTCTGTTTCATTAATTATTCTGCAATAGAACAGAAGCCTGATTATAGCTGGAACTGAGAACCACCTCTCCTAACATAACTGAGTTATATGGCCTACTAAGATGTCATAATCTGCATGATGGCACTTCCTCCTAAACGTGCATCATGCTTATGGATATACCATAAAAACTCCAGCAGAGTAAGTCCTAATTCTTTCAGAGTCCCACAGAGTATAGCTAGAGAAATCAGAAAGTTGTTACCTAAATGAAATAGTATATTAGATAGGGGACCTGAAGGTTTGATACCTTTCAGGTAATTCTAAAAAAATTGCAGATATCCAAGTGGTACAAGTTCAGACCTTGACTGAAGTCTCCTGAGAACCGGCTTCCCCAGGGGGATCTCCAGTACTTTCTACTTCTGTCTGGATTTGAAATACTGTGAGAACAATCACTCATGCTTTAAATTGGGATTTATGTTTTCTATTCCTCTCTGAATCCCAAAGTGCAGCTAGGCATGAGAAAATGTGAAAATGATCGAACTTATTCTGACTCTAAAAATATTTCATGATTTTAGACATTACTGAAAGACTAGGCAATGTATTCTCTACCTTAAAATACTTTATTTCTGGAGTTTCTGACTACCATGTCCAGTGGTAGTATCACCTCTAACTTGTTTCTCCAGATAAGAGTAGAACCTGATTTAAAAAAAAAAAAATAAAAAACAAAAGTAAAGAAAGCAGACAAATGCAGAAGTAAACATATTATTTGGCACTGAGCATACATGAGGAAGACTAAATGAAATACTTTCTCCAATCTTTGTCAAGTATATAAGTTAAGGCTGGAGATGCCTTGTAGGAGTGCCTAACACAGTGGCTGGCCTCACCTGTGTGTACATTACATTCACTATTTAAAAACTATGTATATAACACATGTAATATTCACTGGAGCAGGGTTTGGAACTTGAGCCTTATGCTTTTGACCCATTTTAACCCTCAACAACAAATATTGAGTGATTGAATGCAAAATATAACATCTTCAATTCAAAATGCCTTTACATTAGCAGTTTTAAATATATTCAGGGGTTCAATTCCAGTTTTAAACCAGGAAACCTGAAACAATGATCAAGGATAAACAGACATGGAAGAGTTTATCCCTGTCCTTTTGTGAAAGCAGAGAATTAACATGTGTTAAAACAATATGGCCATATTTGTATCGTATCAGATTGTATCAGTAGATCTAGCTTGGATAAAATAATATTTCTATTTATCAGATTCCAAACAACTTTTGGGCTTTGCTTTGGTGGTTTGCTTTTGTTTTAAATTCTATACTCAGCTAATACAATTTGTTGCAAATAGAATTGCATTCTTCACTAAAACTGAAAATAAAGTAGTTAGTCACAATAATATGCTTAAATAAATGTGTTTCAGTGCTTTGCTAAAACTTGTGCCTCAGGCCCTGGTCTTACCATTTGCATACGTTGATTCAAAAGATTTTAGAACTTTTACCTGCTCAATCTGCCAGTTTCCTTGTGGAAAGTCCATTCTGTATGAAGATTTGGACTCATTCTTCACACTGAACATACCATTTGCAAAGACAAGATATCAGAGCTAACAGGAAGAACATAGAAAGGAAAAATAGATCCAGCTGCTTATAGTTAACGGCATGAACCTATGGAAACAAGCCGCCTTCCCATGGTTAAGAGACTCCACTCCAGTGAACAGAATTAATTAAATTCATTTCCATTCAGGACTGCCCTTGGTCCACAGAGAGTCAAAGGGCAGTTGAAGAGTATAATTACTTGTGTTAAAGAGAAATGGCAATGGGAGTTAGCCCGGCGTCACAATGTGTTTTAAAAGAACAGCATGCCTTTATTGTATTTTTAGTTTGATGTGGGTGAATTACAAAGCAGGGGGAAAAAAGCTCTATGTGAAATAGCACTTACCAGATATAAATGGAAACAGTCATTCAAATGCTTCCTTCAAAGTAGTGAAGAAGGGGAAAAAGGAAAAAAAAGCTAGCTGTTCTGATAATACAGCCAGCAGTGGGAAAAATGCCATAAATTATGGTTTGCTTGAGATTATCATGAGAATTAAAAAAACCTGCCAGGACTACTAATTTTCAACCTTATTAGAAAATATTAGTTTTTGTGTATAGTCCTTCCCTTTGATCCTGTATGCATTAATTTTTTTCAATTTTCACCTACTCTGTACAGCACCATTCACCAAAGTGTTACAGGTATTTTAACAGCCTAACTTTGACTAGACTCTGCATCCCTCCAGGCCTTTTTCAAAGCTTGTGTAGTTACATATATTTTGTTGCCATCTTCCAGATGATTGCCAAGTTTCTGTTTTTATTTTTTTCCCCTACTCTCAGTGATATTTGGAGTAATTTAATACTATTTGGGATTATAACCAAATGATATATATGTTTTGAAAATCAGCTATTCTACTTTTATTTGAACCAGTCAATTAAACCAGGCACATGGGAAGGAAGCAGTTGTAGTTGTGGTACCCATCCTACTTCAACAACCCATTCCTCTTTTCCCCCCATCACATACTGGGAGGATTCAACTAGATGGGATTTTGTCAGAGACTGGCATAATGCCACTGTTCCTTTTATTGATAAATGCATTATACCATTACAGCCCAACATTATTTCAGTGCCACAAGCAGCTTTAAGAAACATCATCTCTTCTTGTAAACTTTTGTTCTGGCTTGAGCAGATCTCACTGTGTTGTAGTGACAGAAACTGATAGCTGGATGTAGGGGAGGCTGCACCTCTGTGTTACAGGACTAGTAAAGCTGCAATATCCTACCAAGCTTAGAAAAAAGACCATGGTAACCTTTATCTCATATAGACAAGAGAATAATATACAGGGATTATTTTAGATGCTTGAAGAAGTTTCTCCAATTTATATTTCTAAGACATAGTTGAGAATAATCATAAAAGATTATGCAGAATATACAGAAAAAGCTCTGAAATTTTTCAAATGTTTTTACAATAAATAAGACATATTTTTTTTTCCCTGGACCTCATCTCCAGGTATCTCAGTTACTTACACTCTTTTTATATAGTTCATCTGACTAATTTTTAATTTAATAATATCCAGCTGCAATTCAAGTCTATTCAAAATACATTGGCCAGCTTGGCAATACAGACAGAGAAGCTAAAGGAATCATGTTGTAGTTTTGGTATTTTCACTGACTGCCTCAAAAGCAAGTCTGCCCTGAGAAACTTAACAGCTGTCCAAAATGTTTATCTGGATCTCTTTTAGCTTGTTACTCTTGTTTCTTTTTGTTTATCACTTCCAAAAAGATATTCATTCCATAAGATGAAAATGGCAAAAACACTGAAATGTAAGTTGTACCAGCATATGACCTCCTGTGGTCCTGCTGTTGTTGAAGAGCTACCATGAGTAAGGATTATGGTTATGAGCTGTTGATGTAGTGCAAATAAATAAAATGTCATTGAACGACTGAAATTCACCTGCTTGGTTCAAGGTCAGGCAGTTATAAACGGAAATAATGCTGTCTCCAGCCCCTTGTGTTGCCACTTTAATGCAAATATTTGTGGGTAGAGCTGTGTCCTAACTCAGAATTCAAATTCAGAAACTTCTCTTTCAGTATAAGTCTTACCTAAATTAGGTCCTCTATTAATTTTATACAAGGGTGTGTAGTTATATCAATAACTCCCTAAAGTGCCTTTGTTTTTTCCTTACTCTTTCAGGAGATACATTTCTGTTAGATGTTGCTCAGTGAAAATGAGTTGGCAAAGCTGATTTATAGTATAAAATGAGAAGTGTGGTAAAAGAACAAGTCTGCAGGATTATATGCAAAATTGAATTCCAGTTTGTTGAGACACATATGTTAAAAGAAAAAAAAATAGCATATTGACAACCCCTCCCCGCTCCCAAAAAAAAGAAAAGATATGTCAAGATGGCATTTCAGGAGGAAGAGAGAAGAAAAGAGAAGAAAAGAGAAGAAAAGAGAAGAGAAGAGAAGAAAAGAAAAGAGAAGAAAAGAAAAGAAAAGAGAAAAGATAAGAGAAAAACAGTATGACTGAATAGCAGTTGCTATGCTAACTGACTTTGACTGAACTTGTGCTATTTCAGTTGTAAATGCTTCATCACAAAAGCTTAAACAGTTTGGAAGCAACATTAATTGCTGAATCAGCTGTGTAGTAAAAAACCAGTGATCTCAGAGCAACTTTTCAAAAACAGTGATCTAAAAATATTGAAAAAAGGAGATATAACAATAAATGAAACATGAAACTTTCCCTTCGAAATGCAGATACATAGGAAAAAGCATAGCAACAATGTGATGATATGTAAGTATGTGACAATATTCCTAGACTAGAGCACTATAAAGCAAAATCGATGAGACAATTCACAAACATAAGCCACAGATATTCTGTCTATTTGGACCTAGTCCTCTTTGTAGTCAGGAAGGAAAGAAGGAATTTGAAAAGATTTTCATGATTGGAAAAAGACAGGATTGTTTGTCCAATTGCTTATATAGTTCTAGATAAAGGCTAAAGTCCTTAAGTGTTTTATTGTATTTGGACTGCAGATGCTAAGAAACATGATTAGGAGAACACAAAGCTGCCATATGTAGGAAATTCTTATAGATTTCAATGGCAGCATTGCAGTTTAGTAACAGGCTTGGACATTGAATCCCATTTCACCTGGAGTGGCAATGGGAATTTCAACAATATGGCAGATAAGCAGAAGAAAACTTCCTGTACTTCAGAAAAAATTCTAGTTCTCTTCAATAAATGTGGGTATGTTTATTACAATAACACTGAAGAGTAAACTACAATCTACTCCTGGATTAGTCATACCTACTGGATTTATCATTTAGGAACACAGTTAACATGGGTGCCTGATAATATCATCAGAGAAAGCTCTGAAGGAATCCCCAGACAACTAAGATATATTTTACAGGCCAGATAATCCTCTTCAGGGGTCCATCTCTTATCATTGTCTGTCCAGGGAAGACATGCGCAGCTGGAGTTCTGACTTTGACAGCTCAAGACAGATGACATTAGTCTTACTCATGCTGGGTAAGTGTAATTTAACATAGAACTTTCTACAGTGAAGAAAAGCTACAAACTAATGAAAAAAGCCCTCTCCATTTAGAACTGTTAAGTAACCTGTAATAGGTATTTTCCTTGTGTGATATTCTACATACAGTTCAACCATTGTATTTCACCTCCTCAGTTTAGGACCTGTTCTGGCAGCAGTTGCCCATGAGAAAAGTCCTGTTGTTCTAACTTGCTGCTGGCAACATCCTTTATCTGAGTCCTGGTTGGGCGAAGCTGGGTTGAGCCCTTGGCAGCCTCAAGACTGGATATTCCTGTCTGTGGCAGGAAATGGCTTTCAGCATGGAAGCATGATCTATATTCTCGCATGTCTTCACTGCCCTTTCACTACCAGTGGGAGTGATGACTTTCCAGCATCAGGATGACCTTCTGAGCAGGGTTCACTTTGCACACCTGATATATTTAGGGAGCTGCTTTGCCTGGGTTTTGTGTATAGATAATGGAAGAGGCCTTTGGAAAGATATGCAGAGCAAGATGCAGCAAAAAGTCTCAAGTTTCCTCCTAGAAGCTATAAAGAAACCACTGAGATAGTAACTCTCTATTTTAGGCCCAAAAAGTTGCCTGTTCAGCAGGTACAGCACAGTCATATTCTAACCTGGCAACTGAACTGTGAGAATTATCCCATGGAACAAACTTTATTTATTTGATATTTTGAGGTCTGTAGAGATGTTAGCAGGCAGTTTATGATTAAACATTAGCAATATAACCTAACAAATGTAGTAAATAATAAAGCCAAATAATAAAGAACTGAAATAATTACCAGTATTTAGAGGCATCATTCATTTCAGTCCCCTCAAGTAAGTCCACTTTCTCAATGCAATATATTGCTGAGTAAATATTGAGAGCATAGCTCCAAGAGTGGTTAATAGCAACATATAGAGATGGATACCAAAAGTGACTGAACTGTGTCTGACAGTTTGGCTTCATCTGGAAGGAGTCTAGTTCCCAAGCAATTGTGGGAGGTGTTCAGAATCCTTCAAAAGCCCATACTAGGTTTAAATACCAAAGATGTATGGTAACTCTATGTTAAAAAAGAATCTCCTGCCTTTCAGGCCTCCAGACAAACTGTCTAGAAACAAAGTCTTCGTTTTGTCCCTCAACAACCCATCTGTACCTGACATGATATCAATTCTGTCCCACAGCAGCACAGTATTACTCGATGTTTTGTCTTCATAAGATGCAGCACATTTAATACGTGACAGCAAATTTGTAGAATGAGCAGATGTATTTACTCATCACTTGCTATGAGTTTATAAATTTTGTTCTGTTACCTCCAGTGTGGGATCAATGTTCTTCTCTGTTTCTTGCTGTGGCTGCCGCTGTCTTTCAGTTACTGCTATTATGTATGAAAACTGCCTATCTTCTTTCACCCTGATGTCTGTGACTCCTGGTTATCAACTGCTTCTGGGAAGTATCAATATTTTTTATATATTTTTTCTAATTTCCATAATTTTCATAAAATAGAAAGATAACTGAGCAGTACATATAAACTGTCAAAATTTCTATTTCCTTTTGGATTTAGGTGCTAGGAAAAAAAAAGAGTATAAACATTAGGTAATAAGACAGTAACTCTTGAGATTAAAAAGAAATACTGGTGCACTTGGGTAACACCTGAGATTTCTTATACTATGAAAGATTTCATTTTTTAAAGTTGAAATCCAGGAGAGAAATAGATACCAAAAGAAAGCATTTATTTTCATCGTTTCAGTTTGTATATCAAGATGAATTTTGCTAGAGATTTCTACTTTTTCTTTGACAGTAGCTGTATCACTTCTTTCCATCTGAGAGTTTCTTCAGGATGAAGTCTGTAGTGGAAAATAGCATGATATTTTTGTGTCATTACAATCTGAACAAGATGTCTTTACAACCTATTTCCTAATCTTAAAGATACCAGGAACCTCAGATCCGTTTTATATCTCACCCTTCCCAAACTCTTAGATCAAGTATATGAAGTTCAGAATTGAAACTTCACAGTTAGCGATAAGACGTTTTGCCTAGAAGCTATGTCAGCTCAGTGCAAGTTTTCACATACCTGATTTGTCTTTGTGTGAGAAAATGTTTCAGATTCACCCTCCTGAAGGCTGATGATCTGTTCACTGTTATTTCCATCAGGATTTCAGACTATATTTTGAAATGTCTCTTACAAAAAAAAAAAAATAAAAAATAAATCCCTAGTGATTACAACTCATTTTTTGAAATTGGGTCATTCTGTCTTTCCATGCCTTGGGTTAACCAATTAAAAAGAGTAAAGCTAAGGAACTAGAAGAAATCCCCCAAACTCTAAGATCACCAGCCTGTCATCTGTCTTCAACAGCATCAATTTAGTTTTTGATGGTGAAAACTGGGTATCTTGGGACACTTCATAATAGACTTGACACAGTTTTTAAAATCAACAGCTCTAGTTGCTCATTATGTATTTAACAATATGGTGATTGTCACCAGAAGACCTTAGGACAGATGTAAAAAAAGACATTACAGTGGGAAAAGATTCCCCTTTTTTTTAACGACAGGTGAGTCAGCCTATAACTGAATTTCATTGTTTAGTCCTGGATTTCTTAAAAAGTTATAATTATGGTAGAACTATGCCTGAATCAGATGAAACCATTTTCTCAGAAGGATGATATTTTGTTGAAAATCATTCATGCGTAGATTGAAAATTACTTTTCAAAACTTCATTTTGACAAAAAAAATAATAGAAATTGTTTTGCAACAAAGTAATTAGGTACTATTTTCACCGTTTTCTCCCCTACATAAAAATTGAATATTGCAAAATTATGGCATCCTATCTTGGATTTCACAACATGTTATTTTTGTTGTTACAATATAGTAGTATAAAAGAGCAGATGTGAACTGTAATGTTTTGCTCTGGGAAATTTTATATCAATGACTACATTATTCACCCCCAAAGTGGTAAAAGAATTAGTTTGAAAAATATTGTCTATCGATTATTTTGAAAATGGAGTCTATTAACTTCCAGTAGGTTTTAGTACACCAATAACGCGGTGCAGGTGGACGGCTGAGAGGTCGCCGCGTTATCCCAAAAGAGTCCCTGGCAAGAGATCGCTCCAGCGGTGCCATTAGCCAATGGAGGCATGAAAGCATGCACTCACACTAAGCTGGATAGCTCATGCATTACCAGAGACAAAGAGTCAGGAGGGATTCCTCGTGTAGAGTTCTGAAGGGTTCATTGTACCACAATGAAGGTTTCGCAGACGAAGAATCAGAACGGAGGGCTGTGACAAACATACAGGGGAACAGAAAGCAGGCGGGCAGAGCACCAGTAACCAATGGCTTGAGGGTACAGGGGCGGAGGGAAGGTGGGGTTACAACCTTTTAATGGGTAAAAGGGGCCCATGGCCAACAGGCCAACCAGACAGACCAAATCTGCACAGAACCACAAAGCCTGATGGGGGAGGCTTCTCACCCTGAGTCAGGGGGTGATCTTTAACTTTGGAGCGGGCCCACCAACAGGCCTGTCCTACATCAGAGCTCTTTGGCTCCTCAGCCTTCACCACTGCTGGCTCAGCTGCTGCAACACACCAAGAAAACTCAAGAAAGCTGAGAGTTTTAGAGTGTGCCAATGTGCAAAGGAATGAGCAGGATCATTTGGATAACCATATAGCAGTTGGTCTGCCGTGAATTGTGGGTGAAATAATGGACAAGGTGACATGGGATTGAGTTTTTAAAGGACTAAAGGACAAATGTGTAATTAACATTGGTGAACAGGATATCAAGTACTCATATATAGAAGCTATAATGGGAGAGGCAGCATGTGTTGTATGGAGGTATTAGGAATTGTGAATGTTGAAAGTCATGTACATGCAAATATTGTATGTACCTGGTACCTGGCCTTTACTAGGTAAGCAATTTACATGTGCAATTAACTTCAGGCTCAGTTTAGCTAATTTAAACATCTGAGTAGCAATTGTGTATTTGTGTCAGATCCCTTGACATCTAAATAGCTTAAATTGGGGTGCAAATCATTGTGGAAGGGGAAAAAAAAAAGTGCCTGTGATTTAGAAAAATTAAAACTCCAAGAAAATAAATACCCTCAAACAAGCCATGTTATATGTTTCTTATCTTTAGATAATCATAGAAAAACTTGCCTCACAAATTTTCTGCTGTATCCAGATACCTTTCCATATTTCTTGCACTGTTGATCTGAAAGTAATTATACTCCTCCTGTCTAAAAGGTGAGCTAGCTTTCAAATATGCACCATCAACTAAATACAAACACCTTCAACTGTATCACTTCGTCAGTGGTTGAGGCTATTTAACTAGAACGAAGATATTGGCTAGACACAGAAAGAATTAACCCCCACCAGCAGCTTAATTCCTTACTCTAAATTGGTTTTGACTAATTGCAAGATTAAATGCAGAAAAACAAAAAGAAAATGGAGACAAAAGCCCCAACCAGCTCTGTTTGGTTTTTGTTTTGTTTTTTTTTTGCCACAAGTCCACAACCTCATATTCTTTTTGTGTAATATTCTTCGGATTGTTTTTTTTTTGGTTATTTAATAGACAATGGAATTTGCAGAAGAATGAAGCATAGAAAAATGATCTGTTTTTTTTCTAATTAAAAATACTTATGAACTGTGTTTGCCATACAGGACACTAATTCATTTTTCTTTTTTTTTTTCTTTTTCTCAGCTCCTTGAGAGTTCTCACAGCAAACATTGACGAAAGAATACCTTGGCTCAGTTATCTGAGTAACTCAGAAAAAATGAGAATGATAATTAATACAGTCCTTGGGCAAGTCTCTTTTCAGTAGCATATAGTAAAGGTGTAACTGTATTTATTGTTTTCATATTTAGGTAGTCTGAGAATAACATATTTGTCAAGCTTTATGTAAGTGACCTGTCATGGATATGAAATATTTCTCCATGCCCTCCCTCTCCCCTCTCCCAATTAATAGGAAATTATATAGCTGTTATAGGAAATTGTTAGTTTAGTTAAGAAATTTAAAAGAAACATCTATAGCACTACCTAAATAATGGAAATTTTCTACATACACACGTTATATCCTTTGTTCCTTTCACCAATACTTTTGATGACTGTTTTTCTTTGTTCATCTTACTCATTTTGTAAGTTCTTATCTGGCTCCAATTTTGAGCAACAAGGACTATTTTCGTTTTGGTAGTTTTTTAAATTGCTTTTGGGAGTTTGATGGATTTGAGTTTTGTGCTCTTTTGAAGGGCATTTAACAGGTATTCAGCAATCAGTGAGCAGACGATGCAAAAGTCCTCTCTTTAGTTCTGGTAACTTTCTTCTATGTAAATAATTTAAAGAAAAATTTGTTTTGGAATTTTTTGCAGACTAAGCTTGATAGATTAAACTAAATGAGTAAAAAAGTGATTTAATTTGTTAGTATCATGTAATTTAGCAGCAATTAGTGATCTATGCATTTAGGACCTATACCAGCAACTCAACAGATAGATCACCATGATAGTCACTTACTAAATATTAGTGTACATCTGCATATTTCTGAACAGCTTTCTGTGGCTGATTCTAGAAAATTGCAATTGCATCCACATCCCCTTCCCCAAGTTTAATGCACTCCCATCCCAGAGGGGAAAATGTCAGTGACAAGTACCACCCTTCCAAGCTGCACATCCCTCCTGTGGGAAGTTTTAAGTGCATCTATGCTGGTCCCTTCAACTGGTACCCCCTGTGCAGCAAGGATCATACCTGCACATATGTAGCAGGTCCCTGGACACTGTACCTCATACTGTCATCCACCCCACAGGCTGCTCATGGCATACAACAGAGAGGCTGCTCTGTCTGGCCTTGGCAGTGGTTGTGACACCCCAGGACAATTTCTGGCAGTGGTGAGCCTGGCACTGACTGCTGTCATTCCCACTGCAGGGTTCCTCTGCACTGCTACCAATATTTGCACTTTCTTTATACTTCTTTCAAGCTGACTCCTTCCCTGTTTAAAAAACCCTCTTTGCAATTCCCAGGTCTAACCTGGGTCACGGCCATCTTTCTCTTCAGCGGGATCATTTCTCTTCAATTTTTATTTTGGGCTAACAGCCTCATGGAGAGCTTTGGGTGTCCCATTGGGATCTACTATGCACACTCAAGTTCCTGTCTCAGCAACTGTGGCTGTCCAGGATGTTTTGTTAAACGTGCTGTGAGCATCCCACAGATCCTACAGGGACACTGGCTATCAGAGCAGGGATAGGCAGAGTGCCAGCACCTTGAAAGAAAAACGAAGATAAAGAAACTGTCTGAGAAGATGTACAAAACAGGTCAATGAAGACAGTGGAAGGTCTTAAACACAAGTCTTACGAGGTGCAGCTTAGGGCAATGGTGTTGTTTAGCCTGGAGAAAAGGAAGCCCAGAGGAGACCTTATCACGCTCTACAACTACGTGAAAGGAGGTTGTATTGGTATACATTGGTAGCTCCTGAGGAACTGAAAACACACCAGTGCTTTGGCTACTGCTGAGCAGTGCCACCACAGCACCAGCACGTTCCTCTCTCACCAGTAGGATGAGGATGGGCAAGAACCTGGGAGGCAACACAGCCAGAACAGCTGACCTAAGCAGTCCAAAGGAATATTCCATACCGTATGATGTCTGCTGAACAATAAAAGCTAACAGAAATTGTGTGCACATAGTGGGTTGCATTAATTATTACACAGTTTGTCTTCTGGAGCAATCTCTGTGTGTACTGGAGTCCTGCTCCCTGGGAAGTGCCTGGAAATTGCAGATGGGAAGGAGAGAATAAATCTTTTTTTTTCTCCTTTGCTTCCGTGCATGGATTTTCCTTTTTTTTAAATTAAACTGCCTTTATCTTGACCCAGGTTTTACGGGTTTTTTTCACTTAATTTACCCTCACCCTGTCCTGCTGAGGAGAGGAATGATAGAGCAGCTTGGTAGGTACCTGGTGTCCAGCCAAGGCCAGCCTACCATGAAAGTGTTGGAACAGGCTGCCTAGAGAAGAGGTGGAATCACAATCCCTGGACATATTTAAATGATGTGTAGATGTGGCACTCAGGGACATGGTTTAGTAGTGGACTTGGTTGTGCTGGATTAGCACAATGGTGGATTAACTCTGATGTTAAGAGTGTTTTCCATCTTAAATGATTCTGAAGTATATGAGAAATGCTTCCAAGAAGTACTAAGATGTTATTACAAGATGCTGCTTTCCATAGTCACTTACTGCTTTTCAGTGTAATTTCTCAAAGCAGACCTCGAAGTCTCATTGCCAACCATCACTTTGAATCTAGCTTTTTTTTTCCATTGACTATTCTAGGACTGAGTTGTTCATGTAATCACGCCTCACCAGAAACTTCAAATAATTTGATCAGTTCTGAATAAAAAATTATCTCACTGACTCTGTTCATTCCTAATGTTAACTCTCATCCTCTATGTTAGGATATCTCAGAAAATTTTATTTAAATTTATTTACTTATTATTTATTTATTATATATTTATAAATATGTTCATTAGAGTTAATAACAAAGATAATAAGCAATAATCCTGTCCAAATATAAATATTAGGATCCTAATTTTGATCTTTTATTTTCTTTGCTTTTCTAATTTGCTGGAAGTTAAGCACATCAAAGCGTCTCTTTGGCTAAACTGGTGTCACTGTGAACAGCAGCATCTATTCTAGTAGATTTTACCACAAGAAAGATTATCTCTATTACCGTTCCCCAGATTTGAAGGACAATGTGGAAAGATGTGTTACTGTTTTCATGATTTGGTTATCATAGTAAGTAGTTGGGGTAAGAATCTAAAGGAAAAATGAATGCGGAATTAAATGAAATGAAAATGTTTTAACTCTTAATCAAAAGTTTAAAAGCTCACACTGTACCTGAATCCAGACCAAATTCTAACTCTGTGCACATTCCCTTAGAATAGACGGAGATAACAATCTTTTCCTCACTTTGTTGGAGGTGGAACTAAAACTCTAAAGGAAACAGGACTAGGTTGTGGATGGTTAGGCTCAATGATTAAAGCAAGGATGGAGTCAAGTGTGGGGAGCAGAGATAGCTACTATGGTCAGGGAAAACCAAAAACGTGCGTTAAAGTTATACCTCATGCAGAGCAAGGGATTGAAAAAAAACAGGGCTGGAGGATGAACAAAACTGATGAGAAGTAGGGTCAGATTTTGTCCAAAATTTCTAAGGTAACTAAGGAGTCTATGTTGAAAAGTATGATTCAAAATAGGGAACAGGTTTTGATCAATTCTAAATAAAAATGGGATACTTGGACTACTTAATTTTTTTTTAAAAAAATTAAAAGAAAAAGCCCTAAGACCAAGCAGTTTGCCGGAGGGATAAAATATTTTTGGGACACTTGATGTCCCAAAACAAAGGCAATGTAAATATATAAAGAGTTGGTGGAAATAATATTCCTCTCTTATCTAGAAAAAGCCCAAAGCAAAGAATTGATATTCAGTTTTTTCTCATTTGAAAGCATTTCAACCTACATAGCCACAGTATGGTATGTTACTGTATATGCTGGGGGAGCAAAAAGAGGTAACCCCTTCCCTGGGGAGCCTGCTCCAGTGCCCAACCACTATTCAGGTGAAGAAACTTTTCCTAATATCCAACTTGAACCTCCCCTGACACAACTTCAGGCCATTCCCTCGTGTCCTGTCACTGGTCACCACAGAGAAGCGATCAGTGCCTGCCCCTTCTTTTCCCCTCACGAGGAAGCTGTAAGTGAAATGAGGTCTCCCCTCAGTCTCCTCCAGCCTGAACTGACCAAGTGACCTCAGCTTTTCCTCATATGGTGTCCCCTCTAGATCTTTCACCATCCTGGTAGCTCTCCTTCAGACATTTTCAAATAGTTTAATGGTTTTTTTTATATTGTGGCCCCCAAAACTGCGCTCAGGACTTGAGGTGAGGCCGTCCCAGTGCAGAGCAGAGTGGGATAATCCCCTCCCTTGCCCGGCTGCTGATGCTCTGCCTGATGCCCCCCAGGACACGGTTGGACCTCCTGGCTGCCAGGGCACTGCTGACTCATGTTCAACTCACCCTCGACCAGGAACCCCAGGTCCCTTTCTGTCCCAGCTGGGACTGGTCTCCATCTTCTCGTTCCCCACCCTGTCAGTGTACCCAGAGTTTCCTCATCCCAGGTGCAGAATCTGACACTTTCTATGTTAAACTTCATAGATTTGGTGATTGCCCAGTCATCTACTTTGCCATGATCTCTCTGCAGGGCCTCCCTGCCTTCCAGGGAATTAACAGCTCCTCCCAATTTAGTATCACTGGCAAACTTACTAAACCTTCAAGTCCTGTGTCCGAGTTGTTTATGGTGTTGAAGAGAACTTGGCCTAAGATGGAGCCCTATGGAACCCCACTAGGAGCTGGAGAAATTACCAAGGAGATATTGCTTTATTTATTATCACTGAAATACATAAATGGTTCCTTGTTAAAGCATAAGGTGTATTACAAAGCAATTCAATAGAAAAATTTTAGTATCTGCTAATTAGAAAAATGACACCTGTAGCACAATAGAAAGTTATGTCTTTAGAAAGAAAATTTAACCTTTTTTTCCTATATTAACACTTAAAACAACAAAAGAACCTATTAATATCACAATGTCTTAAAAATTGTATCAAATGCTGACTATGCAAAATGTATGCAGTCAAAACTCTGGTAGTCTATTAGTAGGAACTCAAAAGTGTTAGTAAGGAAGTAGATTGAGTCTACTGGATTTTTTATATTCTTCTCACAAATGGAAAGAAAGTCATGTTTTTATTTTATAAAAGCAGATACTTGGAACAGTTTATAAGAAATCAACCTAGGGATTCAGTTCTTTCTTCTGTACTTGGCGAAAACCAGTGAGCTTTGTGCATATATCAGGTAAGGATATAGTTTAAAGAAAAGGGATATAGAGCTGGCTAACAAGGATAAGAAACAGAAGGAAAATGTGTTGGGAAGTTGATTGATTGTGAGTAGTCACTGAAAAGTTTAGCACATGGATCATGCCAATATGTGATCTAGAAAAATGCTACAAAGCAGAAAGATTTTGCTTTGGAGCGTGCTTGTTGCTAAATTTGCCATTAACAAGGGTGACAGGAGTGATAAATAGTGAACTTAATTTAACTTGATTCTTTGGAAACAGAACTATTTGATTTTTTAAAATGCAAGTTGATTTTAAATGGGAAATATTCTTTGGAATGGAAAAGCTGGGATTTCTGGAAGAGAACATGTAAAATTATTAGACTGGTTTTTAAAATGATTTTCCATGAGGATCCTCTCTAAGACATTCCTCTTTTTATTTTACCTTTTTTTTTAATTTTCCCAAAATTCCACATGAAGCCTTCCCTACAGTTGCTGCAGTAGCAAAGGGAAGGATTTGACTTCTTGCATGTGTTGCTGGAGATGTATGGATGAAGAAACAAAGGATGTTTGCCTCAGGAAACTAACTGTGTGGGAATGAGTGGGAATTGGAAGGGTGGAGGTAAGTTCTTGAACACATGGAGGAAGAGATACATGCCAAGTTTAGAGAAAACAGTCTGGGTAGATAGAGCAAGGAAGTCAAAAAAGTGATGAGAAATTCAGCAGACAGAGAAGAAACCTGTATCAAGTTCCTTCCTCTCCATGAATGTTATCTGGGCTAGCTCTTCACAAGACATCTTTTTTATATTTGCATTTGACAAATGGATCAAGATGGTACTTGTTTTGTTTATAGGTCCACTAACAAAGGAGCAATTTCCTTAATTGAGTTCAGTAATGTTCAGCTCATTTGTATGTAATCTAATATATGATGTAAAATGCAGAAAAATCACAGTTCTCTAAGAATATGGAAATTTCAGTGAGGAAAGAATATTTCATTATCTTGCTTTATCTTGTAGAAGTAGCAACCCTGTTTCCATTACCAAATTCAAAAATTTGAGAATATTATGACATCATCAATATTATGAGACATATAACATTAAAATCTTTAATAGGAAAGATTTTTTAAAATATATTTTATTAAGGATTTTTTACCATATGTTTAGATTTAGATTTTAGATATTTAAATATTAAAGCAATAATAGAAGATTAATTGTCCATTGATTGTAACCACAGTAACTGCTGCTTAAAGGATTTTGGAACAACCCCAATGCATTTGCAGTAGCTGAAATTTGCACTAGCAAATAAGATGAATTCTAAATTTTCTAATTAGTTGTTGATTTAGAAGCTGCTGACTGTGATATTCCCTGATTCCGTCTATGCTGACATTTAGCAAGTCATTACACTAAAGGAAGTCTTCTAAGGAAGACACTGAATAAAAGGACAAAGTAGCTTCTTAAGCCCTAAATGAAATATAACTTTGGGTTTTAGCACAGCTTTACACATTAACTAATACCTTGTTTATGACTACAGCAAATGCTTTTGAAACTATTTAAAATAAACATTCAATAAAGGTTATAATCTGGATTTTTAATTATTTCTGTTTTCCATTTATCTGTTTGGTTTGTAAATCAAATTTTGAGGCCATTGGATTGATATCTCTGAAAGCTGCTGTAACACAAAGAGTGTTAAACAATGTTTTAAAAATAGTTTTAAAATAATACTATTGTAATTTATAATGGATAGAGGGAAAAAAATTCTCATTACAGGGTATCACTGAGCCAAATGACTTAAAGGGCAACATGGAAGTTTAAACCCTTGGCAAAAATGATTTTTCCCACTGGACCAGAAAAATGTAAGGTAGACAAACCTGTTTATAGACACTGCACCTGTAAACTGTGTCTTTAGAAGAAAATTTAATTGGGTTAGAGTCTAATCTTTCATCCAGAGTTTGAGTCAAATGCTGTTCTGAGTTGAGTCACTGTGTAGTAAACCATAAAGAAGAAGAGATAAGCATCTGCTGGTAGAACATGAACAGCTGAACCGTAAGAAGCTGTTTCCCTGTGTGCGTCTCACTGAATGTGCAGCTGGACTTTGTTGTGTGACTTACAGCTTTTCACTACATTTTCTTTTATTATGTTTTAGCTACTTTTAGGCTGTAACTTTTGCAAGGCACCTAAGTTTTTTCGATTGACCTGTTACAAGCTGCTAACCTGAACATTATTAAAAAGGTATAGAGTCCATTTGCCTATAGTACACCTGGGCAAATCCCCTTGATGCCTGCTTATCACTTGCATAGGGGCTCACCAGGCTGCTGAACCTGTAGGAAGAAGCTTCTTGTAGTCAATCACCTTTGTCAGGATGTGCCATTTAATCTTCTCAACTCCTTACCAGTTTCTTAAAACTAAATAAAAACTCACTGTTTATTTCTTGCTTTTTACTCCTTAAATTCTTTTAAAGATATAGAAGAGTACCCTATGTCCAACTATTTTTGAAGTCAAGCATATTACAGAGTCTTAGTACGGGCATGTATAAAACCTTTCAAATTTATTTCAAAATGTGCCAAAGAAACAGTCTCTTAAGTATCTCCACCAGCCCTAGAAAAATAGCTTTGCTGTCTAAAAGATCACACATGAATATAGCTTTCATGTTTTCAAATACCTTGGTATTCCTGGGTAACTCAGATATTTTTTTTCTCATCTCCATTTTTTCAGCATTTCAGCAGCAGCAGCAGCTGAAAAAGCTGCCAAAGGAGAGTCTCTATTGCTGTCGTTTACAGCGGGTTTTCTTTGCTGAGCAATGGCAAAGAGTCAGCTGTGCTGCACATCCTGCTATTAAAACAACCTTTCTGGTGCTTTATTTTCTCTGCAAGAATAGACATGTCTGGTATTGTGTAGCAACCTCCTCCTTTTGCTGTTCTGAATAGCTCTATACATAAAAATTGGGCTCTATCTTAACCCCTCATAAATACACCACGGCAGTGCTAAGGGCTCTCCAAAGAAGCAAGGAAGATTGGGGTTTTGCTATGAAATGACATCCAGACACTGACTCCTTATCTCTCCCCTCCACCAGAAACTCTTTCAGCGTCTGTGAAATCTGTATTTTTGAGAATAAGAACTGCAGTGGCACAGCAGACTGAGGCTTTGTTTATGGTGAAGAATTACATCTTGGGAGGGCTCTGGAACACAGGTTTTCCCATCAAGAAAAACAGAAATCCTTTGGAAGATATTTTTTGCTCTGGTTTTGTTGAGATATAGTTCCCAACAGCATAACGCATCATTTTTCCCCTTCTCAACATCAACACAGGTGGGTCAGGTAATACAGAGATGATTTATCATTTTGGCTGAGCCCTCTGAAATGTTGATACAGAAATCCCTCCTTGAATGAAGAGCAAGGAAATGTGCACTAATGAGACCCTGATGCAAGTCATTGGTAGTCTACTTGGTAATTCATAGAAGTAACTTTGCAGTGAGTGATCATGATGCTACAAAGCACGGAAAAGGCTATCGGGTCTTTCCCCATTGGATAAACAGCAGCAGGCCTAAAGACAAGAAGCCTGTATGTGTTCAGCTGCAGCCTGACAGCCTCCTGCTGAGCTCAGAACTATCCCTATCTTTACTCCCATGAAAATCAGTCTAGCATTTCTTATGCAGAAAGATAGAAAATACATTTGCATATAAGGGTTTGGCACTCTCCATTTCCGCATGGATCTTTCAATTTGGACCCTGGTACGCTAACTACTAGAAAGCAAAAAAAACCAAACAACCAAATAAAAACCCAAACTCTGCCCCCAAAAACCCAAACCCCTAAATTGTTGTGGGACTCTGCATAGATTTGAGGCCTAATTTAAGAAGAGACGTGTCTAAAAGTCACAAAGGAGAGGAAAACAGAGGAAAACAGATGAATGCATCAGCAATAAAAAAACTTTAAATTAACTGCTTGTCTATATAACCTGCTTGCTTCAAATATGTTTATTAGCTTACAAATATGAATATGTTTTAAAAATATAAATAAATATATGCTTCTAACAGTCCTCTGGGGTCTTTTGTCAAACCTTAGCTATTATCAATACTCTCTACAGAAAATGAATATAAATTAGGGATAGAAGTTACATTTTATAAAGGAAGAATTAAATAAATTGTTGAGATTCATTGCTCTCCTTCTCCATTTGATTTAATTCCCTCTAGGTTTCTTGCGAAATTACCACTGTCTCTAGAACAAGTTTTGCAATAACTCCCACTACCAGGTTTTTCCAAAGCCATCATTTCATTATCTCATTTTCTGAGGACAGTTATATGTCCTCAGATAGAAATTCCCTTCCCTTCCCTTCCCTTCCCTTCCCTTCCCTTCCCTTCCCTACCCCGAACCTTCCCTTCCCGACCCC
>VZTH01000557.1:924365-995560 GCA_013397815.1 Aleadryas rufinucha
CCTTCCCTTCCCGACCCCGAACCTTCCCTTCCCGACCCCGAACCTTCCCTTCCCGACCCCGAACCTTCCCTTCCCTTCCCCCTTTCCCCTTCCTTTTCTGCTTACCTTTTCACTTATTTCCCTTCTTTTTCCTTTTAATTTATTTTCCTTTTTTCCTTTTCCCTCCTTTTATTTTTCATTACTGTATCACTATAAAATTGTCATCCCACCAAGGCACAATTCATCTTTTCCTTTTTGCCTGCTTACACGGATGCAGTGTGTGAAACAGTGTTATTTTGATTTGGTCACAGTTCATATCTGTGAGACACAGGTGTGATCAGCTGCAGCACTGTGAGACAATGATGAATGGGCCCTTTAGAGCTTAGCTTTACATTTCAAGAAACAGCAAAAGAGATTAAAGGAGAGAGAAACTAAATATGTGCCAGTGCTTGTCCCTCATAAAGCAAGAACACTAAATCCATGTACAGACACTTCCTTCAAGCAACCGTAAGAAGTGACTTCTAGGAAATACAAACCAGCTTGTATTTTAACTAGGTAGTAGGTGAATTTGAGATTCAAGATGGGGGAACATATGGTTTGTGCTCTAAAACTTATCACAGGTATCCCAGTAATCTCATTTTACTATTTACATTCACGTTCAAGGGCTTGATTTCCTCTTAAAGGACAAGTAACTGGAAGTTAGTTGCAATGTAGCACCTCAATCCCACTTATGAAGATATGTCCTGTGTTGGTTTATGTCCAGAGGTTTCCATTCGTAACCTCTGGTCCAAGTCTTATTGATTCAATTCCTACTTATGCATGCTTTTTTCACAAAAGTAGGTTATGCAGAAAACCTGCATCTCCCCTCCCCAGACTAAATATCAGAGTACAGAAGGACATTTAATTTGAAAAGATTATGCTCTAAGTATACAAATCTCAATGGACAAACTGTGTTGCTGTGTTGTAATCCAAAATTTCAATCAAAAATCATTCTTCGTACAATATTGTTAAGGCTGGTATTAGAAAAGGATTTGCTAAATACTAAATAGAGAATCAATCAAACATTTTATTGCAAAATGACATCTTAAGTAGAGCTTTTTCTAAAATACTATATATTTTATTTTATATAGTTTTTATTTTTCTGTTTTCTCTTATGTACTGGAGACATTATTTAAACATCGTTGTGCTAAACAGAAAAATACCTTAACTTTGAAGCTCCATCTGGAAGTAAAATTGTATTTGTAAATGCTTCACTGAACAAATTTTTTCAAATATAATTCAAGTATAGTAATCACATTTAAAATACAATTTTTCATAGTTATGTCCCATCTGCTCAATACTGATAAGGAGTTAAAAAACAAGCTATAAAAATCAATGCCACTAAATGCTTATTAATTATAAAAGAACTTAGCTTACTGAGCACATTTAATAATAGGAATGTATATTCCCAGGTATAGATGCAAATTTTAGAGGATTCATTTAAAGTTTACAAAGTTTTTAAGCATCACACTCATTTCATTTAATCTGATTCTACACTGAGTGGATCTACTGGTAGAGCACACAGTTTCTGCCTGGTTTAAAAAAAGTAAATTGCATGTTAAAGGCCAGTGAGGCATAGTGGATAAAGTTGCATACAACATACCTTCTGCCATTTTTGCAAAATTATCAGTAAAATTAAGACTTTCGACTAATTTTCTCAGACGTTATATTTAAGTGCAGTAGCATCATGAGCTGATTCAACCAGTTGGTGGTGCATGAGGCATTCAGGTTAAATAGATTGGCACAAGAATGTTTCATGGTTTTTCTCAGATCCAGACTCACAAAAGACACTGGAGAGAGATAAAACACATTAATGATAATTTTTTTGACATCAATACACATGGCTGTAAAAAAAGAGCAGTCAAAAAACCAAAGCTTATGATATTGAAACAGCAAGTTGTAGACTAGTGGAAGTGGCAGAGTAGGAACGACTTAATTAGAGGCTTTATGAGCACCTTATTGGGAGGTGTGTGTTAAGTTTTTATTACTGTAAGTCTGGTTCTGGCAGAAGCAAGCACACCTGAGAATAAAAGCAGCCAGTACTGCAGACAATACAAAGTCGTAGACCATAAATTAATTTGTACCTTCAACAGCACAGCCAGAGCTTGACATCACCACCCCACACTCATAAAAAATTTTTGGATATCTCTGTACGACAAAGGAGTGCTGCTTTCCAGAGCAGATCTGTGAGAGGTACATCCATCTTCTTCCTCCTTTTCTTTTACTTTGCCATTTTCAAATGATCAAATGTGTGGGAGACATGTTTTGGCACATGGAGAACTGTCTTCAAACACAGTGGGCATAGGCTGTGTATCCTACTGATCTATGCAGCTTGAGACCAAGCAAAATCTCATCAGTTCAACAATGAATAGAAAGGTTTCACTTTGTTCAAAACTATTCAAGCTTTTTTTTCCTGAACCTTTGAAAGTAAAAATTGAAAAGTCCTGTCCAGAATGATTCCTCCTTATGGCAGATTCCATTCATAATGATTTTAAAACTCCACTGATTTTCTTTTAATTTATACCATTTTCATTCAAAAAACATACTGTTCAATAGTATATTTTTTGTGAAACATTTTCTATTACATTTCTATTTTTATGGATTAAAGTGTTTTGCCACCCATATAAGAAGGAAAACCATTAGCTTTGTTTTAGAGCAATCCACTCTATTTCACCAGCTAAACTGCAGTAATGGAGGTTAGCACTGTTTAATGAATGACAAAAAAGACTTTATGGAAGAAAGAAATTTGAAAAAAATCAAAACAATGTAGACTTTGAAGCCACATTAAGTCATTTATATCATACATCTATGAGACAGCAGTGATCTACTGAGATTTGCTGACACGTACCACATACCAAGCCTTGTTTAAAACTGTGAAGCTGCATGACACTGGGATAATAGTGCCTGGCCAGATGAATGTATGCTTTTTCATTTAAGCATTTATGGGAAGTACCATAACATGGCCAAACTTCCTTTATATGAAAATGAACAATGCCTTTGCTATTGTATTTGCTTAAACATAAAAATCCATCCTGGTCTGAAAATGTCAGTATAACCTTTGATAAAGGATTAAGACTCTGCAATTTATGTCTAACCTAAACTCCAAGTGCCTTCCAAATTACATTTTTTGACTCTTAAAGCTTTTTTCTTAGGAGTTCACATATTCCCCAAATTCAAAGGTTTTGTGTCTTTCACAGGTGTTTGTGAAAATGGCCTTGCAATGGTGACAGAGTGGTAGTGATTCTCAAAAGCTTTATGAAAGGAAAATAGAGTGCAGGATATGTAGCAGAAGAGAAGAAAGGAAGAACAGAGATCACATATGTAATTTTTGCTATGTAAGTTTGTACTATATTGTGGTGTGCTCAGTAGTGTATCCTCACCGATCATTTCTGATTACTTTTGATCTTAAAAAGTTTTATGGTTACTACCTCCTGTTCTTCAACCAAAAAAAAAAAAAAAAACCAAAAAAAAAAACACCAAAAAAACACCATTAGACTCCTTACTTCTGTCACCAAAGCAAGAACAGTGCTGCTTTAGCCATAATGATCTCATAATGAACTCAACTGTAAGGGCTGAAATAGCAAACATATAAGAGAAAAAGAAATTATACGTCTCATTGTTATCCCTAGAAACAAAATTTTAAGATGCTTGTGTTTGATAATTCACAGGCAAATGGTACTTCAGCTGGAATTGCAGGGAAACAGAAAGCAAATGCAAAATCAGGACCTGGTCCCTCAGGTAAACCAGGGTAGAAAGACTTTTGTGTATTTTATATTCTATTCCTTGCAAGCCTATCAATGCATTGATGCTTCCTCTTCTGGAGAAGTCACACTGCTCTCTCTTCAAACTCCATTTTGTACACATAAGACCTTTTATTGAGTAGATGGTAAGCAGAGCAGATTGTGATTCCCCTGCTAGTTCAAGAGCAGACTACTAAAGCCACAGAGAAAAACCCCAACACTACGAGATATTTGGGTTCCAGGGTAAAGTGCTCTTTTCAAGAACCAATTTGATCCTCACCACTTAAAGAGAACTTTCAAAATTAAAATTTCCTTTACTGGTCCCAAACCTAACTTATTAATTGTTAATTGGAAGACAAATGAAAAATAGATACTGGGCTTTGTATGTTAAATCAGATTTAGTCTGTTCACTATTTCAGCCAAATGCTGAATTAAAACTTAGCATCCTAATAAAATGGTTCAGGTCCTTCCAAGCCATCCCTTCTCCAGGCCATGTCTACTCTAATGAGTGTTGAGTAGGAGGGGATGATCACTCCTCTGAAGCTGCTGGCTGTGCCTCTGTCCATACAACATGGAACACCACTGGCCTGTTTCCCTGGAGGGGCTCCCTGTGGGCTCACGCTCAGCTCACTCTCTGCCAGACCTGCCAGGCCCTTTCAGCTGAGCTGCCCCCAGCCCGGCGGCCCCCAGCCTGTATCATCCCAAGGGCTCTGCCTGTCCTGGGTGCGGGGCTTGGCATTTCTCCGCGTCCATTTTCATCAAGCCCCTGCCAACCTAGTCCTCCAGCCCATGTAGGTCTGTCTGGAGGCCTTGAGCCCTGTCCTCAAGTGTGCAGATGGCTCTTCCCAATTTAGTGTCATCTGCAAACTCGATGACTCCAACCCCTATTCTGAAGTTACAGCCCTGACCATCTTCTGAGACTCCATTTACCACTTGTCTTGGGGTGACCATGTCATGTGTATCCCCTACCATCGCTCTGTGCCCAAACATGANACAAGCACAGTCTAAGCCAAGGCCTATGATGTGGCAGGGGAGTTGCTCCAGTCTTTCAGCTTCTTATCCTTCTTGATTTTCCCTATGACTACATTAACAGTGGGGATACAACATGACCTATTTGGGGCTCATCTGCTCTAAGCATATCAAGATTTCTAGTGACAAAACAAGGGGTAATAGCGTTAAACTAAAAGAGGATATTCAGACTAGATATAAGAAAGAATTTTTTATGATGAGGGTGGAACAGGAACAGGTTGCCCAGAGAGGCTGTAGATGCCCCAGGTTTGGATGCTGATGGTTAGGTTGATAACGTGTGGCTATGGCAGTAATCTCAGTCTTCAAGCTTTTAATATGAACTGGGAAGGAGCAAATAAAACCAAATGAGATGAGGCTTGTGAAAAAAAAGGTGTAGCAGGTCAAAAGTGGGAAATAAGACAGCAGTGTGTTTCCCCAAAACTATAATTATTTTTTCCTGCTTACTTGCTATATGCAATCAAAGCTCTTAGCAAACCTTCCTGTTTCAATGGTTGTGGCATATGCTCTGTTAATACGAGTCCTAAGTATTAAAGCATTTTTGTCTTCACAGCTTCCCAGAAACCACCTTTATGGTTATGCATGGGGTTTTTTCTTGGTCTTACATTGTAGTAATTTTGAAAGTTTATTGGTCATAGTTCACACAGGTATCCACAAAATTTTTTTGCATTTCTAGAAGTAATATTCTTAAAATATCTTTCTGGTTTTTGTTATGTTGGCTTTCAGATTGAGTTCCCTCATCATTCACGATACAGGCTTTATGGAATCAGCAATATTTTCTTTTGAAAGGAAAATTGATATATGGTCTGGTGTGACTTAAGTTGATGTTCCTGACAATTCCCTTGCTGCTCCATCCCTGTCATTCTTCCCATTTTATTTCATTATTTCATACAAGGATGCTTAAAAATAGCAAAATAAAATATTTTAAAATTCAAAAATGACAGCTTCATAGGGTTTTTTGGTAAATCTTATTGTTTTTCTATTAACTCTGAAAATTAAAATATTGTTTAAAGTCTCCCATTTCCTGCTTTTCCTGTCTTATTTACTGAAGATTTTGATTCTGCTAAATTCTTTTCACCATACTTCTTTTTTTAGTGAGGAAAGAGGCCTGGATAGATGCATATGCAGAATGCAGTATTTAGTGGTCATTGAATCTTTGGAGAAGTTGTCAGAATTCCAGTTTGTTTCTGGCTTCATGGCTGTGAAAAAGTGTTTGGAAATGTGGGGACAATACATTGATGCTGCTTAAGACTTTGGAACGCAGTAAGTTGAATATTAAAATATTATATAGTCTATTTTTTGGTGGCTGTAGCTACTTCCTATGAACTTGTTTATATTAAATCCTTTTCCTGCAAATACATAAATTATTAATTAATGAATATAATAGTATATTCCTGTTTTTAAGAAGTAGGATGTTTAAAATCCTATCTACATTACTTCTCTTAATCAGTTATTGCATGTTTCAATAAAAAAAACATGTTTCACACTAACAATTTATACTTTTTTTCCACACTTTTGCAATGATTAGATAGAAAAATTAGGAAAATAGGATTACAGTATTTATACATACCCAGAATTTTATGGAGAAAACACTAAAATCTAGATTAAGTTTTTTAAAAGTCAGAACAATGTATAAACTCGGAAAACTTTTTGGGACTCACTTTTCCCTTTCCTTTAAAGAACAATTGCCTCATTTAGGAATAATTGGTATTCACTAGGGAAATGCACATGTTCTGAAACCTAGTAATTTCCAATTGCCAAGATACCTAATGAGTTGTCTTAACAAGATTACCAAACATATAAAAGGAACTAATTGCATAGCATTTAATTCTGAAATCACAACTAGATGCAAAATAGGTTTTGCAGCTGGCATTTTGCTGGCAATGCAAGATGAAAATGAGGAGGTAACTAGAGATCAAGGGATCATCCTGCTCAGTTTTTAGGAAGAGTCACTCCTTCCTCCTCAAATGACACCAAAATTATACACCATTATTTCTTGGAGAGAAACATTTGAACAATCTGTGACATGACAAAGGATTAGTCAAACACATCAATTGTCCAAAGATGTGTTTTATTAACTGTTTTTCATTTATTTATTCGCATTGTGATCTGCTATTCAAATAACAATGGACAGGTATTATTTCATAACATAATTTGGGGGTTATATTTTTCATTCAAATTTCTACTGATGGTTTATTGTACTGTTTGCACATTCACAGATACAAACTCTTGCTTATTAATTACTTATTAAAATAATAATTTAATTATTTTTTAAAAATATGAATACAAGATATTGCTATTCTCCTAAACAGATAAGAAAGTTTATTATCCTTACTGACACACTCATTGTGCTATCATATGATTTCTAGAATTATATTGCTGCTGTATTTTCAGAGGATACTCCATCTAGAGATCCATACATCCACTCTGACATCAAATGATAGATTGGTTTTCTTTTATTTTCTTTGCACTATGGTAATTGTTATCAGTTTTCCTATGTTCAATGTATTACATGTTTTTTTCCAATAAATCAAACCACAAGAAATATATTTTTATTTTCTTTTAAATATTTGTAAATTCCGATTATGATCTCGGTGCTATGAGATGTGGTTTAAACTCATCAGGAATATCTGTATGGTCTGGTTAGCTTTAAATCTTCCTGAAAAATCATTTGCTTAAAATTATTTTCATTTTGAAGAAAATGCCTGTGATAAAACACTATCATAATTTTTAAGTGGTTGTATTTTCTTGTTATTTAGTTGTCATTTGAACCTTGGCATTTTTTAAATTCTAGATGGTTATAAAGGACTATTTTAATTGACAGCAGCTGTTGATAGGTTCATGCAACAATAAGACAGAAATTCAAGACAGAGGAATAAGAGGGGATGTGATTAAATCTCCCTTCTGTTTCTTTCACTTTTTTAACTGATCTCAATATTGAGGCTTGCATGAGGTTCATGTGAGGGTACATCATAATTTTGTTGCTGATCTGACCCATTTGAAATATTCATCACAGGTGTTCACCACCTTCTTCCAGAATGTGTGAAACAGCTATATTTTTCAAAAATATTAATTGTTCAAGGCCATCTACAAGAGATTAAGTACATTGTTTGGAGACACATATCTTCTTAGCACAATATTCCACTGTTCATTTGTGTCATGTTATTATCTACCTGGATCACAAAGTATTCCTTGTGTTTCTTATTATTTAACTAATAACTGACATGTGTAAAATTAGAGAAAAATAATCTCATTTGGTTGTTGTATCTTCTACTGAAAGACCATCAAACAAAAACCAAGAAGAATGGGGTTCTTTTACCTTCATAGCTGAGCAGTGAAGTTCAGGTAGAGATAAGGAAAGGTCTTTGAATCCTTCAGGATCTTGAGATATGTAGAAGAAACAAACAAGTCACAAAATACCCAACCCCAAAATAGAACTCAGAGTACTAGGCAAAAGCATCATATAGGTTTGGTTAATTTTTACGCTTCCCTAGACACATGCTTACTGTTTCTTATGGTTAAATATAGGGTACAGGGATAGCCTGACCATGACCTCACCCAGCCTGGACCTTCTGTTTTTCCAGTGATGTCAGTGAAGTCTTTGAGGTCCATGAACATTTTCACCAGTGTATTGTACGTACATGTCCAATCTTTGAAATCATTCAGGGCATGACCACAGGAGTCACAGGAAATCTAACTCAGCCCTTTTACTCACAAATGAGATTTCTGCCATTCAGCCAGCTATAAGTGCTTCTATTGTTAAGGGCATATATCAATTTCACTTTTAATTCCTCTTCCAAATAGGTACCAGGAGAAAATACCGTTGAAGAGGAATAACCAACAGCAGATTTTGACTTGATAATATCTTTCTTTATCTCACAGTCTCATTAAAAGATATTCCATATGAATGACCTTAAATACTGTAGCTGTTGTGAACTGAGATGGGCAAATTGTGAAGTCTGTGCATAATCCTTCCTCTAGCAAAACAGAATGCCTTTTTATACTTCTTGACAAGATGTGTGCCATATTTTCTGTAAATACACAAGACTTTTCTTCATCTAAAAATTGCAAACCAAAAATGAATCATGCTTGTAAAACTTTACTATCATATTATTGCTCTGCACATCTGTTTGAGACTCTGCTATGATTGACTGAAAGGCTTGAGTAAAAATAGGAAAACAGACACAGCTGCAAGTAAAAGGAAAGAAAAAAAAGCAGCAAACAGTAGAAGACAAATGACGTAATGTACAAACTGTTGTTTCCTCGTCTATCTTATCTTTACATACTTTAACTCTTGTATTGAATTTTTCTAGCTCAGCAATGTTTCCTCTATTCACTTGTCATTGTGATTCCTTCCGTCTCTGTTGGATTGGCTCATTGTTGCATAGGACAAAGGGAGAATGATGCAGAGGCCCTGAACTGAACAGAATTCCCTTTACCTTGAAAGAGTTTCTGAAGACAGGACATTTCTTTCCTGATCGTTTTGAGGTAGTTAGAAGAGCTATTCTGTTCTCTTTTCCTCACGTTGCCATTCATACCTCTGCTTTTTTAAATGTGGCTTGTCCATTTTAGACAATGCTAGTGATCATGGCTAGACATTGTCTTAGCAATGCAATAACACAGCAAAGGAGAGGCAAAGAAACAACACTTACATTCATCCATTTGTAGGATCTTTCAGTGAAATAATAATCTTGGCAGAGGAGGGCTCACAAGTACATCCATTCACACAGTACCCAGGAGCCTCTCAGGGATAGTGTTATGCAGAATTAGAACAGAAGAGGCAAAAAAAAAAAATAAAAAGCCTTTTTAAAGTCTTGGTTAGAGAGTTTTTTTTCTTGGTCACTGTATCTTCAAACTCGTTTTTATTGATTCTGAGGAAGCATAATTTGATCCCTGTTCCAGAGTGGTGAAGAGGCCATGTGCTTTCTGTTACCTCTAAAGTGTCTGAGTGCCTGATGACTGACAAGTGAGGCTGTAAGGCTGCACAGTGTAACTAACAATGTCAAAACGGTTGATCAGAATTTAATTCTTATAAGCGGATAACTATATTTTATGATTACAGAAATTGAAGAGATATAAGAATATATGCTGGAACACTATTGCAATTAGAACCTATCTCCAAGCAACAACATTGCATTAAAATACATCGGGACTATCTCTTTCAATCACAAAAAAATCTTTTGAGTTATTATTTAATTTTGTTACTATGTGATTTTCTCTAAACAGGTGGTCTTAGCCTTTACAGAACACCAATAAAACAATGTCTTAAAACTGTAAAACAATAATACTGCAGAATTTCTGGAAGACAAAAAACATTTGACTTTTCAGACAATCTTCAGCACACAAAAGTACCATAAACAAAACCCCTGTGCATAATAAAACAACATCTACTCCTACAGTTGAAATGCAGGAGAAAATGTGGTAACCTATACTCCTACAAATTCCTAGGCTAAACAACTTGGAAACAACCAATAAAAATTATTGTAACACACTGAATTCTCACTAGTGTATATCTAGCTATAACACTGAAAAAAATCACCTCTTTTCTGTACAGGGAGAGAAATTAAATGCAAACATGTTTAATGCAAGCACAGAGCCATTGCATACTTTTCATATTAGCACTCCCCCAGTGTACATTGTCAGATGGTTAGTGAGAGGATGGAGAGAAAATGAGAGGAGCGAAGCAAAGCATATTTCTTTTTTCTCTTTTCAGACTGGATAGAAAGAACACGTATACAATATGTATATGATAATATTAAGTAACTTATAAGTTAAAAAGTGGTAAAATATATGGCCAAAGAAAAAATCTGTTTTCTTGCACATGAAGATTCTAGTCACTGTCCTATCTTTCTGTGGTTAAAAGTGCAATGATATCTTGTTAGCTCTTTCTGCAAAGCCCTTTCAACTGTAATTAGTATGAATATTAATGAACTGAGGTTTTGCAGATAAATATGAACATCTTTTTTTAGATGTTTCTTGGTATTACACAAATTCTTTATTTCTAGCAGCGTTTCCCAGTAACTATATCTACTTAGAATAGCGTAACAATTCAGTTAATTTTCCTACTCACGTTGCAGCCTAGATAGTGAAGTGATATGATTAGAACTTGGTCGAATGCTGCAACAAAGTATTTGTGAACACTTTTTGAATACAATCATGAATTTGTCTTGGAGCAGGGTAGTCTTGGGGCACTCCAAATGATTTATTTTCCTTCTAAGAAGCTGTTGAAATTAAAGCATTCATTCTGAAAACTTGGCTAGAAAACCAAGAGTGACTTCTAGTCTCTAGTCTGCTAACCTGCACTGAACTATGTTATGTATTTCAAGACTGTAATGAAATGTGTTTTCTGAATCATCTATAAAAGAAAACACAAAAGATTTTTCAAAAACCCCAGTGCTTTATTGCTTATTTTAGAATATACCAGCAACATTTATGCACATAAACATGAATGGACACTGACATGTTGTGGCAGAGTGAACAAGTCTATACCATGTGACTTCTAGCAAAAAAGAACAATACATCATATAGGTAGAGGAGTTTACATCTGAGCACAGGTTCATACTATTCATGTCACCTCTGAGTAAATTTTATTTCCTCCAGATGTTTGCCTTTTTTTGCTGTAACCTCTAGAGTGTACTGCAGCAAGTTATGAATGTCTCTACCTGGGTTTGCATCAGTGTGCAAATTAAACCTGACTGTGTCCTAAAGTTGCTGTCAATCTGCTTATGAACTGCAATACTTTTTCCTGAGAATGGTGACAGGAGCCCTTTTGGGGGATTAGGATTCCAGATAAGGGTCAATGAGCAGCAATTGTGGAATGAAAATACACATATAGCGAAGTTCCACCGAGAAAAAGCAAGACAAAACCTAAACATGCTCTTTGTCTTGAATAGGAAAGGGGAACCTGTAGTTTGCTTTATATTCAAAATATGGGACCAAACCATAGATCACACAGTCATCTAGGAAAGCGATATAAAAACGTGACACCCACTGCAGTGTTTTATGGCATTAGAAATGGTAATTAGTAATAAAGTCTTTGTCTATTCTTTGTAACAACATCTGGCTGAACATCCATTGTACTATATAATGTAAATTATGTTTAGAAGCATACAGCACCTGTAATGCTTACATGGGGAAAGTGATTTCTCAAGACTTTTTGACATGTTTAGATACAGTTCTGAAGCCCTTTAGACAAGTTTGTAATTTATCTCTGGTTGGAAACCAAGCTGATCTGATTGCAAATGTGCACACAAGTTACAAGACACTGGGAGAAATTAAAACTACAGGTGCTTGCCTTTTGAATTTCTCATACATTTACAAGATGAAGTTATTGTTCTTAAAGAGTATTATTTGTAGAATATGTATGTGAATATGAATATATATAGATGTATATGTGATATGAATATATCTAGATGTATATGTATCTCAACATATGGATGTATAAATATATTCTATGTACATATGTATCTACACATGAATATATATGCATATATGCATACCATTTCTAGATACATGCATATATATCTACATACATAGACATATATGTGGAATATATGTTGACTATAACCAGTTTTTGGTTTCAATGGAAGTGATGCCAAGGTTAAGTCCCTCTGGTAAGTTTTAAAGTAATGCACAGCAGAATTTAATTATTCCAAGAGAAACAAAAGAAAAACTTGTTTGGTGTGATTATTTGTTGTCACTGCTTTAGTAGAAGCCATAGATTCATGCTAGTATTCTGCTAGGGCTCATCCAGAAGCAATTATTTTGCTACTGGTTTTGTTAGGTGAGTAATATTCTCCTTCAGAATTGAACTGGAAGGGGATTGTTAGGTGGAGTGCAAAAGCACAGAGAAAAATAAGAAGTCCAAGCCAGACATTTTTGTATATTTTTGTAGATGCCATAAGTAATATTCTGGATCTGAATTTTAACTTGCAAGCTGGCAATAACTGGATTTTGAATTTGCATGAGGAAATTACATCCAAATCTTGTGCACAGAACTGTTTACTTTCATTTGTGTCAAACACAGTTGCAGTGTATCAGTGCTACATTTTTTTGCTGTACAATTATTTGAAAGAAAGAGAGAGATCTGTGGAAGGAGTTAAGAAGGTGTAGTCTTGTGTGTAAGCAAAGCTGTTTCATCACCTGATAGCACTTCTCCTTTAAGTCTTGACAGCTTCATACCATTACCTCCAATATTACTCATAAAGTAATAATCAAATATTCCAGCTATCATGGATTGTGTCAAACAAGACTTCTCAGCGATTCTAGTAGTAGCACTGGATTTACCATATTAAAATAGTTCCCCTTAGTTTCTCTTAACTAAATGATGCATACAGAAATTAGACTTCTTTGAGAAGTTTCCCTGATACTTTCAGAAAATAAATAATAATAATAAAAAAAAGCTGGACACCCAGAACAGTATTCCTATTACATTTGGCTTATCTAGTTTATTTTCTTTTGCAAATTCTGATAATTGGAGTTGGTCAGCATTTTCAGGGAAAGAAAAATATTTCAGTATTAAATTACACTGGAGAATAGTTTGCACAAAGAATAAATCTAAAAAAGAAAAGGTCATGCTCATCCTTTTCTCCAGTCAGAAGACATTCCAAAATGAACCAGAATTCCAATATCATAACAATAACAATATTCCCTCTCGCTCTCAGTGACAATTTTCATTTGGGAGCACCTTGCCACACAAGCATAGCTATTGAGTTCAGATGTGAAGAGATGTTGTATTCAGAAAAGAGAAGCTCTTTCAGATTAGTTTTCAGTTAAATTAATTCCACTTCACAGCAAGAGAGAGTGATTCTGTTGACCTTTGTTGCATAAGAGTTGTAAAACTCTAAGTGTTAGTGCTTCACAGAAAACAAAACAAAAACTGTACAGCACTCATTAATGGACTTCTGTACAGATTAAAGGGAGCATGACTGAGCACTCTGACAAAAGTAAGGTGAAGGGAAGGGAACTGTTGATCATCACATTGTTTAAGACCTGTTACATTAAATCGGTGAAAGTAGTATACTATAGCTTGAACTTTTTGGCAGATGAATGAGAAAAAATATTCAACACATAACTGATATGAATGAAACAGTTGGGAGTCCTTGGAGAAAATATAAATAGGAAAGGATAATAATGCTTATTCTGTTCTATTAAGAGATAAAAATGCATATTCTGCTCTTCTGTTGGAAGTCTATATCCATTTGGTACAGTGTGCTATTTGTTTCTATGAGTCAGGAATTGAATTTCCATAAAACATAAGCTTTCTAACTGGTTGTGGTAGGTTGAACCTGAGTTGATGAACAGCTCTTTTAACCAGTAGCACTTTTTGAAATTTCCATATTTAAACCCTGTGGAGACACAGGAAGTTCCTTTTCGGTTTGGAGCTTCCCATGGGGAGCGGGGGGAGGATGGGCCCCGAGGCTCCGTTTCTCACAGTGGCCTTGGGCCTTCCCTTCCCTGGCCCCGGGGCACAGCCTTGGGAGGCTGTGGGAGAGCCCCTCAGAGCCCCGGGCAGCTGAGCAACAACCATAAACTGCTGCAATAGCCAAAACCACCCGGCGAGGTTTCTGAGGACTGGCAAACTCCCTTCCCCCCCCACCCCCCACCTCCGCCACGTGGCCTGCGGAGACTCGGCGGCAGCTGATGGAGCTGAAAGACAACATCAAGCAGCCAGCAGCACAACGTGAGTGAGGCTTTTTCTACTATAAAGCTTGAATATCAAAGACTATTCTCCAGCATGGTGTCTTCAAGGTCAGAGAGAAAGAGAAAGAGAAAGTGACTGAAGCTGAAGATGGCAATGGGGAAGAAAGAGGGCGGAGTCGCGCTTTCCGCATGTAGCTTAAAACTGCTTTCTGCACACCGTGGTAGGAACTGTAATATCCCAAACTGTTTTTCTCTTTAATCCATTTTAAGACATGGGGGGATGAAAAATTCTGTGTGCAGCCTGTGTGAGAAAACAAAGGTAACCACGCCAGGTTACCCAGGAGCTATGAGAGGTTGTGAGAGACTTTCAAAATTTCTGTGAAGAAGAGAGCTGTTGTTTTCAGGCTGGAATTTGCCTATCCTTAAACGTGAGACCCCATGTGTGGCCCATGGTAACAATGCAGTATGGAAGAGACTGTGATTTCTTTCCATGGGAGAGATGTTTTTCCCGGCGGCAGATTTTCCAGGCAGACTGTTGGCTGGTGCAGTTTGGGAACCATGAAAAGCAAAAGAGACCTTTGTTTCCTTAAATAGTAGAGAATTGCAAATGCTGACCAAGAAACATGTTTTGTTGTCCTTTGTGCGAGTTGGGAAGGAGAAAAGGGAGGGGGTACTGGAGAAAAAGGGGAGTTTGCTTTAATTTCTTATTATTTCTTTTTTTCCTTTTAATTCTGTTAGTAATAAACTTTCTCATATTCTTTAAGTTTTGAGCCTGCTTTGCTTTCTTCCAAATCTCCTCTCTCACAAAAGATAAGAAATGTGAACTAAACCACTACATTAATTAGTGTTTCTACCTGGTTAACAAAATAAACCCGCTACACTGGTGCTATTTAATAGACCTTTGTTGCTTAAGCAGATCTGTAGAGAGACCTTTGAAAATGGGGACTCATACGGGACTACAGAAATAATATGTGACTTCTCAGAAATGTGCATTTTAACACTGTCTAGAGTTTGTAGGAAAAGTTCTGTTTTTCTGAAATGGAAGTGCTCTTGTTTGAGACAGCAAATTTCTGAAGTGATTTTGTTTGATGGGCAAGCTATCTTTTGAAGAGAACCAGGAGCATCTTCAGCTCAGTAATCTTAAACCCCAGCATGAATAACAGTTTTTTCTGTACAGGACTCCTCTTTTCCCAGTAGGGCCATCTGAAGACTTCCCCTTCAGCTCTGAGATGCCTGAGGAAATCTTTAATATTTTGCCTTACACTTCTGACATTGCAAAACTGAGAGGAATCTTTTATTTTTATTCATTTGTTTTGGTTTTTTATTATTAGTTTTGTCTCCTCAAAATTCCAGTAGGCAAAAAAGTTCTTCCTGGATGAGTCAAAATCTATTCATGGTCCTTTCTCCCTTTCCTTAGTGAAGCTCTGGACAAGTATTCTCTAACTGCTGAAGACTGAGCAACAATCTATTTTTCTGTGAATTTTCAAATTTTCTTCCAGAAATGCTTTGTAAACTAGAGATTAATTCCTCCACATTCTGAAAATTTATGTGGGAAAGTCTGGAAACCCAGAACCCCAAATTAAGGTAGAAATCTAAATCCCCAAAAAGGAACATTCTAATTTATAGTTATCAAAAAGAGTTATTTGCCCAAATTGAATAATAAAAAGTATGTCTCTAGCTTATTTTCCTCGATCACTGAATGTACAATTTCCCTGATTTAAAATTTCACTTTTCAGTTTTTCTTTCCATTTAGCTGTATTGCCCTTTGATAGCTGACCAGTCTTGCTCTACTAATTCATTTGCTATTGAAATCAATGGGGCATTTCTCTACACAGAGAATTTAGGACAATTGAAAAATACTGAATTATACCTTTTCCAGTAAATAGTAGAGTTGCAGAGAACATACATCATTAGTCCATGCATTCAGCATTAGTGTTACACCCTTAAAAGGCACATTATGTGATTATGTTAGCTTTGTGGCTTCACTCAAGCAATATGATTTTTTGCAGCTCTCTGTATTCATCTTCTATTCTGAAATATTGGAAACCTTACAACTGATCCCTGTTTTCATATGTATGTACGTGTTTTCTCTTTCATTTTCATAGAGTATGTCTGAAAATATAAAACAATCAATGTTGCCCCCAAGAATTGAAAGTGTATAAGCAGGACCAAAACAGCAAATAAGTGAAGTTTTATAACTTAATAGCTTTCAGACTACAGGTCTATCTTTTTGCCTTCAGTCCCATTCAAGCAATAAAGTGCTGTATTTTATAAATATCCATGATGGTTACTTTAAAAATTCATCAACTTACATTTTTAGAAAGTAGCAAATGCCAAACAATAAGTTAAAGGACTTCTCTGGAAATTAGGTAACATTATTAGTGATTTCTGGACTCCTACCACCATTGCTCTAAGATCAGCTAGACTTGTTTGGAGAGACCAGCTTTCATTTCGCATTTTAAAAAAGTATGTCAACATAATAAAGTCAAAGGACTGGAACTGATGTCAGTGACCTAAATACAGGGACCATAAACCTGTTTCTTAGAGCTTGTTGGTAGTGAAAGGATTCAGTGGATAGCAGGACACTGCAGTCTTGCATTTTCCTCAACTTACCATGGACTTATGGACTTTAGCAGTCCTGACAGACAATGGCTCAGTCTCAGGTAAATAGCAGGTAAAATGCTTCTGTTCTCCTGACTATTGCCTTTAAAATGATTCTAGCTATAGATTTCTTCTAATCTATTAGAAGAAATCTATAGCTGATTATGTCTCTGCATCAGGTTGTAGGCAGGTTGGAGATATCCCATCTGTTTTGTCAGTGACGTCTCTGAAACGGGCAAGTTGTTTGTTTCTTTTTATTCTGTTGTTTCAATCCTGCTTAGCTCTTCTATCCCTAAGAAATGGCAAAATGTTGATGTTCAACATTAAAAACCCCAAAACTTGTAAATTTTCTGTGATTTTCTCAAGACAAAATAGTTTTTTTCTTTCCTACTGGTTGAACCACCACACCTATTAACAGTGTCAAGCAGCCCAGACTATTACAAACTGCACTGTGCCTCGTGAGTCATGCAAACTAATGCTTAGAAACCCCTATCTTTGTTTTATTCTCTTATAAAATACAGAATTATAAAAAACAAACAAGTTGGCACATGGAACTGCCAGCCTCAGCTCATATTTCCAGCAGACTATGTAATTAAAATAACTAGTGAAAAAATGTGTCTGCAAAGCAATATTTGCTTAGTTGAAGCAGTTAATACAAAAAGGCCCCATACTGTTGAAAATAATATTATAGTATTTAATACTTTAGGTTTTATTAAACCAACATTTTCCTTCTTCTTCCAAAAATTGCAGCGTTCTAAATAGCTTCTTTCTTTGTAAAAGTGCTTCTACTGTATGTAATAACAATTTCTTTTCTGGCAGTTCTGTCCTCAGGGACAGGGCTCTTTCTTCCCTTTTCAGAAGGTGTCACACTGCTTTCTATTACTATAGTAATATAAACAATTCATAAGGATTTTTCAGTGTTAGTAGAAAAAAATGCACATGCATCTTCAGAAACTTTTTGCATAAATGCAGTTTGCGTTATCCTTGCCTTACAGCATGGGAGCTCATAAAATATTTGAAGATTAAAGGATAAAAACCTTTTCCCTGAAATTTTTCATTCTGTTATTATTTGGTGTTACCATGGGATCAATGGAAGTTGTACAATGTGCATTGTTTTAAAATTAAAATACTGGGGTTTCTGCTGGTTCAAGGATTTGAACTTTTTTTCATTGTGGATAGGATAAAGAAAGAGTAGGGAAGAATAGTAAGAAATACTACAGAGTATTGTGTATCTTCCATTCTTCATGCCTCTTGATGTTACCTGTTGGTTACAGATGGATGTGAGGTCCAAGATTACATTGTTCTTGCCGTCTAGAAAAAGTACCTTGAGGTGACTGTAAGTTTGATGAGATGAAAGACTTGCTCTGTTTCTCTGACTAAAAGTCATTGGTCACAAGGAATTGTCAGGTTCATTATCCTTGTGCAAGGCGTAGCAACTGGGTATGCCTGGTTGTGCAGTAACAGGGCATAGCAAGTCATCCGTTCCATTTTAGTATGGGCAGGATGAAACCCTCACTTCAACTCACCATCTCCCTCTGGGTTTCTTGCCACACATAAGGCGGTGGCTGACGTACCCTGTTTATCTTTGCCTGACCTGAAGGTGTCCCTACCTGTACCAGTGTAAGACACAGGCGCTGCCACAGAAATTAAGCTATAATAAAACAGCATGGGGAAAGTTATCTGTGAGGGCTCTGAAGCTGAGGAAGAAGAATCAGAAGAATAGAGGGTAGGAAGTCTCTGTGTCCCACTTTGCCCATTCCTCACCTAGGTGTTTAGTTCTCCATGAGCATTATCTGAGTTTTATTCTTAATTGATGGGAAATCTGAAGCATTACATTTTAATCAAGGGGTTTTTAAAATATTGAGTGATGTAAATGTCATGTAAATTTGCATCTCATTGTCAGACATCATGTTAGAAAAAACTCAGGACTGCTTATATTTTTAAAAGAGATCACCTTTTGCTAAGACTCACATTTAGTCCTTACTGAAAGCAGCATATCTGTGTGCACATAGCAGAAACGGAAATTACTCTGCTTTTCTTCCTTTTTCCCAGTGTATTGTTGTGCGCAATACAGTGTGTAACAGGCTTGTCTTAATCAGTTACCCTGCCAGTTAGCACTGTGACCTTTACAAGATCCCCTTGGCTTTCCGTGAGGGGCAGATGTCAGTATCATGGGTTAACTAAGCTACATGATTTTTCTTTGGAAGCTAGCCAAACCATATAAAGTACTCTTCAGAGAGAATGTATCTGTTACTTAAGATCTCATCATTTCACTTGTCAAAGCCCACAGCATATGTCAATAACGTTTAGATTACCTTAGGTGCTGAAGACCTTTCTGACTCGGGATTTATTAGAAAGTAAAAAATAAAATCTACCTCTAAGCTGTGCACTTTTTTCCAAAAAAGTAAAAAACTACTTTGATCATAGGAAAAAAAGTAATATGGGAATCATAACTATGCACATTTCTAATAGAACACTACCACCCTCTTTCTACAAAACATTTAATTTTGCAAGTATTGTAGGTATTGGGGTGTACTTAATATGAAACTGTGAATCATAAGCCTAAATAAAATTATTTAAAATATAATTAAAGAATAATAAAATGATGCATTTTTATTACTGTTTTGCTACATTCCTGTAATAAATATTTTAGCATTTTCAGTAATATAACCTGAACTATCAGTGACTACATTAATTCAGGAATATAATTTTCTGCAGTGTAAATGTGACTTACAGAAAGTTACCATAAAATATCTATTTCACTGTTACATGAGAGGTGTGGAATTTCCAGTTATAATATACAGAGATCTGATTCATTGAGTTTTCAGGAATTTCTTGTTTTCCTTCAGGAGAAACCCAGTAGATTTTAATTAAAACCATTAAAACCAATAGATTTTAATGACTAGTTAATAAAGTGTGTAATAAAGTTACTTCCTAAATGTGTCTAAATCAGAAATCTTACATGTGGAACCAACCTTCTCCTAGTAAAGCTAAAATCTGAGAGCTTTTTGGAGCTTGTCAAAATAAAATTGAACACTGAGCATCTGACAGTGTTTACAAATCATATGGCTATTTTGGGTTTTCTGGATATACAGTGATACAGCTTATGCCACAGGGTTCATGGGCCTGTGGGAAGTCAGGATCTTTTGCATCTCTGTGCAAAAGCTCTGTAATGCAAGCTCTTAGGTTCCCCCAAAATTAAGTCTTCACACCTGTGCCTGTGCAGTGGCATAATCCAAAGGCTCAGTTTGTTTTCATGAATAACCAAATAACTTGCCAGCAATCACTATTCACACTCCAAGCAAATAGACAGCTGTTATCATATTGCAGGATCGAGGCAATTAGTTTTTCATTTTTCTGACATAAAGTTAATGGCTCACTGTTGCAACAATTTTGAACTGGGCAATGTCTCACTGGAAACGACTTAAGTACAAGGATCTGCATTCCAATTTACTCTCAAGCACTTCAACTGCTGGAGATTTCTGGGGTATGCAGATCCTGTGTGTGTGTGCAGGCTGGGGAGTCTGGCCACAGTTTCACCAGAACTCAGTGTATTTCTATGGGGATTGCTGTGCACAATGGCTAGAAAGACTGGATGATGTCAATGGCTGCGTGCAACCTTCAGGTTGCTCTATCATTTTTCCTGACCTGAACGATTAGTTTTTTCTTGGCATATTTTTCACAACTGCTCCCTCTAAATTAAGGTACTGAAGGTCGCTAGTCAGCTGGAGCACCCTGCTAGAAGTGTATGTTTTAAAGGGTACTCTGTTTGTGAAATATAAGATGTGGGCTGAAAAGAGGTCATACTCTTTCAAAGTTCCACTTGTAATACTCAGAACTCTTTTGAGATAAAATAATGAGAGTTCTCAGCATCATGTCTCAGTCTGGTATCCCCAGAGAGCCTTGGGGGAGCTCAGTGTAGAAACTGACTGTTTTAAAATGTTCCTAGATGAGGACAAGCACTGTATTTTCTTTCCTGTGGTCCTCTTTAGAATTTTCACACTTGATATTTAAAGAAGCTACAAGTAAGATTTTTATTTATTATTTTATTGTTAATGTGGACTACTCTGACTTCAAAAATGCTCTGTCATGTTATCTAGTAGCTGAATAAAACCATGACTGTCCTGTCAATGTATTGAGGATGGAGTACTTAAGAACTCACATGTTCCGTTTTTCAAAGATAATGCATCAAATAAAAGTTGTCATTTCATCCTCTTGTGCATAGGGTTAGATGTTTTTTTTTTATAGAGACATTTTCTGAAACCTAATTTGGATTGACATAGTGATAAGTGTTCTTCACTATTGCTGATTAAATATATTAAACTCACTATTTTAGGCAAGAAGATCAGTGTGTTATTTGTAGATAGCAAAGACAATCCATCACCATAATGATTCAATAGTCTCCAGTGTTTCAAATTCAACTACTTTACCCTTTGTGAATAGCCGTTTTGCATAACACTCTTTCACTTTCTTTTAACCATTCTAAGTCACCATTTGTCTTCCAAGTGTCCTGTCAGGTACATTGAAGACATTTCTTTGTATGCAGCATAATAGAAAAGTCATTATATAGAGCTATAAATGGAACTTAAGGTAAATAAATTTAAAGGTGTAGCACAAAGCGACTGAAGATCTGAAACTCACATCTGAAGTTTGGAAACAAACATAGAGGCATACCATGAAGGAAAGAAAATGCAGCGACTGAAGGAATCTGTGTCAACATAATGTCTTTTGGTAGCTGGGCAATGACACAAACAGTGTTTTAAGCTTAGATTTTTTATTATACTTTTTACAGGAGAAATTTTCCTTGTTATATGAAAGGCAGAGAAAGAAATGGAAAAATCTGGAACACATGAAATCTTGATGTGAATCTTTCCAATGACTCATCTGCATAAAATTGAATACAATGCTGTTTCAGGAAAGGACTCCAAGTGTTTTCTAAAAGCTTTTCAGAATTCTTGGTAATGAAGCTCCCATTCACTTACGCTAAAATGCTCCATGTTAAGATATCATGGGGACACTAATTGGAATGAAAATAAAGTTGCAAGGAGACCACTAAAATTGGCATATAATGGATGTGTTTATTTTCACATATTTCATGGTATTTCAGCTGAGGTTCTCGGACATTCCACATATACAGAAAAATAAATCACAAATTCTATCTTCGGTTAAAGTGAGCAATATCACTTCTGAAGACAATAGGGTACTCTCTACTACCTTCCAATCCCTGGCAGTGACGTCATATTTTGAGAGATACTGTCTTGGGAAACTCACAGATTCCTCTTGTTGATTTGCTGCCACACAGAGGCACTACATTAGGAGGGAATATGAGAACTGGCAATGGATAACACTTTCCACTAAAGTAAACACAGTCTACTTTCACATGTAGGTCATACACAACTGATCTTGTCTCATACAATTGAACAGAACCATGCTGTTCAGAAATTGTATAGAGATCTGCTTCATTCATTGCTTGAGTTGTACCTGATTATATTTCACAGGATGAGGCTCATCAAAGAAAAAAACAGTTCCAGCAGTACTTACAAAATCCAAGTTCCCTACCAAAATAAGATAAATATTAATCCAAATTATATTTTATTTCATATGGAAACATATGCACACACTTTCAGTAGTATTTCAAAGGACAGTTATTCTATCTACATAGGACAAAGTGAACAAAACACACACCTATAGATAAATCATGAAGCAATTGTAGGAAAAAATCAACCATTTATTGATATTTGATATCTAGAGAAGGGAGAAATTAAGTGGGTTTATATTGAAGGAAAATGTCAAAATTAGCCAAATAATTTTTTTAAATAAATAATGCTGATAGTTCTGCTATAAAGGCATGACAGTTCATTTAAAAGAGATATTACTATTCATGTGTTTAGGTTTATTTGTTTGTGTTTATACTTTTCAGAAGGTTTTGTAGTGCTTCATGAAACACTGAAGAGAACCAAATAATGAAAGATCTTCTCTTGAATAGATCAGTTCCTCAATGTTTTAGATATAGCTAGAAAATCAAACATTATGTTGTTTTTGTCTGTAAATGGCCCCAGACGGTAAAAAGTAGGAAAAAAACAAAACAGAAAAACAGGTACTGAAATATTCAGTCCTGAGTCCAGAGTTGTGAGCAATGGGGAATATGAAGATGTGTGTTTTGTAGTGAAAGTTATGATACGTCTTTATAGTGCAATATCTGTCCATTACTGTGGATGAACTTAACACTTTCAATATAGTTGCATTTCAACCATGCCAGTAATACTAAATCAAGATTTTTGCTACAAAAATATCATTACAAAATTAAATTTATATCATAAGGGGAAAAAAAAGTGTTGGGTTTTTTCATGCAAAAGTCTTTGCTCACAGTGAACAGTGTTGAAAATTATACATTTATGATAGTTTTTTAACTTTTTCCCTTGCCTTCAATATTCAGTAGGCACTCAATCTGGCCTATCACAACCTAACTGCAAATTACACTTGAGAACACTTCACATCCAAACTTGCAGCTGAGGGTGATTTTTTTGTTGCTTAGTAGTAATTCTTTGAATAATAAGGTTTATAATTAAAGTGCTGATGCTGCTATAACTGTAGAGGCATAAACAGTGCAGCTATAAATAGTGCAGTAACTGCAGCGACAGACTTTGTCAAGTGGTTTTTACAGGACAGCTCGGCTGTGGCAGCTGGTGGGATGGGAGAAATTATGTTGCGGCCTGCTGATCAATTCCTTTTTGATGTTATTGTTAAATCTTTTACTTCTTCAGCAAGAACTGTATTCATTTTGTGTCCCTTAATTGGGGCTTTGCTCGAAATGGACAATCTCAATTTAACTAAAACGTGCATCCAAATTTCAGTAAAAAGGCAAATTATGTCTGACAGACCCTGGCCTTGACATTTAAAATTACACCATAGCTGATTAAACTCTATGGTATTTAGAGACATACAAGACTTCTAAAGGGGAGTGAGTTCACTAGAGTATTCAGAAAATTCAACATAAGTGGTAAGAAATAATGGAGACATTAGCCAGAGTTAATGTTACTGGAGGTTAATCTGGGACAAGTAGAGTAATGTGTAAGTTTTAAGTATTTAAATATCTCATGAAGACACCAAAAACTAAAACCAGCATTTAGCACATGCTCTCATGTCATCTCATTTGACACTCATTTGACATCAATAAGACTTTTTTTTTTTTTTAAGAACTACTTTTTCTCCCTTAGTTGTCATATCATTCCTGTGATCCTCTATCAAGAGTTATTTTGTGAGAGAAATCAAACCTTTTCCTCTGCTTCCAAAAAAAATTTGTTAAGGGTCCAATGACATAATGGTTGTCTATGACAGTGTATTTCCTCTTTGTTAGACAATGCAGCACTAAATGCAATTTAGGACCAAATTTACTCTGCTTTTGTCTCTGTGTTTCCTTTCATCCTACCTACCCTCTTTGTTTGCCTTACAGAGAAGCGTAGGTGGGGCTTGGTTGGCTGTGTCTACACTAGCGAATTAGATAAGATCGATGTGCAGGTTTGAGCACTAGTGTAGGATCTGGACAGTTGTCAGTGCCTGGATATAGTTTGAGAAACAGTGCAGGCCAGGGTCTGATCCCCACATACAGTATGTAAAAAACATCATGTCAGAAGGGAATTAAGCCATGCAGTTCTGCCATGTCACTGGCCTTAAGCAGCAGGAGCAGATCTTCTGTAAGGGAGAGGCAGTTGGCTCTAGGACAAATGACAGAGTTCAAACATAGTTACAGAAATCAGGTAGACATATGTTTCTAGGACAGTTCATTACACTAATTTCAACATTGATTAATCTATTGCACATCCATAGATAATTCTATCTACATAGGAAGATGAAAGAAACTTAACAGTCAGTTTTACATGCTCCTAAATATGATTCAGACAGTTTCCCTTACAAACAATAGTCTGGATATCTGGATTACTTGATGGACACTATTAAAATTGGAATACAATTAAATCCGCTACAGTGGATAATTAAGTCCACGACATTGGACTAAACTGAATTCAATTATGTTTATCTCCATATTGGCCATCATTTGCACCAAGGTACTGTTTTGGACACTGATTGCATTTGCATGACACGAATTACCTCACTGCAGTGATTAATCTCTTATTACATACAGAAACCGATACTTTAATGCCAAGCACCCACATTATTATGTACTGAAAAGAGAGAGACACTGGAGTGAAATAACAGGATTTTTCAAGGCAGTGAATTTGACTCCTGTAAAACAAACAAAAAGAAAAAAAAACAACAACAACAACAACAACAAAAAAAAAAAACAACAACAAAAAAAACCCCAAAAAAACCCAAACAAACAAACAAACAAAAACAAACAAACAAAAAAAAAAAAAAAAAAAAAAACCCAAAAAAACCCAAAAAAAAAAAAAAAACAAAAAAAAACCAAAAAAAACCAAACCAAATAACAAATGTTCTAAATTATAGCACTTGGACCTTAACACAAAGGAGTTTTAAATGCAGCATGGACTGTTCTTGTGGTTTCAAGTAATGGTTGCTATGGGTGACCCAGAAATGAAACCAATCATGGCATTGTAATTTAAAAGTGAAACAGCTGGCGTAATATTTCCTCTCAAGCCTGTTGTCTCAGAAGAAAATGAAAAGGTCGGGAGACTTTTTATTTACTTCTGAGGCAACAAGGACTGCTTGAACTGAGGGGCATATTAATGTTTTCAACACAGCTTTCTATTGTGTGTCAGGAACTCCATTCCAGGATATCACACTGGAGACGATGAAAAAAGACAGAAGATAGAATGAAATGTTTGAACCTAATGGAAAATAATCAGCCATCTTTATATTTCTACTTTATGTTTTATCAGTAGTCCTGATTGCATTCTATAGATGGTGGTATTTCACCTAAAAATAACAGCTACTCCAAAGTACATGGCTGTCCACACAGTACAGTTCAAAATATTAAGGAGTTGTGTGCAATAGTACAAGCCAACCATAGCAAAGTGTCATATTTTCCTCTTGGAATAGACAGTGGTAATATTGTCCAGACGCATGCGAACAGTGACTGTTGTGGTGGTTGAGGCCACAGCAGGATTGACTGTAGGGCCACAGGGCCCCAAAACGGTGGAAGTCTGCTGGTGGGCCGACTCAGAAGTCTAAAGCTACCCCTTAAGTTGTGGCGAGATCCCACGACACCTTGTTTCAGTATGTTAATTTCCCTCAGTTTGTTGGCCCGTTGGCCTACCGCCCCTTTTTCCCCTTTTAAGTCCCTGCTCTAGAAAGCTCTCCCTTTCTCGACGTCCCATTGGTTCTCAGTTCCCTTATCCTGCCCCTTGCCTTCCCCATTGGTTACAGTTCTGTCATTCCACATTCGCTCCACTCCTTGGCCCTCAGATGATTGGTCCCTGATGTTCTGCCCACCCCTTGTACCACCCAGTATATAACTCTGGACCATTCAGTGCTCTGGGTTCTTTGTCCCTGGATCCCTCTGAGCGTGAACCTCATTAAACTCCTTGGAATTCCACACAAAGAACCTCTCCTGCCTCTTTATCTCCGGCAATGTTGCTGAGATCTGTGTGAGTGTGTGGCTGGCTGCCTGTGTGCTTGCACTCGGTGTCAGTGTGTCAGTGAGGTGCTCTAGTGGCACTACCGGAGGAGACAAAGGGAACGCTTTTGGGAAGGACACGGCACTTGCCATCACACTGCACCGCGTCAGCTGACTAAGATTTACCAATACGTACAGATTCAGAGAGGGAAGAAAGGGGAGGGTTTTGTAAAAATGGTTCATGTTTTAAAACAGGAATTCCTGTAAGAAACAACGTTGTCCCAGCAGCAGTCTCCTGATTAAGGAAATGTTCAACAAACAGCAGTTAACCGGGCAACTATCCCCAACACAGAGCGCAGTTTTGGGAGGAACTGGGAGGGAGAATTAGGTTTGCGTCACATGCCTTTCTTAAACATATCTGAATCTTAATGCTGTCTTTGCATGATGCTTAAAATTACAAACGTCCTTTGCTTATTGATTCACACATTATCATTATATTTTTGCTTAATTATTCAGTTTTGGTAAGCTTTTTGCACTTTTCCTGGTTGTTAACTTCTTACAACAAATATAATAAGTGGCAAAGAAAAGCAGCTTTAAAAGATACCATTTCAAGAGCAAGAATCCCGATTTTAAGAGCAAGAGTCCCAGTACAGTCAGCTGGATAGAAAAATAAAAACCTCAAGGCACACATTCTCAGAGACAGAAACCAGTGGATGTGTGTTTTTCTAGAAGAGTAGTTTGGCCACCCTTTCCAGCTGAAGTAGTGTTGCTCCCAAAGTGCTCTCAGTAACAAGGATGATTCTGGTAAACCAGCACAGTGAATAAAGTCTACAGCCAGCACATTTCTACTTTACTTTCAATCCACACTAACCAACCTTCACTTTAATTTTTTATTTAAAGAAAGAAAGAAAAAATCACTGAAATACACATGCTCCGTCCCAATGTATTTTTATTAAGACTTCCATTTTGCTAAGTCTCTGACAAAAGGAGCTTGAGGTGTTAAGGGATTTTGAAAACATGCAAAGAGACATATAAAATAGCCTGAACTAAGCCAACTAAGTTTCAGATTGGGAAGAATCTGAAGTCCTTGCAACTGTGGAACTTGGCAATCAAACAGCAGGGAGACCCTTTACCAGTAATTATTTTAACATTAGCCACAATCAGTGAGAAAATAGCAGAAAGTGCTTTTCTTCACAGCTATGACTTCCAAGATGTACTGCTGTGTGCTCTTTATTCCAAGCTTTAATAAGAAATATGATGATAAATGGCATCTTCTGCTAATGTTTTTAAGACAGCCAAAATAGAACATAGTGTTTCTTATTAATAATTTTGTAGCATGCTATGTAGGATGTGAGAAATCAGAATGCATGGAATGGAAAAAAGAAAGAGTTTAAGAAATATGGAGGACCACTGTCTTTGGGAGGTGCTTTCTAAGCCACAAATACCAATTTTTCTTACCTTTATAGTCCCACAGCTACAAAACAGGTGCCAAAGCTAATTCTCTGTGTGGTATTTCCTCTCTTCTTAAACAAACTGCTATCCGTTTGTTGTTTTTAGATACTCAAAGTGGTGGTAAACAAGGGATTTAATACCTTCTACTCATTCCATCACAGATATTACATGTATTAGCTACATTCTTAGTTTAAAATACGTGGAAATAGCTAAATGTGAAAGCAACAAATGTAAATGGCACTTCTCTTTTGATGACCACACGATGCATTTATCTGATTTCATAACAGATTACTTTAGCCATAAGCAATTACTTTCAACAACAGCGGGGTCCCTTGGGAAGCTGTGCCTGATCTTCCAGGTATGACAAGATTTAAGTTACCACAGTACAAGTAGAGAGGACATCTTCCTATAGCATTTTCCTACATTGAATAGTTGCTGTGAAGGAAAAATGAAAATATCAAGTAAGAAAAACACATACCTACATACCTTCTCATTTATTTCACATGGAATTCAGTGTATTTCCACAGTTAAGGTTTGATTTCTCTAGAGCTTATCTGGTCATGATGTTTGTTTTCTGTGTGATGTTACAGCTTTCTGTTTAAAGCTTCACAAAAGTTTCAGAGGCAAGAAATGAGGTTCCACGACACATAGGCACTGGAATATAAACACTGAATTACTGTTTCTATATGAATGCTAACAGAAGATATTGACAGCAAAATGAAAACCAAGGAGCACAAAATGCAGATTAAAAATCCTTCTTTATAGTTTTTTGAGTGTTGATGGGTATTTAAGTGGAAATAAAAAAATATAAGAACGTAGTCTAAAATGTAGAATAACACCAGTGTGAACATTTTGGTGGAATAAATATGAGCTCCCCTGTGCTGCTTGGGACTTTTTTTGTGTGTGAAAGGTTGAAACCACACTATGGGAACTTTTTCTAAGAGAGAAGTGTCTGGTTTGGTATTGTTATGAAGGTACAGACACCTTATAAACGCCCGTATGCTGCCATAAAGGAGCTGACATTTCACTAGTACGGATTTTCACAGAAATGAATGAGTCAAACAACACAAAGCAGTTCCAAACAGCTCAGAAACTGAGTCAGAAATTCAAACCGTGCTGAATAGCACCCTTCTGGGCTAGCTTCATTTCTAAGCCAAAATTTCATCTCTGCTTTAAGGGTCAGAATTGAACCTAATGCTCTCAATAAAAGGCAATTTCAGTAGACCCAGTTGTTCTAACTACATTGCCACACAGGATCTGAGGGTTTTTAAAGCTCTGGAAAACTCTGATGTCTCCTGTGGTTCGAAAAACCCGAAATTCAATTTCAGTTCCTTAAACAACAATAAAATCAATTAAATCTAATGCCTCCCTATTTATAGCCAATCTGTGCAGTTAAAATTAAATATTTTCTACAGGAGAAGCTGTAACCCAACTTTTGTAATTTTTTGTAATGTTGTATGTTCCTAAAATGGAGCAGGGATCCAGATTTCCTCTTCCATTTTTTCCCATAAATTCTGAATTCAATATCATCAGGGACCCAGATGTTAAACACAGTAGGCACTGCCCAACTCTGACTCAAGTCACTTCACTCAACAAACCTTCTGAACAAGGCCCCAATCTTTTTCAGGTCCGTTTTTAAAGCTCACACTCATGCAATCCTGATTGGACTTCATAAAGTCATAGAATTTTGTGGGTTGCAAGGGACCTTTTAAGGTCATTTAGTTCACCCAGCCTCTGCTGTGAGCAGTGGGACTTCTACTGCCCTTACTGTAAAAAAATTTCTTCCTTATATCTAGTCTGCATCTATCTCTAGTCTTATTGCTAAAGGCCCTACTTAAAAGTTGGTCCCCATCTTTCCTGCAGCATCCTTTTAAGTACTGGAAGGCTGCTGTAGGATCCCCTCAGAGCCTTCTCTTCTCCAGGCTGAACAACTCCAACTCTCTCAGTCTTTCCTCCTAAGAGAGGTGCTCCAGCCTCCTAATAGTCTTCATGGCCTCTGGACTCACTGCGCCAGGTCTGTGGCTTTCCTGTGCTGGGGCCCCCAGGGCTGGATGCCAGGTGGGGTATGACAAGGGCAGAGCAGACGGGAAGAATCCACTTCCCCTCCCTGCTGGCCATGCTGCTTTGGATGCAGCTCAGGATGCAATTGGGTTTTGTCCATTGCCAGTACATGTCCAGCCTCTCATATACAACCCTAATTCCTTCTCCACAGGACTGCTCTAAATACCCTAATACCCCACCTTGTGTTTGTGCTGGGATTTCCTCAAACATGGAACCTTGCACTTGGCCTTACCGGGCCTTAAGAGTTTTCCATGGATTCATGTCTCGAACTTGCACAGATCCCACTGGAAGGCATCATGAATGACTTGGTGGTGTAGAAATTCAGACAACTCATTTGAAACCTAAGAAGTCTTGATATCATCATTTATGAAAACTTCACCCTGTTTGCTTTTGAAAATCTTTTAAGTTCTCAGTGTTGCCAATAGGTTTTGTTCACAAAACATTCATGAAATCTCCCTTGGTATTTCTACCGGTTTACAAGACCTTATCAGTCAAAGAGCCCGTTATGGTTCAACATAATTATGGGAAGGATTAAGCACTCTTGTTTCACCAAGATGAAGTTAACCAGGTCCAGCTGTCTTTCATCTGCTTATGTAGCTTCCAAAATCCTTTAGCTTCCCACAGCTCCCATGTGCCTCACGTATTCATCTGGCCTGGCTCCTTCACTGTTCTGCGCTGTCACAGGCCACCTCCTGAAGAGGAGGAGCACAGGTAGTGAGAAAGAGCTGAGGTTACTTGTATGGGGAAAAAGCCTGTATGATGAAAGTCCTGATATTTAATCTTCTGCTTTCTGGTTTGAATTTTGGTAAAAGTAAAAGCACTGTTTCCTTTATATTTCCTAAGCAGTGAAATAATAAGCCTCAGGCGTAGCCTCCCCACTTCGTCACGTCAGGTACCCAACAAGGCAAATTTAAAAGCATGTTGGTTTCCTCAGAATCATGAAAATCACTAAAATGTCGGAAAATAAGACTTTGACTAGGGAAGGTAAATGAGTCAAGCAATATCCTTTGTGATCTAACCAGTCTGAGTGGAAGACGGAAATTTCTAGGTATTTTTTTTAATCTCCCTAAGGATTACAAACATGTCTTCATATAGGACTTTTTATTAGTTAATGGTAAGAGTGACACAATGCATATCACCAACACTTGATAAATGGTATTATTGTCTCTGTAGCAGAAAAGATTTATTTCAAGACAAAGAAATGTGAAAACTAATTTGAAGACTATGAAAGCAATTAGGAGAAATGAGTTCTATCATTCATTACAACATAAGGTGTCTCATCCATTGAACTCAGCTTTTATAGCAAAATTGTAAGGCTCAAAAATGGATTCTTAAAGGCCAGAAAAAAAAATGACATCTAAAAAGAGACAGGAACTGGTATGTCATGTAGGTTTGCTTAACATAAGGTCAGACCAGATATATCACCTCGCTCTTCTGCCCTGGATTTTAAGGTGCATCTTGCCATGTCATTTTTATTTCACCAAATGCAAGGTTCTCTTTTGTTCTTTAAAGTGAGAGACAGGTCAGGTAATCTTCTTTGAAGTGCACTCGGGAGAGGCAAAATGTACTCTTTTCCACATATCTTGATACTACATTACTGCCAGTCTGTCCTATTCCTTTGGGAAATCCTACTGTTCAGAAGATCAACCCCCTGAATGCAAGCTAGTGTCAAATATTAACAGTGAATTAAAACTGCAGGTAAAAATGGTGACAGTGGCATATTCCTGTCACTGGGCTTGACAGGAAATTTATTTTGCTGTAGCTGAAAAGTAATTAACCTCCACTGTGAGAAATTCTATTACTAGTAGCTATTCTGCCATGCAAAGTACACTACATGGAAATGTTACAGGCCATCAAGCAGAAAAGGAAGATTTGTCTGCATTTTAAACTAAAGCTGCCCCTGCCCCCACTTCCCATTCTTATGCTCTCTCTCCCCTCACTATATCTTCACTGAAGCTAGAAATTGAGATGCACATGTGGTAGAAAGAAAATGGAATAAGGAATAAGGATTTTCATAAGGTATTTACAGAAGTTAATTCATGTGTGTGTGTGTGTGTGTGTGTGTGTGTGTGTGTGTGTGTGTGTGTGTGTGTGTGTATGTTTATAATAGCAGTAGTGTGCTCCTTTTTACAAACCCAAGCTCTTTATGGAAGAAATTTAGCAATGGTCTAGATTGGGTTTCAAATCAGAATAACTTTGTTGCAGACTTGTATAGGAAAATGTCAACATATCAGCTAACAGGCTTCCTCTTACCTTGCTCTTCTTTACAGTCTGCTGTTGCTGAAAAGTGTTGGTGAAAAGTACAATCATCCTCTTTTGTAAAGGAACAAAAACCATCTGACACTCAAAACCAGGACTATATTCTGAGGGGGGAAGTTAAGCTTTTTCAAGTAGGTTGGATGATTGTACTTTACAAAATATTATTACAAAGCAGAAGGACCCCACCAGCTTCTCTGTGAACTTTTGCCTGCCTGAGAAAACTAGCATTTTTGGAGGGAGGAAGACTGTTATCAAGCTCTTCCCTCTGAGATCAGTGGCTGTCAAAAGTCATTAAGTATGAGGGAAAATCCACCAGTCTCTGTGTGTGTTACAGGAAAGGCTGAGATGAAAAACAAAATTGGTTTTCTGGCCTCTGAAAAAGAATTGCCTGGTTTTCTCTTCATGTCATGGTTATACCATGAACTAGGTGTGGTGGGTTACTGTGTTTTGGAAGCCAAGAAAAGCAAATCTACACAAAATTACAGGGGAAGGAAATTTTGACTATTACAGACTAATGGTTTTGGCCAATTGCTTTGCAGGCAGGTTTGTGAGTGACAGCTGTTCACTAACAGCATGATGTTCTCCTCCCTCTCTGGAAGAAGTGCTGGCTACAACATTGCAGGTATAAAAAAGCTTAATGATGGACTGTGGGCAAAAAAAATACGTTTTAGATCTACATTTTAAAGTGACAGTGCTCTCTGGGAATACAGATTACTGTTATTAATGGAAGAATGTTTAATACTTTTCTAGTAGAGGTTTCTGAATCATGCTCCATTTAAAAATGGTTCCACTTCTCTGTTTAAAAAAAATGTTTCTGGGAACATATAATTGAAGTTTACAATATACCACCAATGAACCTATTCAAAGGTCTTTTATTCTCTTTTTACAAACCCTCTGAGATCAAAAATCAGAAAATATATGTACTAAAAATGAGTAATAGACCATAATCAGGCTTTCTAATGATTTCTGTATTAATGATGACTCCCAAACCACCTCCAAGCTTTAAGTCAACATTTTACCTTTGAGATTTATAAACAAAACAAAATAAAAAGAATTTGAGGGCATTGGTCTAAGACAACAAATTGCAAAAACATGTATACTAGGAGTTCAACATTTTATGTGATACAATATTGAAAGCTCCAGAAATGACTGTAATGAGGAGGTTATTACCATGGGAAAATGCAAGCTACAATGTGGCTAAGTATATAAACAAATATATGTAATATGAAAGTATATATTTGCTTGAATATATTTTGTGCAAGGAACATCTCTTAAATTTTTGAACTTAATAGTGGAGCTTTTATCTAAATTGTTTTCACTTTCAGGCTTTGTGCTTGCAAATAAAAATTATTCTTGTGTCAGGCTACAGATGCAGAAGTCTGTCAAGGATGGATTATTTTTCAAACAATTTTCATTATATGTTTTAAGGTTAGACAGGCTACTTTCTGTAGATAAAGCTAGTGCATATAATTTTTCATGGCATTTTACAAAGGAGGTAGAGCTTTTCTGAGATTCTGAAAAACCAGTGGGCTGCCTGTGTGTTGTCAAATGGTGTTTCCTGTGGCTCATCTTTCATATTTTTGTTACAAAGACAGTGATTTGGGGCTTTGGGTAAGATAAAAATATGGCAAGGTTCACCCCTACCCTCAGATGTAGAGAAAACACCTCAGCTGACATTCTGATGCATTGTATGTGGTAGGATAGTTCTTTAATTTTCTCCATGGGTAGCAAAAAGCCAGACTAAATACAGCTCCCTTACTCATCCGCTTTTTGTCATCTAGACTTCAGTCCTGAATCCTTGGCTTTTGCATTTGATATTTAAAATTTCCTGGTGGTCTCCCATACAGGACCCCAAAAGCCCATCTGTAACTCCCAGGACTGTAGCAAATTGAGTACGAGCAGTTTAGTACAACTAGGACAGGGACTGTTCTGATGGTAGTAGGAATCTTAGTCACAAATGAGTTGTCTTTGGTCATCAGTCAGCCATACACAATTTATTATTTTTTAATCAAAATAGCAGCAGCACTGTCACCATGGCAATAGCTCAGAACCCACCCCCACTGAAATCTTTGTTTTCCCATCATTTGTTTGTTGTAGATCCAAGCTTTCCACAATGGCATTTTTTATCTGACTTTCAGATGGTTCTGCTCTCTTTCAGAAAAATATCTTCATAGATGCTTTTTGGGTCCTCTTCTATAATTTAATGGGCATAAACCTAGATTTGAGTCCTATTGTTCCTTGCTTTAAGGAAGGAACCATCTTCTTCAACCAACCATCTGGATAGGAGGTAAGGGAGGTGACAGTGATAATGTTTGAACTGCATTTTGTTGCAAAAGTTTCAAGCTCTTGTCCATTAACAGTAGCTGATTTCAAACATTGCTATAACAGCTTTGAAAAAAATGACCCTGAAATAAATGGATATGATAAATGCACTCATGCATTTAAGCTGTATCAAGAAATAAGGATAAATGTTTTGGCCATTTTTGTCCCCAACTATTTTTAACAAGTCTTTGCCTGCTTGCCTCTGGAGACATGATGTTTGGAGTAAACAATGTTATCTCCCTAAAAATTCATTATTATAGTTTTTCTAAAATATACATCATCCTGTATCTGATTTGTAATTACTCAGCATTATAATTGGACTGGTGACAGCAGCTCCTGCACTAGTTTCTCAATGGTACAGGTCCCCACTGCTGGCAAAACTTTTACAATTTTATTAATCTCACTTCCTTGTCTGGTTAAGTTTTAGAGAAGGTTATTCTGGGAGGTATTGAAAAACACCTAAAAGACAACAAAGTCATTGGTCACAGCCAACATGGCTTCATGACAGAAAAGCCCTGCTTATCAAACCTGATTTCCTTTTATGACAAGGTAACCCACTATGTTGATGAAAGGAAGCCAGTTGATGTAATTTTTCTGGATTTCAGTAAAGCTTTCAATTCTGTTTCACACAGCATCCTTCTAGACAAAATATCCATCACACAGCTGGATAAACACATCATGTGATGGGTGAGAAACTGGCTCACAGGTTGGGCACAAAGGCACAGTGAATGGGGTGACATCAGACTGGTGACCTGTCGCTAGTGGGGTTCCACAGGGCTCCATCCTCAACCCTGTGCCCTTCAACATCTTCATAGCTCTCTTGGACGCAGGACTGGAAGGGATAATAAGCAAATTTCCAGATGATACAAAACTGGAAGGACCTACTGACCCTTTGAAGGCAGGGATGCCCTGCAGAGAGACCTCAGCAAATCAGAGGGTGGGGCAACCATATGAAGTTCAACAAGGGAAGGTGATGGATTCTGCACCTGGGATGAGGCAGCTCTGGAGGTACAGATAGACTGGGGAATGCGAAACTGGAGACCGGGGAAGTGGTCACAGCATCAAGCCTGCCAGAGTTCAAGAAGTGTTTGGATAAGGCTCTCAGGTGCATGGTTCATTTATTTCTAGAAGGAAAAAAACCAACTCACGCCAAAACATAAATATTGCACACCAACTGAAAATCAAATATAGGGTAAAGTATCTTCTCAGATTCTGAATTGTCTGCATCAGGTTTAAGTGGAGCTACATTAATTCAAATATGTTCCTTACATGTGAGAAAACTTCAGAGATTTCAAATATGATAAGCATCCATTTGATATATACGTATTTCATATATGTACTTATTATATATACATGTTTTATATAGATGAGTGTGTATATATATATATATACACACACACTATAATAGAGTATATATACACTACATTAGAGTTAGTATAAATATTTCAAATAGAAAATATATATAAGATGCACCTGTGTTTGGTCTCCCTGCTTCTTTCCCGTCTTCACAGTATCCCCTCTTTCTCTTCTTTTGATGTCTTTTTTAATAACCTGGAGATTATTTTATAACAAGACAGCTTTCAAACCACTCACTTATCTCCACTCATTCTAAAAATAAATAGGGAAAAAATAGGTATGTTTAAATGATGAGGTTTTTGCTTTTTTGAAAGTGGAAATGTGTCACAGAAGCTGCTTGACAGAAACACCTGGTCTTCTTGTCAGTGTAGGTTTCTTTTTCCTGTTTTTCATTGTAGCTTGTTCCAAGGGAGATGAAATAGCGATGCCTTTTTAGGCTGGTACTGAGGTAATTGAAAGAGAATGCAATCGCTATCTTCAGGAGGGAAGAAATATAGAGGGAACAGTAGGGAACTACCTCTGCAACAGGAGGCAAGATGTAGCTTCTTGATAGTAGAATCGTCCTGAAAAGCAGCCAGGCAACTGAAGTGCAAAGCATAAGCAGGTTAACAATGAAAGATCTCTCTTAACTATGTATTTATGCATCAAACTGAGCACTACATTTATTTGTAATATGGGGTCAGTGCATTTGGTAATAGAAGAACACAGGTATTTCAGCAAATGAACATCTTTGTGAAAAGAAAAATGGTATGTACAGAAACAGTGGCAAGAGGGACACCTGAACTGCTGTATATTGTGTAGTCTGAGTGTATAAATAGTCCTAAGTCATGTCTACACTGTAGACCGCTGTACATTTTATGAAAAACACTCATTTAAATCTTCCCATGATGAGGCCTGCAGTGTCATTATATGCTGAGAGTCTTTTTGAAATTCTAATTCTATCTTTGCTTTCATTGACAATATTCATAGCATTTGGGTGCAGCATATAAACTTTATTTTGCAACAAAAAATATCATGCACGTAGGCTTTGTTGTGAATATTTTAGTTTCCCTTATCTTACTATGTCTTTTAATATAGGATTAATTTTTATTCTTGTCTCTTATTGTAGTGCTATAGTTGACCTTCCACAGTTATACATCTTAGCTGGAAGCCTTAGAGGGTGTTTGACAAGGTATCAGGATACCAGGAGTTAGCAGTGATCTTTCTGGTGGAAATGCCTAAAGCATTGCAATCTGCAGTGAAAGGACTTGAAGTCTGCTCCCTGACTGGAGCCAGAGAACTGAAGAACTTTCTTGCTCTAACTTCGTTGAGGAATGCAGGTTGTGGGTGGAAGTTTGTCTTTTCTACTTCAGTAGGTCATCATTTCAGGAAAAAGAAAATGGAAGAGGAGTGACCAGATGGGATACTTTTAATTTGTTCGTATTAAAGCAAGTGTGCTGTAGTTCTGATCATGGTTTGAGGGGTTCTAAAATACTGAAATTATCTGTGTAGAGAAATGCTTTGATGAAGGCTGAAAACAAAAATTTGTAATTCACTTTTGATACGATTTTATGAGTTATGTCTGATCATCAGTGATCATCAGCTATTGATCCTTTAGCAAATAAGTCTTTTGCATGTGTCATGAGTCAACTCCACTGACCTCAGGGTTTTGTTTTGATGTGCACCTCTCTGGGCAGCACTAGTTTCTTCTAGTCCATATTATGTATTCTGGAACCATGATGCCTCCCTCCTCATTCTTGTTAGTACAATTGGTTGTTGGACCATGTGGTGAACCAGAATGAAATATTGCTCCTTAGTATACTGGAATCTTAGATGACTCCATGTTGTCATACATCCACTTATAGCACAAAATAATTCTTCAAAACCAAGAAGGAGTCCCCTGAATTATAGACATATACATGGGAGAAAAACTGTAATAACAAGTACTAGAAACAAAACAAACATAAATGGAAAGATACCAAAAAATTAAGAAATTTGGATTATCCACCTAAATGTATTTGCATTTTTTTTTGTTTTTGTTTTTGTTGTTAGATAATTGTTAAACCGCAAACACAATCATAATCGTTGCTATGATCTTGAACTATTTTGCAGAGATCCCTTGTTTTCATAAAGGGAGTTGAGGGTAATTATGAGTGAAGAGCAAGAGGAAAAGTTAATTAAACCAAAATCTGGAGGAGCAGAAATCTCTGTTTACACAATTTTGTCCGTATAGAATTGTTTTCCAAAGACAGAAGGAGTTTGTTTGCATTAACAAAAATGCAGACATGATTCCAGACATTCAGCTTTGATGGTCAAGTTTATTCAAAATTCATGAGAATGGAGTTATGCATATCTGAAGATGTTGTTGTCATTTACACCTAAGTCTATTTGTCCACTTTTGCCTTTCATATCTTGACATGCTAAATCTGTGATAATGTTACATTTTTAAATAAATGTATTTTAATAAGAATATGCTAGATCAACATTCACATTAACAAAAACATAGAAAGTGAAGGCACTGAATTATGCTGGTAGCCAATCCATAGCAATATTTAAAGGTCTGCTTTTAGATACCATCGTCTCATACATGAACATTTTTTATCATAACTATTAACTTATTAGGAATTCATTTATTAAAAAAAACTTGGAAAGTATGTTGGTTGCTGTGTTATGGTTTGGGTTTTCTGAAGGCAGAAAAAAATTCTAAAAAATGGAATAAAGACATTAACCTAGGATCATCTACCTTCTTACTTCTGTTTTCTCTGTCACTGAATGATGTACACAGTATCTCAGCTGGTGTACACCACTTAATAAATTAATAACTGTTCCGATTCTTATCCCTCCCTTTTCTTTGTCTAAGTGTAATACAGTGATTTTTTTCTAGAATGTGAGCTTGGATTCAAAGGCAGTGTATGAATCACAGATGATATACAATTTCTGTGTATCTCATTCGTTGGAAGTACAGTACTAAAGCTTATCACAAAAGCAACATATATGTAAAATAATAAAGTTATATAACTGCTGCTTCTGATGTTGGTAAGTAAAATAAAGGGTAGAAAAGGCTTTTCTTTTAAATGAAGTTTTATTTTAGTGGAAAAATTCTTAGAGTGTAATCCTAATCACATATTTACCTAAATTAACAAGCAAGATTGGTTATTAGTTAGCTAAGAGGCATTAGCATATATAATATCAGTTATGAATAAATAAAGTCTTGAGTTTTCTTGAACTGAGGTAAATAAAAGGCTACCTAAAAGGAATCCAGTCATCTGAAGTCACTTAAGGACACAAAAGCTATTTGAATAAGGCAATTGCTGTTTGGTAATCATATGACTTTAGTTATCCAGATCTTACATATGCAGTGTTAAATAAACCTCTGCCTAAACAGATGGGCTGTTGTCTGATTTCTCTTGAAAGCATCTAAACCTCTTAATTAAGGTCAGTGATACAAAAAGAAGGAAGGTATGCTCTTTTAATTGGCAGAGTGCACATGTACAAATACAGAAGGAATAATATTAACTAAGATAAGAAAGTAGAGGGCACTGTGAGTTTCATAACTTCACATGAATGAAGACCCAGTGGAGGAGTTTGATTTGAAAATGGATCCTGATGGCTATTTTTGTTCCATTGTAAATGCTGCAGTAAAAACAAATAGGACAAACTTTTACTGAAGATAGCATCTCCTGTGTCTTGTTGAACTAAAGAGAACGTTAGCTGAGAACAAAAACTGAAAAACTTACAGTAATAATCAATCACATTATTTTAATTAGTTTGAGTTTGGATTAAGAGAAAACTTCCAAAGTGTTGTGGTTGAAGTGTTCCTCCTTTGTATTGACTAAAACAGTAAAGTTTGGAAGGATCACATAATTCCTTCAGACATAACTGAACATCACTTGTTCGAAGTACCATACTTCATTTAACTGCTGTTGATGAAGAAGGCAGATTTAAGGAAAGCAAGAATTGTAGGGTCTATGGTTTTTCACACGATCTGCTAAAATAACCTTGACTTTTAATAATATTGAATTTTATTAATAAATATCAATGATTCTGTCAAAAGCTACTTCCAGAATGAGGCGTTCTTATGCCTAGTATCATCAAAGAGTAGCTAAGATAGACACCATCATATCTACCTTTATTTTGCACCTTTTCCTTTCCATTAAAATTCTTTGTTGTTGTTGTTGTTTCCCACTTAATTTGAAAAAAATACCTCTCAGCAAGTCTCATATGGCAGTACATGTGTACATTTACTTACAGAACAGAGGAAAAACAGAAAGAAAGTGAAAACAGTAGTGAATGGCTTTTTCTGAAATTAGCTAGTAATATAGTGAAGTTAAGAACATACCTAGAATTGATAATGGCTTTATATTCTAATGCAGCTAAATTCTATATTTAACATTCAGCTGTACTTAGGCCTGAACTCCGGTTTTGTTATTTGTGTGTTGGTGATGTTCAGGTTCATATTTCCTTCCTTATATCTTTGTATGGTGCTTGACACTGGCTTTGAAACTTGGTGTATCTCTTGCTAGTTGGATAATATTTGATCTTCAGTATGGACAAACAAATGTATTTATTTATTGACCCTGTCTGGCAGCTTATGATCTCTGCTACTTTGTTTTTCTTTTTTCTTTTTAAGAGATTGTATCTTTCCTCCCAAGCTCTGTTTCTTCTTACTTTCACTACTAGTTGTTTTATACATTAATACACCAATCGGAAATAGGTGTTTTGCTGACATTAAAAGAGAATGTGTACATCTCTAATGATAGAAATTGATCTAGTTCAGCTACTATGACAGGTAGACACCTTCCTTTAGAATTTAGATGGAAAATAAATTATGTTTTAGTTGTACTTGCTGCTAAAATTTTCTATCACACTCCAGTTAACTTCAAGATGAACTATTACAAAATATGGTTAGACCTCCTGTGTGTTCCCATTAGATTGTAGACCATGCAAAATTCTCGGACCTCTGCAACTTTTCATGCAATTTGTTTTCATATCTAATTAAGTTTTCGGGACACTGTATATCCTCAGCTACCAAAAGCATTTAGAATACAGTTATATATGTTAATTATTTGAAGACTTAATTGGAGAAACAGAGGAAAGGAACTGAACATGAAATACATAACCACAGTATATTTATTGTCACTGTAAGTGAGTGCCTTTGGCCTTGAGGCCAAGATTAATTAGGAAAAGTAAAGAAATGTTAAAATCTCAAGAAATATTGCCAGTAAGGGGAAGTTTCTGCTCTTGTGAAAAGCCTTCTGATAATTAAAATATTTGATTTTAATCGAGACAGTGTTTCAGAAGCTTTTCTTGCTTTCTATTTGAAAATCAATAGCTTGTTAGATGTTATTTTACTTTTTTCCTACAAGATCTTGAAGTCTGCATTTCAGAGAATTTCAGAATAATTGAGTCTAGAAGGGATCTCTAGCTCAAACCCCCTGATCAGAGGAGAGTCCACCAGAGCAACTTGCTCAGGACAGTGTCCAGTTTTGTTTTGAATATCTGAAAGTATAGATACTTTACCAACTCTCTGAAGACGCTGTTGCTCTGGGGTTTTTCCCGTCAACATTTTTACCTTGAAGAAAGGGCCATCTTTCTGTGGAAGAAGTTTCAAACACATCAATCGGTGTTAAAAATAAATACAGTTACATCCTATTTACAAATATTTGAAAAGAGGTTCAGGGTCTTGACCCCAAGAAGGAAAATCTACGTTAGAGCCAAAAAACATTCTCTGCTGCATAATAATTATTAACAATGTCATCATTTGTTAAGCCTCTCCATCATAGATGATCCTTCCAAAAAAAACCACACCAGAAAAAGATTTAAATTATAAAAGACATAGAAAATTACAATAACCCATCAAGACCTTCAGTTCATAGGCCTTCTGTACTGAAACCCTTATGAAATCAAATACGAAATGGGGTAGTTTCATGTTCCTCATACTACCTAATGATCAGCAGTATTTGAAGGCAGTAATTTGAAAGACATGCAAGCAAACTTGCTAACCTCAAAGAAAATTCATGGTCTCAAGGATGCCAAGCAGGTAAAATGTATATCTAACATGTTCTTTCCTTGTAATATGGAGAAAAGAAGGCTAGGAGGAGACCTCATCACTCTCTACAACTGCATGAAAGGAGGGTGTAACCAGGTGGGAATTGGCCTCTTCTCCCAAGTAATAAACATCTGGACAAGAGGAAATGGCCTCAGGTTGTGTCAGAGAAGGTTTAGACAGGATATTAGGGAAAATTGCTTCATGGAAAGGGTTGTAAAGCATTGAAAAAGGCTGCAAGGGATGTGTTTGAGTCACCATCCCTGAAGGAATTTAAAAGACATGTAGATGTGGCACTTAAGGTCATGTATAGAGGTGGATTTAGCAGTGTTACATTAATGGTTGGACTTGATCTGAGAATTCTTTTCTAAGACCTTGATTCTATAAAAGGAATTAAAAAGGCCACAATTTGTTTACAAGACCTAAAGAGAAACACAGGAATTAAATGCATCTGAATTTGATCATATTTTGATCAAAACCACAAGACTAAATATTTGTTGACACCTATAAATCTGCTAATTCCAAATGTCGTATGCTGCTGGGAAATACATCAGTCTTAGTGTTTCTAAGTTGAAGGAGAAAGTATGAATTAGCTCTTCCTTTTCCAAATGTTTCACTCCAAGACTAGCAGTGGTTAGCTGTGGTTACTATTGTACAATTTTATAATTTAGAAACTTAGAAAGATCCACTTGCAGCAGTGATAGTTCAACAAGAGACTCTCATCACAATAGAATAACTGAAGGCTTTTTATCACAGTGACCTCAGGTTTTCATATGGACATGTCTGTTCATTTACATTCAGATTTCTAAAACTCATCATGTGTTGTTGTGTTCTTTACAGAATAGTCCATGTTGTGTTTGAAGAATTCAGGAGGTATTTTGCTATATCCTCCAGAAACACAAATTTTGAACATTTTATACCTTGAGTTTTTTGTTAATCTTTCAAAAAAAGAGTAAAAGCATCTCTCTCTCATGTTTCTGAAACATATTTGCTTTGAAATGGAAGCAGAACGTAGAGAGCTTCAGCCAAAAAGACACGCATCTAAAAGACTTAGGAACAACTAAAATGTTGCAGTTGCTTTGGTTGATTGCTTGTTGCAGTAGGTATGATAAATCTTGAATTTTTTATGCCTCTGCAATTATATCTTGAAGCCTGTTTTCACCATAAATATTTAGATTTATCATGTTTTATTAATTATGTTAATTTTTTATATCTTTCAAATTTTTTTCTTGTTATGCTGGAGCATCTTGATTTGGGCAACACTTGAAAAGTATTCTAGTTTCTAGCAAAATAAAAACTGAATTAATTTAGTTAAAACTCTTAATGTTATTGCATTCAGTAAGTCTTCTAGGTGAAGAGTAAGCCGTTTTCAAAGAAGAATAACTATACTGTAAATACTAACATGTGAAATTTATCTTGACCCTGAAGAATAACTTTATTCTCCATGAATTTCCAAAGCCAACTATCATATTTACGTGACCATCATCTATTAATGTTTAAAGGCATTAACAACATGTTTCATAGAGGGTATAAAGCCATGTAATTCAGGACAGAAAAATTTCAAACTTACGAAGAGATTGTTTAAAAATAGGGCTTTTTTTCATTCTCAGAGTGTATGTGTCAATTCCTTTTGTTATATTATTAATAGTAGAAAGTGTGTCCTCTTTTATATGACATAATTCAGCTGTGTCTCAAGAATAACTGCACCAAAGAACTAAAATTTTTCTGAATTCTGATAGATAATGAGAGATATTTGGAAAGTTTAAGCCACTTTTTTGCATCAAATTGTAATCTTATTTATAGTCATTCAATATTCAATAAATATAAATGATTATTATTCAATAAATATAAATGATAATAAGCCCCAAGATAATTAGGGTATTCGAAGCTAACAGTTTAAACTTTAATCTGCCTGTTCCTGACATTTTCAGGTGTTGGTTTGTTAAGATTGGGGCTTCATTTTCAAGGGACACTAGTAATTCTACTCATGCTCACCAGGCATCTTGTAACGAAGTGGTGTCATCCTCCCTGACATACATGGACCCTTTCAGAGAAGGTACAGCTTTTGCCATGTACTCTCTACAGTCCAAAATTCTAATTGATATTCTGTAACAACACAAATACTCTCCTCAGCTGCTGGGGAATTCAACAACAAAGGCTATTAAAAGTTAATTACCACTATAATGGAGGGCTTTCACCCATCTTTCCTTCAATTTAGAATAAAAAGGAAAAACATATTAAGGAAATCAAGTAGAGGTTTAATAAAAAAGATAAAATTATGCCACTTACTAGGATGTGACTAAATGGGGAAGAACTCACGAAGCCTTCAATTTCCCATCCTGTTACTTGCACAAAAGTGAGACTTCAACTTACAAAAACTGGAGGATGCAAACAGTTGGTGCAAAGACACAGCAAAGTGACAATATTTGATAGTTTTCAATGCGACAGATATCCATCTATCAAATATTCAGGCCTTTTCACCTGTTTTGCACTTTCTTCTCCCTTTTTTCATTTTTTTTCTCCCAATGTTTTTTAGTCCAGGTAATTCACTTTTTATCTTTCTAGAGAAAGAATCAGCCACCAATAGAATATCCTCAGTCATGGGAACTTTCTGGAGATGGATTCACTGATAGATGCACATTATTTCTCACAGACAGTGGAACATAAGTGCAACATGCCTATAAGGCATTATAATCCTATTAGTTTTATGGTCCCTTTACATGAATGGTTTCCAACAGCTGCTGATGAATTAGTCTCACACTGCTCCTTTGAAGCACCAACAAGAGAGAGAAAAATTTTGATAAATAAGTTTACCAAGTACAATGTATGGTACACTAAGTGCCTGTGACTCACCCAAGGGTTCACAAAAATATCTGTAGCAAAGATGGAAAAAGCATGTGAATTTCCTTAACTCTAAGTCAATTTCTATTGGCACAAGATCCTCTTTTTCCACTGTAATTAACATTAATACAAATCATGCTATAATTTAACTGATTATAGCACCAGTCAATTAGTGTTAAGAGATGCTGCATTTTGTGCCTTCAAAATAATTTCGTTCAGAAAGATAGGGCCCTGATTCCCTTGGGAATCTGTGCGCCAAAGTATTGAAACAAGGTACTGAGAAACCAGTCATTGGTTTAAGTACTTGACCTTCTCATATGAATCCTTTTGCCTTGCTTTTATGGTGTTTATATAAAAATCCAGGTAAACAGCTGTCAAATCAATGTAGTAACAAGGATTTGGTAAAGCTCCATCCATTTATCTCAGTTGGAAATTTCTTTTTACTGTTATGTTTTGTTGTTTGTAATAATACATTCAGCCATCAGTAAAATAACAAAAACTACCTCAGATATCTGAACTTGTGAAACTAAAGAAACACAAGGCCATTTAAGTTTGCCTACCAGTTTGAAGTCCAAAATTATTTGTTTGACAAGTTGAACGAGATTGCTTTCCCCGATTAGGCATGTAAAGAGTTTTCAGGAAAGAAAAATATTCCCCCTGTTGGCTGACAGCTGACCCTGCCTTCAGGAATTTGATTTATTGAACAATAGGAGTTTCCTTATCCCATTCAATTGCAGATGCCAGAATGTCCAAATCAGGACCCCTCACAGCTGAGAACTGTTCTTTTTTCCCCTACATATAAGTTCTTGCTTTTGCCACGGAATCTTTTTTTCTTTTCCTTTTCCACCACATCTGGTAACATGGTATTGTACGTGTTTGTCATGCACATTGGAATCATCACACGATGTATTTCACCAGTCAAAACAAATTCCGAAATATCTGGCCATAACTGACCCCAGTGTTCTCTCTTCTGTACACTTGCAAATGAAATGAATGTACTGTTCTGAAATCAAATTACAGAAATTTGTATTCTCTGCATGATGTTGTGCTTCATTCAGGTTTTTAGTTCAAAGTGTAAGTATCTTGTTATTTCAGGGGAAGAGATGTTACGTAGCTTCACTATTTAGGTGAAATGAAACTACTTTGCAGCTTTTATGTAGATGTCTGAGCCTCATGCATCTGGGAACCTTTTAAATTGGGTTGAAGTGCAGGAGAAAGAGATAATAAAAAATGTCTCTTAAGAAAAAACACTGAAGATAAAAGTTTATCATGTCCTGGACTACATCACCAACATGCACTGAGTTTCTCTTGAGCTCATTAATTGCCTGATAGGCATAGGCAAACACTGAAATCAGGATCAACAGCAGGATACTTAAAAGTTAACAAACAATCATAAAAAGTCCAATGATTTTTCTCCCTCATTCACAGGTCTCGTTGACCCTATTGGCCAATCAAAGAGATAGAGAAAAAATCAGTGCACATCAACTGTGAGACAAAGCTGAATGGAGGTATAAGAGGAGATTGATTGGGTTGGAAGAATAAGGCTTCAAAATCCCAGAGTTAGGACACGTACAGACCCAAAACCTTCTTGAAGAAAATCTTTTCATTCACTCCTCCACTTATCATGGGATTTAACATATCTGCAAATATGTGCTTATATGAAACTTCTCAAAGAAACAAACAACCAGGTCCAGTTCAGCTGTAATGTAAACTCTACTATCTGAGCAAATGCATTCAGAGAAGAGCAGGACAGTGGTACCACTGATGGGCCAGAGCTACAAATGTGGTATCACACTGTTATTTTAATTGCTAGCTATTTCTGGGAGAAATGAAGGCTCTAGGCCTTGTGATGTTATAAAAATCACAACAGTGGTTCCAGTATGTCTACATTTATTAAAAAAAAAAAACGGCAAGAGGTCAAGGAAAAGGGGCAATTACCACTTCATTAAAGAAAGATAGTTCTGTGGATAATGTAGTTTTGACTTAATCACCTGCGAGTTTTAAGGTTTTTATGTTGTTAATATCTAAATAAAAGTAAAACCGTACATAAATAACCACTTCTCTGTGGCTTCTACATTTGCTGTCTAAGTGCTAGATGTCACGGAAGTGGTTCTTGGAGAGGGAAATCATCCAACAAAGGTGTGACTTTTTTTTTTTTGTGGTTTACTTTTAAGAACTTCTGATTTTCTCTGCAGACTTGCCTTCAAGAAACTTCCACGTGATAAAATTTTTTGAGATCTCTCTCTAAAGAAATGGTCACCATAGTCATTTGCTAAAGGTTTAACAGAAGGAATGTTTCCTACACCCAGAAAGCTCAGAATATTCCAGGTGGCTGTGTTCTTACTTTCTGTTCATATAACCTTCCACAATCTGTGACATTTGGATGTTTGAATCACACAGACATTTTTGCAGGTGGGCTTGGAAGAGTCCTAATTGGAGTCCAGTATTAGCTGGAAGTGATAGAAGGAACAATTCTCTAGATTACTAATTGTAATGTTAATGGCCCAGGTGTCATTGGTAGCTGCCAGATGAGAACACAATGGCCAAAACCTGTACGTGTGAAGTCTAATGCTGATAAGAAAATCATTTGACCACAGCTAGCATTCTTGGCCGGTATTATTTTACTACCTGGAAACCTCATTATTTGAGTCTATATCTTAATGAAGAAATTATGAGAGCTGAGTAAAAAAAAATATCCATTTTAGCTTTCTGCTATTCTGTGATTTTCACAGATCACCCTTTTACAGTATGTCACTCAGGATCTTAGATTAAAAGAAAAATCACTGTGCATAGATTCCAGCATATCTGTGCAATTCTACTGTCTTGTATGCTAAAGAAAGATTTCCCAAGTTTGTGTCTTTTTGTCACTGTTTCTAATAAAATTGCATATTTATCACCTGAAAACCACAGCAGGAGAACTATTTTTTAATTTTCAGACAGTATTCTGTAAGGCTGATATTTAAAGGTTATATAGAAGAAATTATGGCTGATATATTCTGTCATTTCAGTTATATATGCCAAGTTTAGCACTTTCTGCTAATGTTTTTGAATACACAGAACTCCTTGTGATAGTAATGAAGGACAAGTGCTTGACAATGTAGTTATTCAGTGGCTCACTTAACTTACACGTGACAATGGGTTTCACAATGGATACTTAAGACTTGTTTTTAGTATATTCAATTTCGGCTTCTTAACACAAACTTTTGCTTCATTTTCTAAATACCATATTTTATGAAGCAAAATGCATATATGGATAATCAATTATAGAAATTACGACAAGATACGAAGAAAATATTATACCTCATAGACCCTCCTTTTTATTTAACTATATTATTAGATACTGATGGATGTGATCAAGAGCAAAACATGACTATAGACAATAAAAAGATGGCCAAAAACAATAATGGAGAGAATGAGATGCAAGGTAGACATGATAACATAAATTTCTAGGAACTTTGGAAGGGCAATGCTTCTTTACTAACAATAGTTTCAGTACGAACTGTAGTAGAATGCAGATATTGAACTAAAGTGTAAATTATATTTAAAAGTGTTAAGGTTCAAGGTATGCTTCAGACTTACAATATAGATTGTACATAATAGTCCCTTTTTCTTTGGACAGTGTAGTGTGCTGTATCTCACCAGATGAAACATAGTATGGATTCTAACTTATGATTATTTGAAAATCTGAAAACAAAACTCACCTAGGAAGAAAACCAAAATAAAGATAAATTTAAGATATTACATAACTAATGCTGTGATTCTCTGTAGTTAGAAGAATAACAAAGGAAAATAGTGCATATCACCATAGCAAGCATTCTTCTTGCGGTTTAACCTGGGTGGGAAGCTCAGTTCCACACAGCCTCTCACTCACTCTTCCCCATGAGGGTTGAGAGAAGTCTGGGAAGGTTAAAGTGTGAAAACTCATGTGTTGAGATACAGACAGCTTAATAGGTAAAACAAGAGCTGCAGATGCAAGAAAAGCTAAGTAAAGCAAGAAATTAATTCACCACTTCCTATGAGCAGGAAGGTGTTCAGCCATCCCCAGGGAAGAAGAACTCCATCACATGTAACTGTTACTTGGGAAGATAAGCAACCTAACTCCGAACATCTCCTCCCTTCATACCCCAGCTTTTATTGCTGAGCATAGAGTCATATTGTATAGCATGTACGCTAGGTCAGCTGGGGACAGCTGTGTCCCCCTGTACACCTCCAGCCCATTTACTGCTGGGGTGGAGTGAGAAGCGGAAAGGTCTTGATGTTTTGTCAGCGCTGCTCAGCCATAACTAAAACATCCCTGTGCTGCCAATACTGTTTTTAACTCAAATCCAAACCAGCCCTTTATCAGCTACTATGAAGACAAAACCAGTACAAAATTCTACAAACAATAGTCTATGAGTGTATTTCAATATACTTGCATCTCAACTATGCCTGCAAGTAGGCAATGTTGAATCCCGATCTATATCAGCAGTACAGGCGAGACTGAATAAGTAAAACCATTCTACGTATAAAAGAAATAGTGAGAACAAAACTCCTCCAATTTCAAGTGTGCTTTCCACAAAAAAAAAAAACTTCTGTGGCATAAAAAACTGTGACAAAACTTCTCTGCAATGCCTGGCTTAGATATAAAGGAAAGAGATGCTATGTACTTTATCTCATCTTGAGTGAGTCATGTTAGCTAGATGGCTGTCTGTCTAAGGTTCTTGGCCAGCTAGTTCTTTCCAAGTAGATTTTGCAACCTACATTGCAAGAACTTACTTTTCAGACCATTCCTCCTTTCTTTTTTTCAGGATTTGATCAAGGCTGACCAATAGTTTATGTAAAATATAGAATGACAAGGAAGAAAGGATTAGACAGAGACAAATCTTTTCTTCTTATGAAATCAAACGAATAATTTGTGAACAATCCTTTGAATTGATATTCTCCTACTGCTATAAAGATTGTCTAAAAATGATCATTCTGCCAGTTTGAATGTTGAGTATCTCAACAGAATAATGATGCTTTGCATAGAGTTTGTACCTCATTCAGCTTGAGCCACATATACTGTGGCATGATTTAAGGGACCTTTTCAATTTGTCATTTTATTTTGGTACCAAGACTGCAGTTGATAACTATATATGAGAGAAACCACAACCGAAGTCACAGTGGTCAAAACTGAGTTTTGGATTTAGGATCATCTGTAGCTGAAACCAGCAGACTTGAAGCCTGTGAACCCCTTCTTCTCATTGCAGAAGAATGTTTAGTGTATTGTAATGAGCTATAACATGCTGAGTGAGCAGGAAAATCTGAATATATGAGTAATATGCTGAACAGATGTTGAAAGAGAGGGTTGCCCTGTAGCTCATATGTTTCTGGTGAAAAAAAAGAATATCAATCACATTTAAACAGCTGGTCTCAGCTCATAAAAGAAAGAAAGAAGTGACAAAATGCTGTGTTGCAGCTCTTCATCTCCTTAGCACCTTGCAGGATGCAAATTTAGATTTTGAAGTCCCTCCATGACTAAGAAATAAACCACTTTAGACCAAGAACATAATACACTGGGAGGACAGACAGAATCCTCATACATTACCCCATAAGAAATGCAGAGGAAAAAATATGCTTTAACTGCAGTCCACAAAAGCATTCCAAATGATTGGTTAGATGAAACTCCATCTCTGCTTGTGAATCATAGCTGTGGGTGCTCTCTGCATGTCACTCTTTCCTTAGAAAATGAATTTCTGAAAGAAATGTTTCTGCTTTCCTTTCTCCTTTTACTCAAGTGCACATAGAATGTTCCTGGGATGGATGTGATTTCAACTCAGGCTTTTTCCCAAATTGATTTATTAGGTTTTGACAGAAGTAATGAAATTACAGTAGCCAATAAGTTGGCATTCACTGTAGTTAATCTGTAGTCTGCTCAAGCATTAAAAAACCAGAAAACCAAATCATCTAACCTCCTAGGAAGCCATTCTAACTAATCAGCTATTGAATCACACTCTGCTCCCAAACAGCTTTTGTTCAAATGTTCTGATGAAGATGTTCTTGCCCTTTTGTTTCCACACCTTATCTATTGTCAACATCATAGTAGTGAATTCCTTAAGGTTGAAAGATTGCCAACATGGCAAATAGTAAAGAATTCTACAGGATACATTAGACCTAGCTGCTCCAAAGCTTCAAGGCTTTGCTCTTCCTCTAATGAAATCTTTTTGGGGCATTGATGGAATAGATTAGAAAATAAGTGGAACATTCTGTCAAAACAACTTCAACAAGAACTGTTGAGATCCATTTGTAATACGATCTAACTTTGCATATCATGGGTGTCATCCCTCACTGTCTTTAGTCCAGTGTTAATTTTGTATCTGTATAAGCAAGACTGAGACACAAATGCCAATCAAAAATTAAAGCATAAGTAATGTTGTTTTAAGTGGCTTTTTGCTCTAAGAGAAGTTAATGGCATTTAAAGAGGAAAATAATGTCTGGTTTTAGGTTCTTGGTTTGTATTTTCTGGCTTGTGTTGGCTGTATCCTGTTGTTTCAAAAATGTAACAGTAACTCTAATATTTGAATTGTCATATTTTTTAAAAATGCAAATTTCATCACTACTGGCTTCATGAAGAAAAAGCTCCTATGGCAAAATACAGCACTTTTTAAATTCCTTTTTCTATGTGCCCTTGATTTCCCATCATATATTCTTTGCCTCCCCATAATCTGGCCGTATAATACACTGAAAAAGAAAACCTTTGAGGCAGAACATTTTCAGATTTGAAATAAGAAGCATTATTTCAAATTCAAATCCACTTACATTTATGCAGTAATTTTCTTTGTCTTTAGTTTCTGTTATCAAAATTGCTTTTCATTTTTCTACTGCTAAGTATTATTCCTGAATTAAAGAGATTTGAATAAGAGGAACCCTTTAGAAAAAAGTTGCCCTTTTCCTCTCCCAGGGAGTAACTTCTTAGAAACATAATTTTGCTGTGGGTAGTTAGTAAAGCAAAAGTAGATAAGAACCTTTTTTCTAATCACAATTTTTTAAGAAAAAAAAAAAATGAAAGCCAGTTATGTATATACAAAAAGCCAACCAAACAAAAAAAACCCCTGTATCAATTTAAACTTTTGAGTGGTTTGGGAATTCATTTTGCCTGTCATGATGTGTATTCCATTATTTGTCTTAACTTTGCACTATTAAACAAATTTCTTCCATCTGTAATGTGTCAGCTGTGGACTTAACCACAACATTTTTATGCATGCAGGAAAATTGTTGCCCTGGAATTGAAACCTTTCCCTGAAGATGTAGGTTTACATATCTGACAGTTGAAACTGTGGAATCCTGTGGAAAGGGTAGTAGGTAACAGTAAGTTCAATAACATGAATCACAAGCAGTTGTAAAACACTACAGGCACTGAAGAAACCTGGCTTTCTATAGATTTGAGCATCTTGCCACTTAGCCTTCCCCTTCTCTTTTATTGTTAAGGGCAGTATCAAGGTATTTGTCCTGAAAATAATTGCTTATAGAGAAGTTTACTGCCTGTATTTCAGTACGGAGGTGTGTTTTGAGCCCTGCATCAGCCCAGGTGAAAGACCTTCTGAGACAATTTAATTAGCTTTGTAATTTCTTATCTATTTTCACAAATCACTGAAATTCATTACTATGCTCAGAGGTGGGTAGAGAGGAATGGGCTTACAGATGGGCAATGAATAGACAGCTTCCCTGAGAAACTGGACTTCAAATATTCAACAACTCTTGCTGAGACCAAGTTCATCTGCTTCTTGCAACAGATGCTGTTATATTATGTGCATATCAATTTACCACTTTAAAAAGACTTGCATTTTAAGTAGTAGAGAAGATCTTAGACAGCAACCTCCCTGTTCTTCCTTGAGATTTAGCAAAGTACCTGGTGGGAATAAAGGTTGTATTACAGCTACAAGATGTAAAGCAGAATGATGCAGTGCAGATACACAAGAGAAATACAAATGTGCAGAACAGGGGTCAGCCGTCCATCTACCACAGTGCATTTGTTGTTTCTCAGGTTTCAGGAACAGACAGCAAAGGAGATCAGGGCTGGACTAGCAGCATAAGTTTTCAATTTTGTGTCAGGACAGCCCAGGTCATGATCTGAAAATTGTGCTGAGAGATCATTTCTCTTAATGTTACACTTCTCGGAGACAGATGTACTCACCCTTTTCTAGAGTAATGACTGATAAAGATTCATGCTGAGATTTAAAAGTGTTTTTGAATTGATGATCATGTCACAACTTCATAAACTTATTGTGTGACTAGAATGACGTAAAAATGGAAAAGCTTGAAGTTATTATTCTTTGTAATATTTTACAATATTTAATAACATTTCATTGAGCCCATAACTGTCCAAAAGCACAAAAGAATAACAGAAGTTTTGTTCCCCCAGGAGAATACTTGTAAGCAGTACTGGACAATCCATTCATTCTGGTGAGCCAAAAAGAGTTTTGACAATTGACAGAATCACTGAATCACAGAATATGCTGAGTTGGAAGGGACTCACACAAGGATCATTGATACCAACTCCTGCTCCTGCACAGAACATTCCCAAGAATCACATCATGTGTCTTGGAGCATTGTCCAAACACGTCTAACTCTTGAACTCTGCCAGTCTGGTGCTGTGACCAATTCCCTGGGGAGCCTGTTCCAGGGTCCAACCATCCTCTGGGTGAAGAACCTTTTTCTGATATCCAGCCTAAACCTCCCCTGACACAACTCCAGGCCATTCCCTTGATCCTATCACTGACCACAAGACTGAAGGGATCGGTGTCTGCCCCTCTTCCCCTCATGAGGAAACTGTAACTGCAATGAGGCCTCCCCTCAGTCTCCTCTTCTCCAGACTGAACAGACCAAGTGACCTGAGCCTCTCCTCATACGGCTTCCGCTCAGGGCCCTCCTTTGGACACTCCTTAACAGCTTTTTTTATATTACTCACCCAAAATGGCACAGAATATTCAAGGTGAGGCCATCCCAGCACAGAGCAGAGCGGGACAATCCCCTCCCTTGCCCGGCTGCTGATGCTGTGCCTGATGCCACCCCAGGACACGGTTGTCCCTCCTGGCTGCCAGGGCACTGCTGACTCATATTCAACCTTCTGTCAACCAAGACCCCTAGGTGCCTTTGCATAGCACAGCTTTCCAGCCTCTCATTCCCCAGTCTGTTTGTATACCGGGGTTACCCCATCCCAGGTGCAGAATCTGACACTTTCCCTTGTTAAACTTCATACTGTTGGTGATTGCCCTGTTCTATAATTTGTTGAGATGTCTCTGCAGTGCATCTCTGCCTGAAATCAACAACTTTAATAATTAATAAGAGTGAAAGTGCTGACTTACTTAGTAGGGACTCTCTGAGTGTTCATGTATATGTGTATGAAATATATGTGTACATTTATATACACCATGCTTTCAGACACTTACGTAGCTGCTATGTGCTTCTCAATGTCTGCACTAAAAGTACAATTTACCCATAGCTGTGGAACACTGAAAACTTTGTCCAGAAATAATTTACATTTTTACAGACTCTTTTTATGATGATTAAGAAATTATTAATTTGCTTTCTTAAGAAGCATTTCACGAAAGCACATTTGGTTTAAATTGTGATTCACACGAACAAACCTATGCTGAAAACACGCGTGATTTTTCACGTAAATCCAAATAATATCAAGTAGAAGCAAATTCTGAAAGGTTTACTACAGATCATATGGTAAGGGCAGGGTGAAGCAGTTAAGGCCAGGATTTTCTTAAAACATTATTTTGATTTAGCTAGTGCCCTGTGGTAAACAAGGAAGGAAGGGCAAAAGATAGGGATCTCAGAATAAGAAAGTGGTCAGTCTAGAAAGCTAATATTGACAAAGTAAAAATTTACATTCCAGGTATGTGTAGGCAACAAATCTAATTTTTGGGGGGCAAAATATGAAATACATGAGTATAGTTGCACTATGTAATAACTAACCACGTAGCCACAGATACTTCTTTTGGAGAGCATTCGTAGGAGATTCCCTGTCCATGTCTCAAAAAATCTGGAAAAAAAACCCCAAGTAATCTCTCACTCTCCTTCAGGGATAGAGAATAGCAGCATTTAGTAGGAGCTTGGGGGTGAAAACTGACCTTGGGGCATTTCCTTGCATGATGTTCCCAGTACATAATTAAGACTTAATGTTTCATAAAGAGGTTTACCTTTTTTTTAGCCATCAAATGTGTTTTATTTGTATACATTTCCCTAGTTCCTTTTCAAATCAATTTCAGTTAATTCTTGCATATTTACATCATTAGTGTAATTACATCTAATTGCCTGTTTTAGTATAAATACTTCTCCTTGCATAATTAGAATGTAATTATGACTCTAGCATATGATGAATAATCACATCATTACAATTTGTGATGATGTCACAAAAATTCCTAGAAACTCAAAATTTGTTACACTTTAGTTGTGTTTTAAGAGACGCTGAAGTAAGGGCTGTCCTGAGTCCTCTTAAATAACCAAGTTAGCAGCATAATTCCAATGCAGAATATGATGCAGATGATTTATGCTTTCCCCAAAGGTAATATGGTAAAGCATAATTAGAGTTTCCAGACAAATGTATACAGAGAAAATCAACATAATTTTGACTGCAAGCAATGATGGAGAAACAGATAATATGCACAGAAGCATCTAATTGCGAGTTTCAAAACAGAGTATGTAATATGTTCCAATGACTTTTTTTATGGTTTTTTCTTTTTTAAACCACACATTTCAGTTTTAGATTCAGCCTTGAACAAAATATGGAGGAGATTGTTAAATATAGTGCAGTGGCTTAGATCCTATACAATTCCCTAATCCTTTGCAAAACAGAGTTGAATATTACCTTAAGTGTTACAGTTTTTAATTGTATACAAGAAAAAACACTGTGCATCAGACAACCTAGACACAAATGAGTTGGCAAGTGGCAAATAATACATAGGTCAGGCAAAATCTATGGAAGGAAATCCATTTCTCTAGCCCGGCAGTGTCTCCAGCTAACTGAGGAATGGATATGTACAAGAGTCTGTTCATGATAGTGTTCTTGCTGGTTCGGGCTGGGTAGAGTTAATCTTTTTCATAGTGGCTGGTCTGGGACTGTATTTTGGATTTCTGCTGAACACAGGGTTATTAATATAAAGATATTTTAGTTATTGCTGATCAGGGCTTACAAAAGTTAAGGTGTTTTCTGCTTTTTTGTGGTGCCACACTGATGATGGTACTGGGGGTGCATGGGAAGCTGGGAGGAGACACAGCGGGACAGGAGACCTCAATTGACCAAAGGGATATTCCAGACCATATGGCATCATGCCCAGTACACAAAGTGGGGGGAAGAAGGAGGAACTGGGGGGGACGTTTGGAGTGATGATGTTTGTCTTTCCAAGTACCTGTTACATGTGATGGGGCCCTGCTCTCCCGGGGATGGCCGAACGCCTGCCTGCCACGGGAAGCAGTGATTTAATTCCTTGTTTTAGTTTGCTTGTGTGCATGGAAGACTTTAACATGCTGAAGTGATAAGGAACAGAAACCTCATGAGGTTCAACAATAACAATCATAAAGTCCTGCATCTCTCCTTATGCAAGGTTCGGATAACTAGCTGAAATTTATGATTTTTTTTTTTTTAAATTAGTTGTACTGGCCAATATACAGAAGGTCTAACACTATATGTACACATAGGGTTCTGCTTCATGCCTCCAGGAAAGTTCAGAAAAGTACTTTAATTCCTCCATTAAATGTTATATACATTTCAGACAAGTTGTAAGGGTCAAATGAGAATAGAGACTGCTGAGCAAGTCAAAATTACATCTTTCAGTATGGGGAAATACAGAGAGATATTTGCCCTCATACATCAACGCTCTTCTTAGAGAATATTGATGTATGATGCTTCCTATATGAGTCATTCTAGATAAATGTGGGAAAAGATTATGTAGCTGAAGAACAGTGGAATACTGTTAATTACAGGTGGAGCTGGTAGCAACACATAAAATTAAACTTGACTGGCACTTCCAATTAAAAATCTTGTATTAAGTTGCTTATATCTTTGTCAAGTTTTGCTCCTGTGTTGAAATTTGTTGCAGCAGGTGTTTGCCTCAGGCTTATTTTTTCCTCTTCTTTTTTAAAGCTCTGTAATAGGTCAATTGTTTCCAAATACAGGACTAGAGAGATTAGGTCAGTATAAGACACACAAGTCTATAGTTAGGAAATTCTACTACCTTTTTTTTGTGAAATATCCTTGAAAGAACTGTAAAGAATGAACCATCCAGATGTCTTAAAAATCTGTCCAAATCTCAAGAACTACTAGATTCCAAAAAATTTCGGTCTGTGTATTCATATAGATGATTACCATACTTAGGCAGCTAAAGCCTCTGAGAGCTCTTTCTGGGCTGAATCTGCAAAATCTTTTTACAATTCCCAAGAGCCAACATCCCAAGTATTCTCTGCATTTTACGTGTTCTTATCTGTGCCAAGATGCTGGAATATTCCAGTGTGTTCAACTGGTATTAGATATTTTAGATTTTATGCCAAAAAGAGACTCAAAGTTTCAGCTCTTGAAATGAATATGATCAAAATATATTACATTCTGCAAACTTCATTCAATTACTTCAGAATGGTATTTTGGTTTTTGCCCCAGGTGTACTCAACTCTGCTTAATTTCCTTTATTTATGTTTTGGATTAAAGCATTTCTGGAGATTTGAAATGCAGAGAGGAATCTATAATTTCCGTCCAAGCATACCCTGGTCCTTAAAGATCTAAATACACCTGGCGTTTCTGGCGCCTTAACAGCTCTGAGTTTCCTTATAGATGAAGCATGACACAAGATATCAAACTTGAAAAATAGTTTCCAGGAAATGTTTTCTGTGGACTTCCATGCATCTGAATCCATTGCAAAGTCCAGGGACTCTGGTGGACTCTGTGTTTTATATAGTGAGTGACAAAGTTGCCTCTATTTTCAGCTGGAGATTTTCCAGGGCTAGTGTCTCAAAGAACTTTTCCTTGTGCCCTCTAAGTCTATTTGTATGGTGTCTTGCTGCATTCTCACAGCTTGTAGCTTTTCATTCCTCATTTCAAATGGCACCACAAGTTTTACCATTTGAGTGTGGGGGAGGGGGAGGAAAACTTGACCTTTGTCTCTAGTGCAGCGAGTGTAGTTGGAACAGTATTCAAAAGAACCTCTCTACCCTTTGGGGTATACATGTTTCTTTTGATTTATTGAACTGTTGTGACAATGTAATGAATTTCAGTCCAAGAAATGCCACAATCATCAGCATGGTCATCTGAGACTCCTGCAATGGATGAGCTGTGTTGTTGGGTCTCGCATTATTGTTTGAGCTTCTCAGGCAGAAAATGATAAATGTTATGACACTTGCTTGTGGATACATGGAAAGTTATGGTGGAAGCTGTAATTATTTGCTTTATTAAAATAAAGAGTAAATTGAGACTTAAAAAACCAACCAACTTGCTTATGAAAAGCAGCTGATGGTAGTTTAAATTTCACCATTCAATGTCACTTAACTAAACATTAGGGACACCTTCACTTCTTTAAGGTTTTCTTTCAGGTCTTCATATGGTCCTTTAAGTTTTCCTAATTGACCTATTGTAAGAGACGGTCCGAAAATCCCTCATCTGCCTCACGATCATCGACTGGAACAGAGACTGAGAACCCTAAAACCCCAAGAAGAAAAGAGGACTTTTGCATAGGAGTCCTGGCCTGGCTGAGGTGGGATGTTTGCCAAGCGTTGCCTGGCTGAGGTGGGATGCTTGCCAAGTGTTGCCTGCAGGTGCGCTGAGGACTGATACGTATTCCTGAGGAACAGGTCGCACTGGCGCCGTTCTTGCTGCCCAGGCGGGAAGGACTGCACCGAAGCGAGAAGGAATGGCCTGTCCTGTACACCTGCTCTGTACCCCAAAACAATGGGCCTCGTTTCCCCCACCTTTTGGCCAGTTGCCCCTCGCCTTTGCCTTCTCCTACCTCCTGGCCGTCTGCCCCTCGCTCTCAAAAGAACTATAAAAGAGACTCTCTGGAAAGATCCCTTCGAGATCTCCCCACGGACGAAGACGAGTCTATTGGAGCCGGACCACGAGGACTCCGTCTGTGCCGTTGGTAAACCGCTTGACCCTAACCCTAATCCCTCTTTTCTCTCTTTTCTCTCTCTCTCTCTCCCTCCCCTATCGCACAAATCGTGTTGTTGGCACTCAATAAAGGTGCTTTGATTTTTGATTTAAACTCAAAAATACTTGTCCCTGTTTCTTTTGCACCCTGAGATTCAATAAATGAACCATCACGACCCCCGCTACTACTAGCGGATCGTGACACCTATGTCTCCAGAATATTTTATCTTTATTCTAAATATGTTTTAAAGTGCTAAATACAACTTTTTTTATTTAACCCTGCTCTTTTTTTATTTCCCCATAAGTATAGTCTGATAATGGTGCAGGTGCAATAGCAACTGGATACAAGTACATATTGAATAAACTTTAGCCAAAGAGTAAGAGAAGGTTTAGAATAAACAAAGCAATGATGTTCTAATTCTGCCAGAATCTGAACAATCTCTCTAGTTTTACTGAGGAGCATTTTTCACTTATGATGAAGTGGCTACTACTTATGAGGTTCTTCCTACATTCCTAAGGAAAAAAAAAATAAAGAGAGCAAGTACTAAAAGTATTCCTCAAGATGAGATGTCAAACAATTTTGGATTGCTAAAAATTCTTATATCTGTACTCTGGAAAATCATGCTCTGATTTTGAGAAACATTAATGTGTTTTTACTTTATGTTGTGTTTATTTTTCTTTAAACAAAATATTTGGATCCTAAATTTGAAAGATGATAAATTTAACATAATGTAGCATTTTGGTTTTACTTCTGAATAATCACTAGTTTTTGGGTGTAAAGATTTTCATCACCATTGTTTCCACTGAGTCCTGAATAGGTTTGGTCAGTACTGATATATTAGCAATTTTCACTGAAGGAAGATGTAATCATGATCTTGTAAAGTTGATGCACAGACAGGAATGGAAGGCTTAATGACTTGTCAGGCTTTTCCATTGTGTGTGGTTGGGCAAGGTGACATCACTTAAATGCAAATTTTATGGGTTTTTTCTGGTTTTAATTTCTGGAGAAGATATTTTCTCTTTGTCTTAGGCATTTAGTGTGAGTTTAGTCTGTTCATTCTTTTCTTGAGTGAGCCTATCAAAACTGCTTGTTACTTTGCTTATTCAGGAAATTCCCTATCATGGACTGACAGATGTGAATGGTTGGCCTAAATAGTTTGTTGTAGTCTTATTTTCAAGGGAAGTCTCATGATTTCTAGTCCTGACAGCAGTACTGAAGAAAGAAATGGAATTCTTCACCTCCATCTCTGTCAGCCAACCTGAACAAACACAGCTATTGAGCTCCTTAATGCATAATCTTGCTGGATTTCCAGTGTTAAACTCTGACCTTTGAGAGCCAGGTCACAGATCTTTTACTTAAATTTAATCTTTGCTAAAGCCAAGGCTTACAGCTGATTTGACACTTCATATCTTGTAATCAAATGGATTAGCTCCTCACTTTCTTTCCGTTTTCTCTTTTCATAAAGAAAGGTTATCCTATTCTGTTGTTTATATATCAAATAATTCCAAAGACTCTCCTCTTCCTTTTGTTATATCTAGCCCTGCCTCTCAAGGACCTGACAATGCATTTAGTCTGCTTAGCCTGCTTAGTCTTTTTCATTTGAGTTGCATTTTGAGTAAAATCTTTACAAGACTCTACTTGGCTATTTCCCTATGGATTTACTATCAGTGTAAGGGATCCTCAATATCAAATTCATTAGCTATTCATTCACTGATTGCAATGAATTAATTTGGTAAAAGTCTGACTGTCATTCTGACTTATGTAAGAGAGTCACTGTAACTCATCTTGGTTAAACGTTCATTAATCTGCAGACAGAATGTTGCCAGAGTTTACACAAAGTGAATCTGTAATGCTTTCCTGATTTTCAGTTCACTGCTTAGGTATATTATCTTTTAGACTAATTTTGAAAACACTAGTATTTAACCTTTAATCTGATATTTTTAAAGTTTAATTGACTACCAATATATTTTTATTCTTTCTCATCAGACGCATGAAAGGTTAACATATTCCAGTCAAAAGTTGATGCAGCCTGAATTCCCACCTCTGAGATTCAATTTTACCTTACTAATTCTGTTAGACCTCTGGAACAGTAGTGAATAAGCTTTTGGGGAGTGTTTAGCAGGCTAGCATTATGAATGAAAGGATTACTTAGAAGAAAACCTCTCCATGTAAATAAACTCATGAAAGAAAATGGTTAATTCAGGAGTAGGACAGAATATTTCTTCAAGTTTTCTGTTTCCAGGATTTCATTGATAGCAGACATAAGAGTTCTGAAAGACATGATCACAGCACACTGCTATGAGAAGTGTTACATTTTTCATATAACTTCTGAGAGTCCAGGATTTATGCTACAAGTGCCACTACTCCTTAGTGCTGTTTAGTACCTTATATGAATCTCAGGCTGTCTTTGTAATCCAGTTTCTCCTTGCTAGTTGTTCTCTATCCTGAAAGAAAAAATACTACAAGCTGATTAAATGCACATTTCCCTGGGCTATGCATTGTGGTTTTTTCTAGGTAATTTCAAAAAAGAAGGAGATTTTCCAAATGGTTATCTTGCTGAAAAGAGGTAGCTGAACATTACCAAGGCTAAGGGGATAAAAGGTCTTGTACAGAAGCTTCTTTCAAACTCCATAGAGAGAACTTCTTACAGGGTATATAAAACAGTCACTATTTTCTAAACAGAGCTTAAGTTTCCATAGACACCTAGAAGTCCTTCTGTAATTAATAGCAACCCAGACTTCCTGAGAAATACTGTTTGTGAGAGAAAGCAGTGTGAACTCTTCAGTGAGACAGCAATTACTTAACCAAAAGATCAGGTAAATAACTTTTCTCTGGCAGAGACATTAATTTATCAGAAAAATTTAGGTGAGCAGATGGGAATGGGAAAAGTGTGCCATAATATGGGACCACAAAATGAAAACCCTCACTCTTCAGTGGTAATGAGCTTCTTGTGGCACATTACTAAAAAAGCAATCAATGCTTGAGTGAAAGAAGCATGTCAGAGAGAAAGCAACACTTTAGTGAGGAAAGAGAGGGAATACATTGTCAGAAACCATGTCAGGTAAACTGTGAGAGTAACCTTTCTGTTAGAGAAACAAAATTCCTCTGTTGAGTAAAGTTTATTTCAAGGAAAGAGCATATTGATGGATTTTTAAACTTGAATATGATTGCATATCTTGAGACATGTACACATAGGTCCAGAAATAATGAGAAAATATACATACAAATTATTCCTTCCTCTCGAAGGACCCCAAAGCAGCAGTTTTGGAGGTAACAGTGATGTCTTTCTATCCTCTCTGTACCCCATATTAGGAAAACCATTATGACATCTAATATTTAAAAAAAAAAAAAAAAAAAAAAGTTGCCCAAGGTGGCAAGTCCTTGGACCATGTCTCTCTCTTGACCACAGAATCATCCTTTTAAGACCATGGAACTTACATGGTTGAACTACCAAAGTAGACCGGAGAGAATAATTTTCTTTTGCAAACCCCCATGATCCCTACCGTGGTGATTACATTTCAAAGTAGAATGACTCATTGGAGCCTAATCTTTTTTAAGAAAGGTGTGCAGAAGAGTATTACTGATTCATAGAGTCAAATCTAGGCTAGTGAGACAAATCTGGAATTAAAGAAAAGATACACTCAGATTTATTTATACATAAAACTGTCTCATGAATAGAAAAAGTTTTTATGATCAGTGTAAGGAAATAGGTATCCATTCAGCTATAAACTGGGTGGAGGAGCAGAGTTTCTGGGAACTACACATGGGAAAAATAAAAGACGATATCTGGTCAGTGCAGGTCTGGAAGTATTTCCCAGCTTCCCAAAAATTCAATCTACCAATATCTCCTGCAATGTTTACTTCTTCAGTACTAGTATTTGATGTTAATTTCAGGATCATGAAACTGTCCCCTTATTTTTGTCCTTTGAGATATAGGCCTTTGCCCATGCAATCATTTTGCTATCCAGCCATTTACAGTTTCCTTTACATCAGGTCCTGAGTTTGTTCAGTTATTTATTATTATGAATATTTATCCTTTCATTAACATCAAGGATATTCATGAGACTTTACAGACAAATTAGATAGGTCTCTGCTAGAAGAAGTTACTTATGTCTAGAATTTACCGCTTTTCATAATAGAATAAAAATCTTACTGAGGTTATGGAAAAAAGCAAAATTTAAGTGATAATCTGGCAGAAAATGTGTCAAAGTGACAAGTACATTAAAAAATTCTTAACTTTAGGATGAATCTTTTCAAAATAATATATTAATACTTACCATGAATTATTACAGAATTTAAAAGACTTTCTTATTTGCATTATGGGTCATGTTTGTAATCTCAGTAATCTTTAAGTTCACCATAACTTTTATAATAAATGAACAGCCTTAATTTATAAAAACTGTCTCCATCAACAACCCTAAAGGCAGATTTCCCTCTAACCTGCATGTTCTCCCACATTTCAATGAAGCTGTCTATTCTCTTTATTATTTCATCTACCTATCTATGCACAATATCCCATATTGATACCTAGAAAAGACCAGAAGCAAATGTGGTGTGTAATAATGCAGCTCTAAAACCTTTGAGGTTTTAGTATAGGGTTTCATCTTTTCACCTTTTCTTCTTAAAAATTGTTATGTCCATCCCAAAAGCATTGCTGAAGTAGCAAGTAAAACTGATGTTCAGGAAAACAGTATGCAGTATAACTTATTTATATTCCCTTGTATTCTATTTGTTGAATTTTTGCTGGGTACTAATAGAAGTCTTTCTGCCTTCTTGCATTTCAAAATATCATCAAGTTTAAAATAAAATCTTCAAATCAAAAAAAAAAAAATTTAAATTGAAAAATTGAAACATTGGAAAATGTTTAAATGGGACATTTTTCTTTCCCCGTCTTGGTTCTCCCACATTAATCAAATTCTGTCAGAATTCTCCCTAAGCTGCTGTAAAGTTTCAAAGCAGCTTCTAAAAAAAATGTTCATCAAATTAATCTCTCAAACCTTTATCTCTTTGTGTGAACATTTGAGATGAAGAATCATTAGCCACCCAAAGCCCACAAAAAATGTTACAAACTTCTTACACATTGTGAAATCTTGATATTGCTGAAGTTTTTGGCAAAACTTAATCTTATTAGATCAAAAAATCCAAAAGCATAAACAAAAAAAATTCTTTTTTATTATTAATATCTATGTTAACAAAGCCATATGCAGTCAAAATGCTTTTCAAAGAGAAGTTTCTAGAAAAGAATATTTTAAAACAAAGGGAATATGCAGTTTTAATGCATATTACTTTCTATTTTGTCTTACAAGACATATTTTTTTTTATTATACAGGATATCTTCTGTCTTCTATATAGAAACAGTTTGAATGCATGAGCTATTTTCTCATCTGTTCAAGAAAATTTTGATTAATATATTTTAAAAGATTTCATTTTTAAAGAGGAGGGGGGAAGAACTGTCAGTGCATAGAAAACCAAAATGATGGTTCCTGTGATCCTCTTTACTAACATAAGGCATACATGAATTATGTTGAGAAAAATAATACCTTTTTTAAAAATGCTAATTTTAAAAGTCGGATTTTTTAAAATTTCTTTTATCAGTACTTTGGTTTCATGCATAAGCAATAGGAAATACCATGCCTGGATTCATTAGCACATTAGGAAATATCAAACTAAAAATGCAATAAACTCAGGAAATATGAAGCTAAAGATTTTGAAAGAGAATTTGGGTAGAATTGGTCTTCTTAAAGTTGCATAAATATAATGCACCCTGCACAGTAACAGTTAACAGAGAATTACAGAAAATCAGTGCTCCAACCATGCGCTCTTCCCTGTAGGTTTTGATATATTTAATTTGTAAATAAGAAAAAAATTTTATGTATTGCAAATGTCTCTTTCTTTACACTCTACAAACTATAGTAAGTAATAATATTATTTCATTTTTTACCTGAAAATGAAATGAAATTAATTTCTGGAATGAATCCAAAGTTTTGTAGCGATAACCTATGGAAGTACTTGTGATTTGTCCTTTTTGACAGACTGTGTTACTCTTTATTCTTTTCTTTTTTGCCTTACTTTATACTTTTTTTTCTTTTCTTTTTTTTTAATTAATGGATTGAAATTTTCTGATAAGCCTTGCAGTATAAAAAGGATAAATAAAGCTGGGAGCAAGAGAGAAATTCAAGGATGGTATGACAGACATATAATATGCAATGTACATATTGTGGGATGTAGAGAGAAGCACAGACTCATAGAAAATATGAGATGGGACCTGGAGAGAGCATTTAATCTGTTAACTTGCTTCAAGGTAGGACCAACCATATTTAAATTATTTCTAATAATTATTTGGGTAATGATAGAGATTCTAAAATCTCCCTAGGCGACCTATTTTACTGCGTATCTCGTCTCCCCATTAGGATTTTTTTAAATGTATAACTTAAATCTCCCTTGATAACATTTAAGCCCATTAAGTCTTGTTCTATGCATAGTAGACAATGTCTTTGCAAAAATCACTTATTTTAAGACTCTTGTCTTCTGTCAATGTTGTTCTCTCTTGAATAAACTCCAAGCCCTTAACATTTTCCTTTTACATGATTCTTTCTGACATTCTGAATATTTCTGTTCCTCCACTAATTCTTTTGTTTCTTTTCAAATGATTATGAGACTTACTGCCAAAATTTGAATGTACGTACTCCAGCTGAGCCCTTGCGGTTCAAGGACTGCATTCTGTGTCTTGTAGAATAAGCTGCTGTCAGAATTCAGAAGACCATGGCTGCAGCTTGTACTTGATAGACAGTACTTGTGAGATTGTTTATCTGCAAATCAGCTGTACATTTGCAGTAAGTGTGATATTGTTCATCATAAATTATTCTGTATGTAGGCAAATAACATTAGTTCTTGCTTTCAGTCTAGGGGCTTGGGACCCTGGACTTCTAAACCTAAATGTGAAAACTGTTCTCTTAGAGAGATACAAATACCTTAATGTCTCACAGTGTAAAGTCTGCCCTCTCAGAACTCTGTGACAGTTTGACTCGTGCTCTGCCTGTGATTTTTTATAATCCATGCATCCTGCAATCAAGATGTTTAACCAGGCTATATTTTGCTAACAGAATTTCTTACTCGTTGTGTTCAGGTTCATCTTATTTTTTGTAAAATTCTAAATCCAGTCCTGTACTCAAATATGATATTTGTTCCTCCCAGCTTAATGCTGTCTTCTCACAGTGATAATAGTGAGGCAGTGTGCACACACTATAAATGTAAGTGTTGAATAACATCAAATACAGACATATCCTTGCAGAAACCTACTGAGTGATTCTTTCAGAGGTGTCTTCCAATACATCTTTTACTCTGTTAGTACTGTTTCCTAACATGTTTCTTCCCCATCCAAGTAAAGTTTCATCTATGCTGTCTTGTCCACTTAGCTATAAGAATGCCATAAAAATACTGCCTTCTAAGTAAACCAGCTCTTACCCAAATCAAGAAATATAACAACTGCTTCATGATTCTTACCAGAAATAAAAATTAGTCTGGTTTAGTCAATATGACTTCTTCCTGAAGATTCCACATTGGCTGTTACTCATGTCTTCTGTTTCCTTTACATTCATAGCAATTTGTGCCATGAGAGAGTCAGCCATTTATTTTGAAAGTTACTCAGGCTGTTTTAGTTTAAAATTCCCTGGTACCACTTTTATTCTCTTTAACAATAGACTCAGTGTTAGACCATTCCTCAAACCATAATAGTCCCAGTTGTATGCCACAAGTGTTTAGAAATTTAACAACAGCAAGTGCTGGATTCTCCAACTCAGACATGGTAATATGGGTTATACATACCAATGAGGGGACGAGAGGCTGGATGGTATCCAAAGTGGTGAAAGGTCTCAAGGGCAAGACTTAACAAGGAGTGTTTAGTTTTAGGTAGTCCTGCAAGGAGCTGAGAGTTTGATTCGGTGATTCTTATAGGTCCCTTTCGACTTGAGATTTTCTATGAATCTATGAAATAATTCTCAAATGCCCTGAGACCCTTCTAAACACCTCAGCTCAAGTTTCTTAGAGTATGAGAAATCTGAAATCATCAAACATACAGCAATTTATTCTAGGCTAAGGTTCCAGGTCTCTGATGTTTTTATTAATGAATGGTCTCTTTCCATTTCAGGGAACTGTTAAGCAGGAAAGCATCAGACATTTCTGTTCTCCTGGTTCTGGAAAGGATAAGTTCTTTCTGCAGTTTTCCTCCAACAATTGGACATCTTATAAAGTGATTCTTTTCATGACACTTTTGTCATTTTCTAAATGCAACTCCTTTTCTTCTTTGTACTTCACAATTTTGACTTCTGACTTTTTTTTTCAAGTTCATCCCACCTACTTATTCTGATTTACATTGTCTACATTCTTGCCTCTTAATCTTCAGTAGATCAGAGTTCCTATGCACCAGTATAGTCTACTATTGCTATAAAAAAAATTAAACTAAATAAACCAATTAAAAATATGGTGATATTTTCAGAATCCCCTTGAAAAGGTTATACAAGTAATATGAGGTCACTTTCTTTATCTTTGAGTATCTGCAGAAGACAGGGAATCTTCTGATGTAGAAATACAATACTTTTCTTTCCATTTGGTCTGTCAAAGATATATTAACATGGTAGATTTTGAGATTAAAGTTCCATGTATATATAAACACATATCTATATGCCTATAGATCTTTTAGCGTCTCAGTGTTTATAAGAAGCCAGGTTTTGTAAATCAGAATGTGAGCAACTCCAGAAAAAAACAATTACTGCTCAGGGACCAATATAGTTTAAGGCATTGTTAGTTATATAATGACATAACATCAATGTAATAGTCCTGAAAGGTGCTGCTATTGCAAAGTAAATAAAACTGTTAGATTTTAAGCAAATCAGCTTATTCCTTCTGTGTTGTGACTAGAAGAATCAAATCATTTTGATCCAAATTCAAACAAAATAAGAAAATTATGGATTGATATCAGGTTATGTCTTTCACTTTTCTTTCTACACTAAAATAAGACTTTAAATAGAGTTGTTCATGTTCAGGAGACAAAATAGATGTGCTTCAATTATTTCCTGTAAGATTTCTGTGTTTCCATATGTGCTATATGTTAGGAGTGAAAGGTTCAATATAAACATATTTTTTTTTCTCACAATAATTAGCTCTATATACTTAAATATGTGCCACATTTTCCTACAGTAACATATTTGATATCTATACATTAGTCATACTAAGGGATGCTTAAAAGGCTTTGGATGTTATCTCACAAAGATAAATTGATGGAATTTTAAATTAGCTGGAAGTCTGAGGGTGAGAGAAGAAATATCACCAGAAATTAGAGTAGCTTCAGAAAACAGGTCTCATGGGAAAAAATGTCTTTCCTGAAAGAAATCATGAATGTCAACAAATCCTAAATATCTGGCTTCTTGAAACTGGACACCTGTCACAGTTAAACTTTGGGAATTTTTTATTATGTTAGAAGACACTTGCACTCACTATTTGCTCAGGTGATATGTAAGGTATTTGAAACCCATATTATCCAGCTCTTTTTCTACTTTTTCCTCCTTTCAATCTGAGAATCCACCTGCAAAACTTCATATTGCAACCATGGATGTGACCTACCAAATACATTTATTAAGATTCCTTTATTTCTTTACCGAATTTCCTACACAGATATTCATATTCATGTATGATGCAGCACATGCACAAAGATTCTGGTGTGCAGAAGATGTATTTAGACCTTCTTTACACAAAATGCACATACTTGGACAAGCAAATTTTTTAAATGGAAGTACACAAAGTCACTAATCAATCAATTTTGAAAGAGAAGATAAACTGAGAAAATTCATGTATTTCTCAAACATAATCAAAACTAGAAAGGCACCTTTTCTTCTCAAAACCTAAACATCAAAAAAAAAAACAACCCAAACTACTGGTTTTCTTTTGCTGTGTTTGTGTGTTAAAAATGTGGAGCCCTACAGCTGGATGTTTGAAGAAAAGTTGTTTTTTTGATTATCTTTTGATGGACTAGAAGTTTCTTTCCCGTCAACTTTTCACCTTAGTCCAGTGGGGATTTTGGCGTTGAAAACATTTGAACTCAATCCTTTTTGCTTTTAAGTATTGTCTATGTTGCAGAAATGTTTCACAAACACTCATTGTGAAGTTTAAGATACATGTGCATGAAGAGTTGGCTTGCTATTTTCTACTACCTTTACGCAGTGCTGGACCATTGTTAAAGAGGCAACAAGTCACTTGAAAGCAAATTTCAAGGTCAAATTGGAGGATTGGAAGGAAATAAGCCTGCTCACATATTCTGTGGAAATAAATATTTCCACAGAATATAGATAGATAGTGAAGAACAGAAGCTATGAAACACCTAATAGGGCATTGCTGTGTATAGAGAAACTGCTACATTCAAGTGTAACCAAAATGTCAGTGTTAGTCATACCTCATTTCTCTTTCTTTGACAGCATTTTTTGTAAGAGAACTAGATCTGTATTGTCTGCCTGTTGTAGGGTAGGAAGTAGTTTACAATAGCAAGAAATAAAAGCTATAAAATGTGTTATTAAAGTTACTTCTAGTTTTTCCAGCTACAGTCAAGTTTTTATGGACAAGATTCTTTTCACAGACTCCTATATTGTGCTAAGTGCTGAAAGGCTTTGGCCTGCTCCTGTAACCACAAACAGGGGTGAGAAAATTTTTAGTGCGATGATTCTGGTTCCATTTAAAAAATGACCCAGAGCTATGTCTGAAATCAACAGAACACAGCTCATTATTGCTCTCCTCGCACACTTCTATCCACCTACACCTGTGCACAAACGCAAACATGTTCCCTCTTTCCCTGTGTTGAAGGTGGGTATTTAAGACGTGTTGCATTGAGATAAGTGCACATCTCCCTACACAAGTTTTAGTGAGGATAAGTATCGGGATCCCATTGCCCATTATTCCATTTGAGAGACTTCTCATATGTATCTCTCTTATTTCAAAGTATTTCCTGTACAGATCCATTATCCAGTGGTGTTCAGATTCATAGAATCATAGAATCATTAAGGTACAACTTTTGACAGAACACCACCGTTATAAACTAAACCATAACACCAAGTGCCATGTCCAGTCATTTTTTGACACTTCTGGGGATGGTGACTTCCAATGCTTAACCACCCTTACAGTGAAGAAATTCCTCCTGATGTCCAACCTGAACTTACCCTGGCCCAGCCTGAGGCCATTTCCACTTGTCCTGTCATGGTTCATGAGAGAGGAGGAGCAGAATTCTGTATCATTGTTGGAGCTCATTTGGTATTAACCTTCTTTTGCAAGCTCAGGGCAGTTGCCTTCTGGATGGTATGAATTTGTTTGTTCTTTATGCTGTGTTCTGTTATCGTGTTGACTGTGCATTTTAAACCTTCTTACCCATATGGTGCCATCTTTGAACAATACATTGGTGTGCCTCACTTTAATGATTTACCAGGTCTATAAATCATTTGAAACACTGTTCAGGCTGATGATGTATCTGAGTAAAACATCAACACAAGGTGCTGATGAGATTATATATTACTCTGAAGATAGCGCTGTAAAGAAAGAAAACCTAGAGTACATGCAGTCAATTTTAAAAGGAGCTGCCCCTAATGGAGCTACTCTTATTTCTCGACTGCATGTCACCACCACTCTCAGAGGAGTTTAATAAAACCTCCTTTACCTTTTCCAGAAGAGAGATTCCATGAGATTACCAGTCTCTATTACTGTTTGGATTATTAAAAATTTTGGATATTTTTTCATTTTTGGTTTCTTTCCTAAAAATCTATTTTGGATATTTGTTTTGCAAATTTATAAAGTCAGTCTAATTTAGATTAGAGAAAATAAATGGAAATATACATCAAAATCAAAGGAAAAATGATAGATATAGAAAACTGAAGAATCTTTAGTGTCTATGATCATATAAGAGTTAATGAAAACTGAAAAAATGGTCTGTGATGAATGTTGGATCAATACCCATCAAGTGACAAATCATCCTCTAAGCTGCAAAATAGTAGAAGCACTTTATGTCAGGTCTTTTAGTTTCATTCCGCATACCAACAGTCTAAATTTAAGTAAAGATAAAGAAACTGATATAGAGATGTTTAAATAATTAGGGCTTAAGTTCCATAAAAATTGAAAATATAAAACAAAACCAAGAAATATTATTTTCTTTAACTGGGAAAAAACCTCCAAAAAACACCCCCCCCCCC